>CM067321.1:71501201-71926201 GCA_034231615.1 Meghimatium bilineatum
CAGAATTACAGATATAGACATGTTTCAAGTGAACGAAAGAAGAAGAAGAAGACCAGTGAGGTTCAGAATTCAATCCCCGGTAAGGACTGGGTTTATTTCTGTTGGAAGGTAAATAAAAAACCCTGAGTATGCCATGACGACAGAAGGGCATTTGACCTTTATCACAAAAAACCACTAGAAACATCCAAGGTGGTGGGGATACTACATGTACCATCACTGTGCATGGGTTGACAGAAGAATGATGAACTGTTTGGTCCAAACTTATAGGCTGCCTCTTGGCAGGGCATGATGATTCCTACACACTGGAATCCCCTCCTTTCTGGGACTAAACATGCACCCATAAATCCCCCCCAACACACCATGCATTTGGCAAACCTTATTCGGGTTTGAATGGCGTCTCGGTTACTCAACTGAGGAGGACTTGCTTTAGTCAAAAAAAGGATATGTGATGTCACAAGCTAACTTGAAAGCTATGGGATGACATGAGTTATTACCTTTTCACATCTAAAAAGATTACTTCATGATAATCACACTTTTAAGGTTTTCATTTGAAGTACCCTTGTTGCGCCTATCTTGTTTTTATGCGACGCTTTCACACATTGATTTAGATCATCACATTTAACATAGATGTGTATTCAATAACAAGACTGAAGGATTTCTATACAAGCTTTATTTACTATTTCTTTCCTTTTTTCTGACCCTTCTTCTGTGCCCGAAATTTTTGTCTCAACATATTTTTCTTCTTCATTCTTTTGGCCTTCATTTTCTGTGATGACAACTGACTGGAACAAGCAGCCAACCTGGAACAGATTAGATTTAAACAAGAGATGTTATTTACCATACCAACAATCTTATTACAGTGGAATCCTTTTATAGCGCATTCTTTTATAACAATATTTCCCAATTTAACAACACTTCAAAATCACAAATATGTATTCTTTTTATTTTAGTAGACTTCTGTTATTACATATTTTGTCTGCCCAGATTTTTATAACAAGATAAGACTATAAGTGATGTCATTCTGCATCATTTGTGCCATATTTTCATAATTTTGACATAAATCAATATCAGTGAACTCCAGGCATACTCATCATAAGAGCTCAGTATCTCCAAGATTATAATGTTTCTTCTTCGCAAGCGAAGATGAGCATGGCATGAAAAACATTAAATGTGATGGGAAAAAAATATAAATAACAATTAAAATTGGTAATTAACTAATTTGGTTTGTGAGTTTGTAGATGCCAGATGAGTCCGATTTGTGCACGGAAAGTTCTATTGCAGTGCATGCAGGAGTGCTGAAGGTTCGGGGTAGGAGAATTTTCTGATTTGCCCTTTCGCTTCTTGTGCTTGTTGGATTGCCCGCAGTGATCTGGGTGTGCCAGGCTGAGCAATCAAGTGCTGTAGTCTCCCAAGAGCTAGGATCGATGCAAGATGATGATGAAAGCCATGACTTGCGCTATGAAAATTGGATTAAAGTGAGGGAGAGTTGCGCACTGTCGTCAACCTCACTCTCTCGCCCCTGCACATATGGTCTCAGTGGCAAGACGAGTGTGTGCCGGGGTGCAATCTCCAAGAAGAAGCTGTAGGATATACATACCTCTGTTATCTTCCTGATTAAATATACTTCCTACTTTTTTCCAGAAGGTGCCAGTAAGTCTTCTCATGCTACATTTAATATAAAATTTGTGTGTGTGTGTTCGTCCATCACAAGTGATGATGACCATTTTTCCTTCAACTTTTGAAAATTCTATACCTATACTGTACAGTAAAATCCCATTATAACAACTTGGTCCAGACCGACAAAATATACTCAAGCACATTTAAAAACGCATCCCCTGTATAATCCAGGAACAGAGTGAAATGTAAATATAAGTGTTTACATATTTGGAATCTTTATTCATTTTCCTATGAATCCATACTAGTCTATTCTTGCATTTGATTGTTATCCAATACATTGCAAGCAAGGGAGGAAACCAAAATGGCAACCAATAATAAAAAATCTTTCATACTAACCTCAGTATCTGGTATGTCCTTTGTGTGCTTGCAAACAAGCTTGGCAGCGGCTTCTCACGGAAAGCGCAAGTCTCTGAAGGAAATTTAGAGGAATCAAGTCCCATTCACGTATAAGAGCAGCTTCACGCTCTTGCAAGTTTGCTGGAGAATCTTGCCTGAAGACTCTGCATACAAACTCATCCCACAGATGTTTTATAGGGGACATGTCTGGTGATATGGCAGACCAATCCATTGTCACAATGTTCTGCTGCTGTAGATATTGCTCTGTGTAATGTATGCAACGGGTGTATCCTGTTAAAGAAGCTGCAAGTCTGGATAATTTGTGATTCGGGAACAACCAATGCAACTAGAACCTCATTTCTATATCTCACAGAATTAATATTTCCATGGAAGATGTGCAGAGGTAAGCGATGGTGAAAACTGAATCCTCCTCAAATGTGAATACTGCCACCTCCAAATCGGTTGTGCTGATTAACACAGCAATCTGCATAGCGGTCTCTACACCAAATCCACATACATCCATTAGTAAAGGTGAAGTTGAATCTGCTCTCGTCTGTGAATAAGACAGCATTAAACAGCAGTCTAGTCCATCTGACATGTTGCTCTGCCCATTGTAGGTGCTGCTGATGACGGTTTGTGCAAGTTCTCCCAAAGGGGTTGTCCGAGGTATTTGTTTTCTAGTTTCTCTTCCGGTAGATGGTGTTTGTCATCTTCCTCTCTGGATATATCCAGTAGAGACAGTTGTTTTAGTCTTTATGTTTGTTTCCAAGTGTCAATAAGTATTTTATTTGGATGGTCATTCTTGTGTCTCTTGTGCCATTTTATTGCTTCCATCAGTGTTCTTTTCCATCTGATATCCAGTGGCTCTACATTTGCATCTATCTCACATACTGCTATGGTTCTTGATTGCATCCCTTCACGTATTAGTCTCAGAGCTTGGTTCTTCATCCCTATTCAGGGATGAGATAGTAGTATTGCTCACAATGGTCTGGAGAGAAAGGCTGTAATCCATTACTGATCTCACATAGCCAAGATACAGTTGGCAGAGACTATGTCAAAGGACACTAAAAAATATCAATTTCCTGGATGAAATAACAATGAAATAAATCAATGACTTACTGTTGCCGTAAAGATTTATTTTTAACTGGTTTTACTGTTTTAATTTCTTCAGTGTCTGAATCTTGATCTGTGGGTATCTGCAAACAAAGAAATGTAATTGTGTGCAGGAAGTAAAGTATTGATCTAATTATTAGTTCCTTTCGTGCCACTGCCGACACCTAGGGCAGAGGTTTTGAATCTCCATGTGTTTCAGTCCGCTGCCTGTACTGTTATTTCTTGTATGAACTTGTAATCTATTATTTCTCCTTCTTTATGTATGGTGTTTTTTAGGGTAATTTTGGATCTACCTTTTTCTTTTCCTCTCAGGCGTCCACATAAGGGCTTGCTGGTTTAGTCTAAATTCGTCTAATCTAAGAACGTGTGCCAGGTATTTCCATCTGCATTTTCTTATAACATTTGAAAAACATATTCTTGGTATATTTTATTTTTTAGGTCGCTATTTGTGATGAAATTGATCCATTTTATGTTCTACAATTTTAGGAGACCATTTCTTTTCAAAGCTGTTTAACGTTTGGTCCGTTACGTGTGTTTATTTCCTGCTTTCGCTACCAGATTTAATTATTGAAAGAAATATATTATAACCGATGGCCCCAGTACCTCAGTTGTTAGTGAACTGGCTTCCTGTTTGTGTGATCCAGTCCAACTGGAATTGTTTTTAAATCGACAAAAAAATCTGGCCAACAGTTCAAACAGCCTAGCCCAAGCCAGCTCTTTCAAGCCAGAACAAGTAAAACATTGTAAGTAAATTCCATACTTAGAGCTTAGTGAAATTAAAAAAGGATTAATTAGATGTGAAATTCAAGGAATAAATGTGAAAATGCTAACCAGAACGGAGAAAAAGAAAACAGTAACATCATAAATGAATTGCTATTCGCAGACGATCAGGCATTGATATACATGAGCTGCAAAAACACATAAACTTATTAAATATCCATTGCAAAATTAACAAACCAAAATCAGAAACAATGAAGATATACAGAAATCAATCCCCACTTGAAATTTACATAGACGGCACAAAACTCAACCAAGTAAAGGAGTTTATCTTGGCAGCATGTTCTCGGAAGACAGGAGACAAAATAGAGGCAAGATGTTAGAAAGCAAACAAAGTTTTATATTAATTAGCACCACCACTGACACACCAGAACATTGACATGATCTCCAAAAGAACATTAATAAACACAAGTGTTCTTGCTGACACTGTGATACCAATACCAGACATGGGCACCGACAGAGAACCTAGAACAAAACTTGCTGTATGCGAAATGAAGTGCCGGAAAACAGCATTGGGGGTAACGAAAAGAGACAGAATAAACAATTACACTATACAAAAATTGGTGAAAACAATATCATGCAAAGAATATGTAGATATACAAAAGATCAAATGGTTTAGCCATCTAATCAGAATGGAACCACATCACATTCCATCGATAGCCTTTAATAAAAGATCATCTGAAATGAGAAACAGGAGAAGACTCAGATGAAGATGGATAGATGACCACAGGAAATACTAGAACACCAAGGCTACACTATGACCGCGACATCACAGTCAGCAAAAGAAAGAAGACTTTGACTCCCCGTGATGCCTACCGGCATACATGGATAAGACAAGACCAATGGCTCCTAAGGTAAATAGGTACCAGATCTTACGGTAAAATAAAGGCATGATGCTGGCTACATCATCCACTGTATACCATTGGTCACGAAAAACATGTGACACCATTTCCCCCATGACGCTTCAATGGCATGGAACATGAAAATTTTAAATATATTTTACTATGCCATAACCATGAGGTAGAATCATTATTGCTAAATGATACTTTCAGCAGAGATACGTTGCATAATCCCCATTCCTGTTCAGAGGGTTAAGACTTTTCTGAGCCTAGATTGGACTTCATAGTTATTTGTGCGCTCACTTTAAACTAATGTCTTTTTAAGCCATGCTCATGTGGAGCTAAACTGCAGAAGTTTGAGAATGAACACAGAAGAAGAATATCAGAAGATGCCACCAATTTCTGTATGTATTCCAAATATCAGAAATTGTATAATTATGTATGCCCAACCATAGAAAGTTTGGTTTTTTACGGGAGGCTATGGGAAGACGTGGCAAGATCACATGAAGAAGACTTCTTCAATAGGCATTGCATTAAGCTGAAAGCCTCCTGGGTATGAAAGAAAGCTCAGAAAAAACCTCCAATTGCTCGCAATTCCCCAGGTTCAATAAGAAAAAGAAGACAATTTGTTATTTGTAAAGACTTACCGGTACTTTGCCTGTGTTTTGTCCAAGTCTAAGTCCAGAGTTTCCAACAAAATCAACATCTGCAATGTTAGCAACAGTCACAGTGTGCTCAGGAAGATCAAAGACTTGAGGATCAACCAAATCCTTAATCTCTGGTATCACAATTGCCTGGTACCTGAGGTGATTATTTGTGGATTCTCGTACCTGACAAAGTCAGATAGTATAACATTAAGAAATGAGATATTCATTGTGGTAAGTTTGGATGATATCAAGAACATACCCAGTAAGCTAAATGCAATATTAAATATGTACATCGCGGTGGCATAGTTTGATTCTCCATGGCTCCTAAATTAAACCAATCTAAGGAATATCTTGATTAGAAAACTGGCCTCACAGCACGTGGGGCATTCCCATAAGTTTTCCGCCCTCTGTTCCAGCAGCCATTCGACTTGATGGTGTTTCGAGCCCAATGCCGCCAAAACAGACGTTGACATCAGGGCACAACTCTGGCCCTTGCGACAGGTTTCTCTGTTGTTCCGCCCACTCATGCCGTGCCTGTAACTAGTTCACGGACAACGTCTGCCTATCGGAACAACATGGTAACTTTTATCGAAGGTTACGACTACGGAATTGTATACATGACGTGCCATGAAGCTTCTATAAGAAGATAACCTCAATATAAAGGCATGTCATCTACTAAGGATTTCTGTTGATTGGTTGGTTTGTCTAGAGAGCCATTGGTGAGACCCACAGACACAACCGCATACGCATAAGGAATATAAACAATCAAACTATCTATCTAGCTATACACTGTGGCTTCTCTCTGGAGATGGACTTATTGTGTGCTGTTTGTAAGCTTGTTAGTGTGACTTCTTTGATCTAATTTTTACATGGTCTGCCTCTGGCTTTATAGCTGTGATGTTTATGTAATAACCAAACTGTCAGGGGATAAGGCGGAGAGTGTCACAGTAACAAAACCAAGAAACAGCAATAGCTGGGATAATGTAATATTGTTACTTGTTTTCACATTAGTTTTAGGCGCACAATAGGTAACGCAGGTCTGCATCTTGAGTGATTCTATGAGTATGATTAGGAAGGTAAAAGTAGGTCTCGTTTGTTAACAGATTGAGGCCTGGAGAAAGACAAGGCTGAATGTGGTTACATTTATTTTCGTTCCGGGACATGGAGTTCGAGGCAATGAAAGAGCAGATCAACTGGCGCCATGCACGATTGTGGCATAGGGCGACGGGACAATGGATTGAGCTGACGTTTTGAACTCCTTAATAGATATAGCACGCGAGAGTGAGACTAGTATGGATGATGCTTCCTTTTCAATGGCCAGGATTAAAGAACATGGTTTGAAATGCGGTGTTGCTAGAAGTGCACTTTTTGGAGGGCGCAGAAGAATGATGGTCAACCAGCATAGGACTGGTACTGTCAGCAGAAGTGTAATGGCGGATACACTCAGGGAGAGATTGGAGCAACTATGGACGTGTCTAGCAGTGATCTAACTAAGATGGCCTTTTGCGTCTTTATGAACGGTCAAGAAGCAGAACAGAGTGAAATTTCAACTGGACTATGTGGTACTCAATTTGGTTAAAATACTGAAACATAGTCATAACTTTTTTACACACATTATTGCATACCGAGTAGGTTGCATAGAGAAAGTGATTTGCACTAACCCTCTCTCAGCTGTTTATTAGTGCCACGGGAAAGACAACACCAATACGCTTGGAAACAAACAGCACACACACAAACTATAGAATACCTCTATAGTACATCTCTTATATAACAAATTTCAGCATCTACAATTTTTTAAATCCACAATTACCAATTACCTTTTACTGTATATTGTGAATTTATGTGTACTACATACATATTTTGGAGAGACTGAATTTTTTTTTTTTAAAGAGCGAAGTAGGGATTATCCTGATGAAAAACTTCACGATGAAGTATGATCAATGACCTAGGCCAGGGGTCTGCAACCATTTTGCTAACTGTGTGCCAACTCAAGGTTTCAAATTATTCAGAGTGCCAACATCACATATCATTTTATACAAGTCAAGGCCAATACTCTTATTTTACCATATATTTTATTTTTATATTTTAATTAATTAATATTCAATAATATGTAAAGTTATATGTTATGTTCCTCCAGGGCCATAAGTGGCGCATAGGGCAGAAACCATAGCTTTCCATTTCTGTCTTTGTGTTGCCAGGTCTTTCAATTGTTGCGTGTTGTTTAGGTTCATTGACATGCCTTCTCTATTAATGGTTCTTCGTAGAGTTTCTCTAGGTCTCCCTCTTCTTCTTACTCCGGGTGGCACCCAATATAGTGACTGCTGGGGAATTCTTAGGCTGTTCATTCTGAGAACATGGCCGATGTAAGTCCAACGCCTTTGTCTAATGAAGGAAGATATATAGGTTTGTTTGCTTTCCTCTCTTATAGTAGTGTTAGATTTAAAGTCACTCCACTTAACGTTCAGAATGGTACGTAGGCATATGTTTTCAAAGGAGTCGAGTCTCTTATCTGTGGCTTTTGTGGCTTTCCAACTTTCGCACCCATATGATAGAATAGGGATGATGTTGGAGTTAAACAACTTGAGTTTTGTGGTGTTTCTTAGTGTGTTTGATGTCCAGATGTTGCGTAGTTTATTGAAAGCACCCGCTGCAAGGGCAATACGGTGTAAAATTACTTTTGATGAGCATCCAATGCTAGATTGGTGCCTAAATATGTAAAATTGGTCTTTTAATAATGGAACATTTTTAATTTCTATGTTGTCGTTGGATCTCGTAAAATCTAGTATGTGAGTTTTTGATGTGTTGATTTTCAACCATATCTGATTTGAGTAGTGTTGGAGATTGTCAAGCTTAGATTGAACAAAAGTTATAAGCAAAATTAAAAAAGAAATAGAGTTTCTTGAGAGATTTTAAAAAAAACTTTATTATTAATGGGAGCCTTGCCCTTGCATGGTCTTTGCCAGTTGCTCAATACCGACAACATACTTTGTCACTTTGAGTTTGACACAATTTTCTGAAACCCTGCTACGACCAAGTGCAGAAATGAGCGAGGAAGCCCCGCTAATCAATTTATAATCAACTTTATACAGGAAACGTGAAGAGTCTGTGTGCCATTTGAAATTGCTTGGTGTGCCAAGTGTGGCACGCGTGCCATAGGTTGCCAACCCCTGACCTAGACATCCAGGCTGTGATAGAAGATAATTTCCTTATTAGATGTGGCATGAGGACCGGGTCTCAGAAGTGTGGCAACCTGCAGCATCCCAGCGAAAGATTTTGCAACTTCCTGTGGAATTAGGTCATTTTATGAAGTCTGTTTTTCATTGGATGTGTTTTTTTTACATAATTTTTTACTTATTGAGTTATTGATTTCAAATTTGGAGACAACAGAGATATGTGGATGCTGAATATGGTGGTGTTGTTTATGTGTGTGTGTGTAGGTGTTAGGTTTGTAAACAACCAACATGAACATTGAGGACACTAACAAAAACAAAGGCACATAAAGGACTAACAGTTGAGAGGTTATCCAACATGTCACTAGGTGAATCAGTCTCCTAAATTTCCTTGCCACTACTGACAGAATTAACATCACTAATATACGCATATGGTTGTATCTGTGGGTATCACCAATGGTCCACTAGACAAACCACCCATGCAACAGAAAACGTTAGTGGATGACATGCCGTTATATTGAGGTTATCTTCTTATAGAAGCTTCATGGCACGTCATCTATACAATTATGCTTCTCATGCTTTTATTTTGTTGTTGCAATGTGTTTTTGTTATTTGTATATATGTAGGCACCCTCTGTGGTTGGGAGGGAGCCAGAGATGTACTGCGCAGCACTGGGGAGGAGGAAACTGACAGCACTGTTTTTTTCCTATGGCTGAGCCAATCATAGAGGCACAGTGACTCAGGACGTGACAATTCTTTTGACTTGAACATTTGGTTGCAAACCTGAAACAATAAGGAAGTTCGGCATAACCAGTAGTCAATTGGTGGCGGGGAATGAGCACAGTGAACCCTATCTTGGCTAGTGGCTCAGAGCAGTGCATAGGTTGAAACCTACCTTCCTGGTGTGTTAAAGTTATTCTCTGTCTCTGACCTGGGCCGAAAATCCAGACTTCCCAGCAATATAATGCCATTTTAATGGCATTGGGTCAAAGGGCATGAGCCCATGGATTGCTGTATCAGCAACCAACCAACCAACATTACTAATAGTATCTTATATTATACTAATATTACATCACAGAAGCCTTCAAAATCATCATCAGAATCTGCATACATGAAGAATTTGTGAACAATATTGGCAATGTATCATGGTAAAAAGTAGTGAAGTTTGATCTGCACATGTGTAAATATGAATAGACCTGATAAATAATCTACGGAGTCTTATATTTCCGCTGCAAAAAATCAGGGAGGACCACTCTAGCAACTAGCTATTATAAAATCTTGATCAGAAAAGATTGTGTGAGACTGTTTACCCGAACAACAAATGGCTAACTCGAAAGTGACATATTCCGTCATTGGGTTGCTATCGGGACAGTAAATATGTGATGCGCCGTCATTAGGTTGTTACAGGTTAACCAGTGAAAAGCATGTACATACTTTAGCATTAGCACATACGAACTTTGACAGCATGTACATACTTTGACATTTGATTGAGGAAATTAAGCACCAATGGGTATGCTGTAGGGTAATTACATCAGTTCCAAACCAATGACCCGAGTGCAGAAGAGAATTGCAGATATCTACCTGTTTCAATAGTTCTTTTCTGTCTTCCAGGACTTTCTTATCATGTTTTTCTCTAGCAAGTTTCTTCCGATCAATTTTCCGTTTGTGGAAGCCTTTTAGATATTCACTGAATATACAGAAAAAATATATACCAAAAGTTAATATGAGCAAGAAATTCAAGAACAAGTAGCTACCAATCAATAGTGCAATAATCATGACCCCAACATATAAATATCTACATCCTTTTTTTATGCAAACTTAGATCATTACCTGTATTGGGAACAGTCAAACAGATTCTCAGAAACAACGCCAGGGAAATCTGGCTGAACAGATGGGCTGACTAGTCGAAATGTATTTTGTGAAATAACATGGCTATTGGACGATGACAACATAAACAAACTTTGCAGGAGAAATCAATCCCTTATCTTTCAGTTTCAAATAGGACATGCAAGAGTCAATAGCAATTTAAACCATATCAGACCCTTGCAACTACCCATTTATAGACACTGATTTTATCCCAACAAAACTGCCCTCCTAACCTTTCAACTGCAAGGAAAAAACTCTTACAGGCACATTCAACAGTCACTAACTCACTGTATGGGATCACTAAGTCAACTTCAGAATACCTTCACTTTTTTAAGAATGATATTGACCTGCCAAGAGTAGAACTACTCAGCAACATTTGGATATCAACAACAACCTGTATTATACAGAATATATCTACATGAGTAAGGTGTGATGGTCTTCTTCTTCTGCGTTCATTTTCAAACTCGTGCAGATTAGCAGGATGTAGTACGGAGAACGGAATGCGTTGTGTCATGGTTTACAGCATTGCTGCGATATCTGCGCCTTTCACCCTGACACATCAGACTTCAGCATGACCTTGGGTCACTGACCCTATATGGGATGGGACAGCCAACTCCATCTCATAACCTCCTTAGTCGCCTTGTATGACATGCATGGAAGGTAAACAGTGTTGCTATTCTTTTCTCCCCTTTCAGGCCTGGCACAACACACGGGCGGTGTGATGGTCTGATTAGATCAATCATCATGCAACCGCAAATACATTAGATTTGATGTGCTCAAGTGCTTTGAGCATTTCCTCTTGAGAAGCATTACATTATTGTGCATTTGTGTTGATACCCCTATTAAGTAGGAGGCTTTTTGACATGGCTGTGTACAATGCTGAGAGTTGGGAGTCTTCTGGATATAATATACATTTCTGGAGAAAACTACAATTCCACACAAAATTACTGTTCAAGTGATGTCTTCTTTCCAGAACATTGTCTTCATTGTAGACACTCTGAAGGATTCCATCACACTGTGGAATAGCAGGAACTGAGAGAGCTGATCAACTCGCCAAGGAAGGTGCTAACATGCAGCAACCGGATGTACCAATCAGCTATCACCAAAAGAAATCCATGATAAAGGCACAACGAAAGCCCAACTTACCTTCTCTGGATGACTACCACCTGCTTAACAGACAAGAACAGGTCGTCATATTTCGACTCAGAACTGGACACAATAGACTAAACAGCCATATGCATACAAAATTTTTAATTGGCACAACAGCAAAGTGTATTTGTGGACAAGCCAACCAGACTTCAGAACATATCCTTCAAAAATGTGCAAACTATGATACATTAATGTGCACATACTGGCCCTTTGATACACCAATGAATGTTAAACTTTATGGTACTTCTTCTTCTTATTCTGCGTTCATTCTCAAACTCCTGCAGATTAGCAGGATGTAGCCCGGAGAACGGAATGCGTTGTGTCATGGTTTACAGCATTGCTGCGATATCTGCGCCTTTCGGCCTGACACATGCGTCTTCAGCATGACTTTATGGTACAAAACAAGAAATGGAAAACAATGTCAAATTTATACAAGAAACAACACTGCAGATATAGACATTATTAGCGAACGAAAGAAGAAGAAACTGAATCATTCCAACATGCATTTCAAATGTGTTTATTCTTTTCTCCTATAAAATGTCTAAGGGTCCATGATTTAAAAAAGTATACATGTCGAACAATTTCCACAACAAACTGTCACGGTTGGGTACTGCAATGGGTTGCTTCTCCTTTTTAATTCATGAACAATTAAGAATCTAGATCAGTTATTGTTGCGGAAGATTCTTGGTAAGTGAAATTTCCCTTTCATTTTCATTCATTTTGTATAAAGATTTAACAATACTGATACTTTGCAAACCATTATACCTTTCTTTAAATGGACATATAAAAGATGGTAATTTAATCATATTTATAGTTAATATAATAATAATGTCTGTTTAACTAACACGACACCACGCCGTATATCAGGTAACCCTATATATTGTATATTGCTATAATCTAAAACGTTATCAGTGGATGGTCATGGTACAAATCTCAGTTTTGTTAAATAGTCAAATGTTCTGTAAATGGATTACCAACAAAATAAGGCTAGACCTATTTAGAATGTTCTGTCATAAGTATTGTGGTCCTGATATTGATAATGTATAATATTGTTAAATCTCAGTAGAACAGAACCTGACTGCATGAATTCTTACTTAACTATGATTCACGAATAAGCAGCCTCCTACTTAGTTAAGTGGTGAAAGTAAAGATTAGTTCTCCGCTGTGCTATAAATAGCACAGTCGACAATTTTAACTATCCAACGTCATGGATTCCCGTGTAACACCAATCAAAATAATGGTTGCCGTGACGTCACATCTAATAATCACTTGAGTTCAAATCTAGACACAGACGAACTTATATGCATATTCTGTTTGTTTTCTAATTTACAATTTCCTATTATTTGTGGTGAGTGATCAGTATTTCTGCCCGCTACACGCGGAGCGCGCACACATTAGAAATATTATTTCTAATCCTAACTTTACTCAAGTACTTACCCGTAAGCTTGCCAAATCACACAACAAAGGTCAGGTAACACCTCGAAACTAGAGCAAAGGTCACAGCGGAGAACTATAATTTACTTCATCCAGTTAAGTTAGTTAGGCTTCCCTGGCTAACCTAAGTCGGTTAGTAACCGACAACTACCAACCAACTAAAGTAGCAACCAACTAGACTAAGTACTCTACTCTAAGTAGGCCTACTAGTGATAGTTTAGTAGTAAGTAGTAGGCCTAAGTACTACGACAAAGTAGGAGCCTAAATAGGTTAATTTCGAGCATCTGTGCATCGACCATCTATCATGATAAAAAAAATCATTTATGATAATATGCGACTCATCATTGACATTGTGATCAGTGATTGTCATAACATAACTGGTTACAATTGCCCATTATCAATTAGCAACATAGTTCTAACATCATAAATGCTAATTCATAACTAAGCAAAGTAAGTAATCTAACTTACGATCTGGCTTGCTCATCAAACACTAAAAATGTTTTTGTTTTTCTATTTTTTGGCTTCATTTTCTTAGGAGTCTTGTTAGGCATGGAAGCTGCCATCTTTTCGCCTCAAACATAAAAAAGTTGAATTGGAAAATAATTGGATTTAAAATAAAAATACGTTTTATTCAGCGTTACCACCACTTGGTTTTTTTCCCAAGTTCTTGGCTTTTCGATCAGACATTGGGTTATTTTCTTAAAAACTTGACTTTTTTGGGGGCCAATTTCGTACAGAAAATCTTTATTAAAGTATCTCTAATTGTTACGCAATAAGTTCTGTTGACTGTTTTTGTGTGTTGCGTTTTAGTTTTTAGCTAATTTCCCACGTTTATTTTCAATTTACTTCGTCGACCCTTCTGGATTTAAATAATTGGTGTAATTCTGAAAGCTAGATAATAGTGCTATATGTAAAAATAGTAGCAATACTCAATCATCACTGAGATGTGTATATGAATCATGCTTTAAAAATAATAAAGTTGTATGACTGTGTTGTTTATTTACTGAATGTATAGCATATATCTGGTATACTTATTAAGGTTTTCTTCTTCAGCGTTCATTCTCAAACTCCCACTGGATATCTCTTGTAGCAGGACTATGGTCCTATTAGATTTCCAGAAGGATGTAGTCCAGAGAATGGAAATGCGTTGTTTTGCCTTTTTATTTGCGCCAATGGCCCGACACATCCGTCTTCGGTGGAATTAAGGATATAACCTATGGAATAAAATTAATAATGTGGTGGTTCAAGTATTGCGTCATCATCATCATTGAGTCCGTGTAAGAGACCCAAACAACAAAGAAATGGTATAAGCAACCATTCTGTAGTGAATGGCTCGACCACGAAGAGCTTTTTTTGTCTTTCGTTAGCTCCATTGTAACTAGCAGGGATATCCGTGTGATTTCCGCCGGGAGCGTGATTACGTTGTGCCACCGTGATGCGCCTTGTAGGCCTAACACCTCCGATTTCGGCATGACTTGACAATTCGGGTGGGCTACCCTAGCCTGTGACAGCCTCCTTTATTGTGGTGACTCTTCGCCCAGACGATTTTTGCTCACGTCTTTCTCGCACGAGGTGTTCCACTGTCTATGAACTTGATTCGTGTAATTGGACGTACTGTGCCTGTGCCCATCGGGTACTGAACCGTTTCTCATCCGTGAGCCTAGTTCCTTAAGAGGAAGAACTCAACAGAAGAGGCCTTGGCTCTTTCGTCCTCTTAGCCGAGGTGTCTTCTTCTTCTTCAGCGTTCGCTCTCAAATAACCACAACGAATATTTCGTGTGATTTCCGCCGGGGAGTGTGAAGTACGTTGTGCTGCAAGTTCCACAGTAGAACTGTGATTATTTCCACCCCGGTTGGCCACTTGTGGTCAGGACGTCCGAGGTCCAGCACATACGTTTTCGTCATTCCTTTATTTCGGGTTTGGTCCCTAGTCCGTGACAGCCTGTGTATCTGTCGCTGGGCACGCTGGTGTGTAGTGCCTCTTCGCCAAGACGCTTGTCGAGCACGTCTATCTTGTACGAGGTATTCCACCATCTATGAACCCATCTCGTGCAATTGGACGTACTCTGCCTGAGTCCATCGGGCACTGAACCGTTTCTCGACCTCGAGCCTGGTTCCGTATGAGGAAGAACTTGCCTGAAGAGTTGGACCCTGGCTAGTTCGCCCTCCTACCCGAGGCGTCGTTCACAGACATCGTGAACCCCTTGTCCAAGTTCGAGTCTCACACCACGCGTTTGAGAGCAAGGCGTTCTAGAGCTGAGCGACCTTGTCTCAATGGCGCCTGAGCCCATCAGGTACTGAACCCTTTCTCTCTGCAAGTGTATTTCCGGTATAGGAAATCTTGACAGTAGAATTGGGCCAGGGCTGCCATCATTGTCCCTTTTCTACCTAAGCCCATCGGGTACGGATCCCTTTCTCTTAGCGAGCATATTTCCGGTTTAGGAAGGCTCTACGTTAGAGTTGGGTTAGGTCTTCTTGCTTTTCCGAACGCCCATGATTGGGTATGGGTCTCTGCCTATAAGGAGCACTGGCAACTAGAAGCTCGTCTCGAGCTAACAGAGCTTGTAGTTCCCCTTTCCTATGAACTTTTTCCTTTCTATTTGCAGTTCGCGCTGCCCTCTGGCGCTGTTCTGCCTTTCATTGTGTCATTGTACTCAGTATGACATCTATTAGTCTCTCGACATGACATCAATCTCCACGTACCCTTTACATTGCCCGCCCCTCCAATGTTCAGCGTCACTGTATGTCGACAGTGTCACTGTATGTGGTGATGCAAATGGTGTCGGAGATGTCGTCTGTCTCTTATGCAGTCAAATCTCTTTCCATCTGCTACCTCCACATTCTCGGACACGATCTCCAAATGAATTGGCCAGAACCAGCTCGAGCTGCTGTATTTCTGTTTCCATGGTGCACCTCGTAGAGGTACATTTGGCATCTTGGTTATCTGCTAACCATGGGTCCTCCTAGAGCAATGCGTTCCCTTTGCACCCCAGGAAGAGCTAAAGGAATGGATATAATCTGATCCTTTCAAACTTTATGTGTGGCACTTCCACATTCATCAGTATGAGTGGAAAGGATAATTTCACAAGTAAATATGGTGAAAACAACACTAACTAATAAATTACAGGCTGTTACAGTAACAAACCGATTATTGGCTAAGCAAGCAATTGCAAGAAATAATTATAAGTATCACTCGTGGACAGCACCAAAAATTATAATTGCTGATGTTACAGAAAGCCGTTGTCATCAACGTTATGTAGATAGAGTGAATAATAGACAGAGACAGTGAACTTCAGTAACGCTACTCAAAGATGACGATGTGGAGGACTATGATTCAATTTTTGATGTTTAAACTGTTGTAACTTTTGTTCTGAAGTTATTTCTTAGTCTACAAGTACAGTGATTATTTTAGCATAACGGTTTTTCGTATATTCATATATTGTAGACACACACACACACACACACACACACACACACACACACACACACACACACACACACACACACACACACACACACACACACACACACACACACACACACACATATATATATATATGTCTACAATTCTCCTATCTAGGAAGCAAATTAACACTCGACGGTGATGTCATGACAGAAATTACAACTCGCATTGCTCTAGCATAAAGTGCATTAAACAGACTGTCTAATATCTGGAAGTCAAAGTCAATTAGCACACACTCGAAAATGCGCTTATTTAATTCCTGCGTTATTCCGGTGCTATCATATGGATGTGAGAGATGGAAAAGCTCTTTATCTTCAGAAAAGAAATTACTGAGTTTCGAGAACAAATGTCTTCGTAGGATAACTAAAACACATTGGAGTGAATTCAAATCGAATGATAAAATCAGAGAAGAGACACATCAAAATTTAATCACAAATGTTATCAGAAAAGACCGTTAGTCCTACATCGGGCATGTATTACGCGCAGACACCAACAGAGTACACCACCAATCTCTTGAATGGATACCTACAGGCAAAAGAGCAAGGGGTAGACCAAAAGAAACACTCAGAAGAACAATACTTAGAGAAAGTAAAACAACCAATATTCATACTATTCAAGAACTGCACAGATAGCTTTGAACAGACAGAATTAGAGAGAACTTACCTCTGCCCTATGCACTAACTTCAGCGCAAAAGGAAAATGAATGAATGAATATATATATATATATATATATATATATATATATATATATATATATATATATATATATATATATATATATATATATATATATATATATATATATATATATATATATATATATATATATATATATATATAAGAACTTGGTTTATCTTGGCTTTTTTTGTCCTCTGAACTTAGGACTTTTCAAAATGTTGGGTGGTAATGCTGGTTTTAATATATTGGTTCACCAGTCGAGCTTATGAGTCAGAGAGTCGTGGAGAAACATGATCGCCTATGCCATTCGGCATGGAACTTGATTGATTAACTGTACTGATAATGACAACAGACAAAACAAAGATCAAACCAATAATCAACATAGACAATATAGAACTAGAATGTGTAAACAAATTCGAATATTTGGGAGCAAATATGAACAGTTCCAAAAATTGTTCAGTCGAGATTAGAAGAAGACTCACAATTACAACTCTCAAATTAACACAAATGAGAAAGCTATGGCAAAGTAGTAATTGAAAAACAAAATTGGCAGCATATCCTATTCAGAACGTGGCTATCAACCCAGTATTTTTTGGCTGTAGTGATTTTCCTAAAAATTCAAGAAAAGAGAACGATCAAGATATCAATGGACATATGATATTTCAGACCTTTTGAAGATTCCGCTTGAAAAATCAGAATAACTGGCACTGAATCAAGAGCATTACACACTAACAGTGGAGACAACGACTAATCCCCCTTACATAATGTTTGCCATTTATTTTATTATCTCCCTTACACAATATTTGCGCTGTAAAACTATATAATTTTCTATTATGTAGCTGTACCCCCTTAACCTCTTGAGTAAACATTTATTTATCACGGAGGTCGTGGGGGCTGGTTTACCAGAACCGAAGTCTCCACTATTTTTATGTGGTTGTAAAGATCTGATATAACCAAATTGACATAAAGTCAGTGGTTGGAAGGAGATACCTCAACATAAGAGATACATTTTACTTAATCAAACTTCTTGAGTACTATCAACATCTAACTCCGGGAATACTGTCAACATCTAACTCCATGAATACTGTTAACATATAACTCCGGGAATACTGTTAACATATAACTCCAGGAGTACTGTCAACATCTAACTCAAGGAATACTGTTAACATATAACTCCGGAAGCACTGTTAACATACAACTCTGGAAGTACTGCTCACATATAAATCTGGAAGTACTGTCAACATATAACTCCGGGAGTACTGTTAACATATAACTTCAGGAGTACTGTTAGCATATAACTGTGGAGGTTGTGGTGGCTGGATTAGGGCATTCCCATTAATACGTCAATAATATATAACATCCCCCTCTAACCCCAACACTTGTCAACATCTCGTAAAGAATTATGGGAGTCATCGTTCGAGCTTTCAAATACAGCAGCATTTATTAAAAAAACAGGACTTGTGTAGACATGTAAAACTGCGAACGAGAAGAAGAAGATGTACGTCCGCTAGCGATGAAACATGACATCCAGACTTATATACGTCTGCTACCGATGAAACATGACATCCAGACTTATGTACGTCTGCTAGCGATGAAACATGACATCCAGACTTATGTACGTCCGCTAGCGATGAAACATGACATCCAGACTTATGTACGTCTGCTAGCGATGAAACATGACATCCAGACTTATGTACGTCTGCTAGCGATGAAACATGACATCCAGACTTATGTACGTCTGCTAGCGATGAAACATGACATCCAGACTTATGTACGTCCGCTACCGATGAAACATGACATCCAGACTTATGTACGTCTGCTAGCGATGAAACATGACTTAAAAGACTTATGTACGTCTGCTACCGATGAAACATGACTTAAAAGACTTATGTACGTCTGCTAGCGATGAAACATGACATCCAGACTTATGTACGTCTGCTAGCGATGAAACATGACATCCAGACTTATGTACGTCTGCTACCGATGAAACATGACATCCAGACTTATGTACGTCCGCTACCGATGAAACATGACATCCAGACTTATGTACGTCCGCTAGCGATGAAACATGACATCCAGACTTATGTACGTCCGCTAGCGATGAAACATGACATCCAGACTTATGTACGTCTGCTAGCGATGAAACATGACATCCAGACTTATGTACGTCCGCTACCGATGAAACATGACATCCAGACTTATGTACGTCTGCTAGCGATGAAACATGACTTAAAAGACTTATGTACGTCCGCTAGCGATGAAACATGACATCCAGACTTATGTACGTCTGCTAGCGATGAAACATGACATCCAGACTTATGTACGTCTGCTACCGATGAAACATGACTTAAAAGACTTATGTACGTCTGCGCGATGAAACATGACATCCAGACTTATGTACGTCCGCTAGCGATGAAACATGACATCCAGACTTATGTACGTCTGCTAGCGATGAAACATGACATCCAGACTTATGTACGTCTGCTACCGATGAAACATGACATCCAGACTTATGTACGTCTGCTACCGATGAAACATGACTTAAAAGACTTATGTACGTCTGCTAGCGATGAAACATGACATCCAGACTTATGTACGTCCGCTAGCGATGAAACATGACATCCAGACTTATGTACGTCTGCTACCGATGAAACATGACATCCAGACTTATGTACGTCTGCTAGCGATGAAACATGACATCCAGACTTATGTACGTCTGCTACCGATGAAACATGACATCCAGACTTATGTACGTCTGCGCGATGAAACATGACATCCAGACTTATGTACGTCTGCTACCGATGAAACATGACTTAAAAGACTTATGTACGTCTGCTAGCGATGAAACATGACATCCAGACTTATGTACGTCTGCTACCGATGAAACATGACTTAAAAGACTTATGTACGTCTGCTAGCGATGAAACATTACATCCAGACTTATGTACGTCTGATAGCGATGAAACATGACATCCAGACTTATGTACGTCTGATAGCGATGAAACATGACATCCAGACTTATGTACGCTCGCTTGCGATGAAAACACATTAACAAAATATTTTGCAAGTGACCACATTCAGAATGTCCCACAGACACACTTCTTCTTTTTCCGCGTTCTTCTCAATCTCCTGCAGATTATCAGGATGCAGTCAGGAGAACGGAATGCGTATTGTCATCGTTTACTACTTTTCTGCGATATCTGTGCCTTTCGACTTGACACATCCGATTTCGGCACGGCTTCTGGGCCACTTTGACCCAATATGGAATAGGATAGCCAACTTCACTCCATAGCCTCATTATTGGCCTCCTACGACATTCATGAAAATATACAGTGTTGTTATTCTTTGCCCCTGTTTCGGACCACGGCAACACCAGGGAACAGTACTGCGAATAGAACTATTATGACTCTAATTCTCCACCAGCCTATTAGTAATGAGTGTGCACAAGTTTTATTGAAATACATTAATTATCAGAAAAATTATTCGACGAAGGTAATGAGAGCTAAGTTATTTATTAGATTAATGACAGATTAATAGAAGGAATACAACAGTAAAACACCACCTTATTGAACGCACTTCACTACAAGACCCACGAAAGCAACTGTTACCCCCAAACCCTTCCATCCCCAACATCCTTTATACAGACACAACACAGCTGAAGAAGACATGCACCTAGCACCACCAGACACAGGGAAGAAAGAGTGAAAGCTCGCAACCACGAGGATTGGATAAGTAAGTAAGTAATAGAAGGAATGTCAGGGACTCAAGATCAGTGGGAAAATAATAAACAAATTGAGATATGCAGATGACACTATTCTTTTAGCAGAAAGTGAATATGAATAACAAAGACTAATAGATCAAGTCAATAAATCAAGTAAAAGAATAATGACTGGATATAAACATCTAAAAAACAAAAACCATGATAAGCATCAGAGTCATAGAAGAACATGTGTTAAACATCAAAATACATGGAGAGAAACTACAACAAGCAGAACACTATCAATATTTTGGATACTAATCACAAATGATGGCAGATGTGACACAAAAGTTAAAAGTATAATAGGAATGGCTAAAAGTACTTTCAATAAAATGAGGAAAATAGTAAAATCTAAATAAATTACAAACAAACTAAAAATGATAATTATAAAATGCGACATTCATTCTATATTAATGTATGGCTCAGAAACATGGACACTAAACAAACAATTAGAAAACAGAATTGACGCCTTTGAGATGTGGATATAAAGAAGAATATGAGAAACTCATGGAAAGAAAATAAAACAAACAAAGAGGTTTCAACAACATTTACAGAAAGAATTATTAAAGGAAATAAAGATCAAGTATTTTGGACACATTAAAAGACATGACATCTTGTTGAAGACCTTACTTGATGGTAAAGTCAAAGGGAAACGAGCAAGAGGTAGACAAAGATACACATGAGAGATTATCATTACAAGATGGACAGAATACACAAATAGTTGTACTTCATCATCATCATCAAGTGCCGTCTCCGCAACGAAGGTTGGCTGTAACGTATCTCCAACATCTCCTGTCTCTTGTCTTGGTGGTGCACTCTGCTAGACTGTAACCTGTCCATCGTGTAATGTTACTCTCCCACTTGTATCTCTGCCTACCTCTTGCTCGCTTCCCTTTGACTTTACCCTCAAGTAAGGTCTTCAATAAGGTGTCATGTCTTTTAATGTGTCCAAAGTATTTTATTTGTCTGATCTTTATTTCTCTTAGTAGTTCTTTCTTCATATTAAGTGTCTTTAGCACCTCTTTATTTGTTTTCTTTTGTAGTTTCAGAAGTTGTACTTCATAGCAGTTTAATTCATTCACTGATGACGTCTTCTTATTTTGTCGTATGTTTTAATTGGCCAGCGTATTTATACTTTGCTTCACAGCCAATGAAGTTGGAGAGAAAAAATACAATAAGGACATAAGGAGTATCTGATAAGCAAATAAGGCGTAAACCAGGCCTGTTGGACAGACTCGGCTGTACAATAACAATGACATATTACGTACATTCACATAACTTTTATAAATGTAAACTTTATAGAGAACATGTTTTAATCTAATTACATTTCCATAGGGCAAAAAATAGTTTCATAACGTCATGGAAAAAATTCAAGTTGGATCGAAAAGAACTTTTCCATCTAACAAGTAGTTTTGGAGAGAAATATTTCCATCTGAGTAACATGAATTATGGGACGAACTATACCCGCATCCTGCTTAATGGAATTAGGTCATACTATCATCGTTATATGACTAAGATATTCGCTAGACACAATGACATTGCAACATACGCTCATAATTGATAAACAAAGTCAAAACATAATAGGAAACAAACACATATGTCAGAACATGGACAGAATACACACAACGCCCCAGACAAGCTCCGTCTGCTATGCATATTGATATCTAATTACACGTATACCAGAACGAATCTCGGGCATTAAACCGGGTCACCTTATGCCGTGAAACATTTAATTAAATAATAGCAGAAACATACTACAGAATTGTCAAAATTTCCATGTTTTACAGATCGATAATCTGACCCACAGGAACGTCTCTGCACAGCAAGTTGTCCTCAAGTTTAGCTCAAGGTGACCTGAAACAAACCGATCTGCCTATTTGTCTGTCTGTCTGACTGCCTGTCTTTCTGTCTGTCTTTCTGTCTGTCTGTCTATCTATCTGTCTATCCGCCTGTCTGTCTGTCTATCTATCTATCCGCCTGTCTGTCTATATATCTATCCATCCGCCTGTCTGTCTGTCTGTCTATCTATCTATCCGTCTGTCTGCCGTCTGTCTATCTGTCTGTCTATCTATCCACCTGTCTGTCTGTCTATCTATCTATCTTCATGTCTGTCTGTCTATATGTAAGTCTGTCTATATGTATGTCTGTCTATCTATCCGCCTGTCTGTCTGTCTGTCTGTCTGTCTGTCTGTCTGTCTGTCTGTCCTCCTGTCTGTCTGTCTGTCTATATGTATGTCTGTCTATCTATCCGCCTGTCTGTCTGTCTATCTGTCTATCTATCCTCCTGTCTGTCTGTCTATATGTATGTCTGTCTATCTATCAGACTGTCTGTCTGTCTTATATACCGATTTTGATGAAACATAGCTCATATGTACAGATTATAAAGTATATCTATCTATCTATTCGCTAAACCTTGTGCTGCCTTTCAGCGTCATGGGTACAAGAGTTTTCTGGAGATTTTGCCCTCTTGTGTGCTGAGTATATTGTGAAATTTGTCAACTCTTTTATTTCGGTGGCCCATCGTTTTCGTGGTCGGCCTCTAGGTCTACCTTCATTGTATCTGTGTAGTACAGCTTTCTGTGTTATTCTTTCTGATGGTAGTACGATAATGTGTGCAAACCATTTGATCTGTTGTCTCTTAATGTATTCCAAGATTGGGGTGGTGCCGGTTCTTTGTCTAATGGCCTCATTTCTCTCTCTTAGCGATATTCCTAGAATTCTGCAGAAGCATGCCATTTCAGCTTTCACAAGCTTATTTTTGTCCTGTGCTGTCGTTGTCCATGTTTGGCATTAGTAGCACACGTTGTGGCATTGTAATCGTTTCGAATAGTGTTATTTTGGTGTTTAAATCTACATTGTTATTTCTGAAGATTGGTCATTTTCCCTATTGCTTTATATGTTTTACTACATCTATTGTGCATTTCTTTGTTGCTCTTGCCGTCTATTGCTATATTGCTTCCTAGGTATGTGAATTCTGTCCCTTGTTTAAGTCTCTTGTTTCCAATATATATACTGTTGTTTCTTTCTGTTCTTCCTATCTTCATTACTTCGGTCTTTTCTATATGTATCTTCACGTTAAAGGTTTGGCATGTTTGATGTAATCTGTCTATTTATCTTTGTAGTCACTCTTCTGATGATGCTATACTAGTGTTTGGTCGTCTGCAAATAGCAATTCGTTTAAGTTACATTATACAGCGTACGCTCGAATAACGTTATGAACAGTTTCATACAATGGTTTCGATATGACAATGCGGAATACACATTAAGAGAGTGCTTTACATTAATAAGAATATTATTGTAATAATTAAAAGACTATAAAATATAACCCAAAATTGCGTTAAATACAAGAATCAGTGAACAAGTCACGTGACAACATAACAACTTTTTAATTTCATAAGCTATTGCACTATCTCGGAAACTTAAAAAGTCGTAACTTAAAATACCGATCTCGCAATTTGCACGCATTGAACTGACCATCCACCTCCCACTCAGTGGGCAGCGCGCATTTCGAGTGGTCAGGGGCTCTCATCGCACAACGTGTCGAATATTGGACGCGTCGGTATATGCGTTTTATCGGAATTTCGTTCCGTTTAATTATGTTTGCTATTTGTTCCGCAGAAACTCGTCCACTGATTCTTGTATTGTACCCAAAATTGTTTATTTCAAACGTATGAAGTAAAAATACAAAGGAAAAATTACAAATTAATGTGAAGCATGAGTCTGATTCATTTTTAAAAGTTTGTTAATATCGATTCAACTTTCGTTGAAAACAGTCGTAATATAACGAAAAATAACGTAAATATTTGCTATTGTAAACATAACCTATTAAACACTCATGTATAGGCCTACATTTTCTAATGTCTCATTGACATAGAAAATTGACATAAATTTCTGTCAGATATGATAAATTTTCAAATATTTTAATAATTGAAATAGAAAATTGATGAACAAATATTGATCATGTAAGATTAAAATGAAGAATTTAAATTTTAAAATGATTATCCAATCCCAAAATCAAGAAAATAATATTTTTTAAATAGAAATCCTATAATTTCTCCTATACCGCCCCAATTACCTCTGAATATACTATCGCCACACCTGGAAGGCTTCAGCGTCTACGGAATGGGGGGGGGGGGGTAGTATCGCACACTTTGGGAACCTATGAATATAGGCGGTTGGTCATGATTCAAGCATCTTTGAGGTGAGTCACGTCCCTTTCAATCACTAACGAGCGACCATCATGGCTATGTCACAGTGTCTGACTATCGAAATACAAAGCAGATCAAAGTTCAGGATAACCTGTCAGACCTGTAGAATTAGTCATATATTTGTTTCGTTTAATTCTCAATTTTTTAAAAACATCATAGTTTGCAATTCCTGCCAATAAATTACGTCAACATGAAATAGGGACAGGGGTATGTAAAAGTTTGACAGTTTCTAACAATGGAGACAGCAATGAAGATTACTATTATTATTATTATTATTATTATTATTATTATTACTACTATTATTATTACTATTATTATTATTATTATTATTATTTTAATCATTATTATTATTATTACTACTACTACTACTACTATTATTCTTGAATGGATACCTACAGGCAAAAGAGCAAGGGGTAGACCAAAAGAAACACTCAGAAGAACAATACTTAGAGAAAGTAAAACAATAAATATTCTATTCAAGAACTGCACAGAATAGCTTTGAACAGACAGAATTAGAGAGATCTGACCTCTGCCCTATGCGCTAACTTCAGCGCAAAAGCAAAATGAATGAATGAATGAAACTATTATTATTATTATTATTATTATTATTATTATTATTACCATTCACGTTCAAAAATGAGTGCCATATATTAAATATCGATGGGTACAAAATTCCAAAAATAAGATATGCAGACATCACAGTTCTCCTTACTACACACCACGAGGAACTGAAACAGCTAATCACAACAACAAAGAAATACAGCGAGAACCAAAATCTATGTCTAAACGCACAGAAAACAAAAATTATGACAACGGACAAAACAAAGATCAAACCGATAATCAACATAAACAATATAGAATTAGAATATGTAAACAAATTCAAACTGTCAACATCTGTCTAACTTTAACTTTTTAAGACCCCCCCCCCACCCGCTCCACCCCATAGTAGCTGTCACTAACAACGTCCTGATAGAACACCATATAGAGAAATCGAATAAGTATAGTAGCGAATATAGAATTATATCGATCTCTAATGATACATATTATTTTGTACAGATGTGAAAGTTGGACAGACAAGTACAGCGGAAACTGAGGGAAGAATACAGACTTTAGAAAGCAAACTTTGTGTCCTGTGACGTATTCTTTCCAGACATTAGTCTTTCTTATGAATCTCCAGAAATCTCTGCGGTCTTTGGCAAGTTTTCCCGCTTCCTCTAGCGACATGTACATACATTCCATAATATCTTTTGTCGAAACGACGTCTTGGTCAGCCTCTGCCTCTAGTGCCTTCTATCGCCCCCTCCAGCAACAAGCTTTCCATGCCATCAGACTTTACAAACGAGTATTGAGCCATGACTGGGCTCCGATATAGACATCTGAACAGAAAGTAAACAAGACTTTATTCCTGCTGTTTTTGACTATTGTCGTGATTTTAGTTGGGCACTATTTATATTCTTGAAGTCGCATGCCAAAGAAAACCAAGTCCGACCAACGAAATTCACCGAAAAAATAAACAATCAGCCTTTTAAGTCATGTTTATTTTCTGTTCAGAGGTCTTATAGTACAGTCACTATCACGATGCTTACTTTCTGTTATAGAGCTGTCGATGGTCACGATTGAGTATCATTTATCATCACCATCATCATCAAGTTCCGTCTCCGCATTCAACGTTGAAGATTGGTTACAAAGAATCTTAACATCTCTCTTGATTTGGTGATGCACTCTGTTAGACATTAAGTCCCACCGAAGACGGATGTGTCGGGCCATTGGCGCAAATAAAACGGCGACAAATCGCATTTCCATCCTCTGGACTATATCCTGCTGGAAATCTAATAGGGCCATTGTCCTACTGCAATAGAGATCCAGCAGGAGTTTGAGAATGAACGCTGAAGAAGAAGAAGACATTAAGTCGTCCAACCCGTGAAGTTTCGGGTTCATACTTGCATCTCTGACTACCTCCTCTGCACCCTCCCTCAACTCTACCCTCAAGTAAAGTCTTCAATAAGGTATCATGCCATTAAATACGTATAAAACACTTCATTTGTTTTTATTTTCCCTAATTGCTCTTTCTCCATACGCAACGCTGTCAGAACATCTTTGTTCATTTTCCTTCCATGAAGTCATCACCACTCTTCCATATATACCCACAACAACGGGGGTATTCATACGTTTTTGCCTATTTAGAACCTCCAGCCCTCTCCCCACGACTGTCAACCACTGTCAAAATTCAGAACCCCCTTGATAAATACCCCCCTCCAATATACTATAAACAGAAAAAGTACTAAAATATACGTTTTTACTCTTCAGGTTTAAAATTTTTTTTTCACAATCAAATAATTGAACTTGTTTATAACAAAAACACAGCAGTGAGATTTGAAGAACATAGTCACAACAGGCAAGATTAAAGGCAACAGAGACAGAGGGCGACAACATGTGAAAATATTAGACAGTTTGACAACTTGGCATAGCAGGGAAATAAAAAATGAGCTTGATACATAATACTGGAGACAGGTAGCTGTGGAGAGGCAGGATCGCCTACGCCAGCCGGCATGGTACCTGATGATGATCATGATAAAAGACACTATTTTGTATGTCATCGTTTGTCAAATTTTTCCCCTCCTCATTTACGATAACTTTCAACCCCCCCCCCCCCCACCCCCACTATAATTGTTGACACAATTTATGAGTAGCCCCACAGTTATGAAATCAGTCTTCTAGCTGTTTGTATACCACAGATGCTGCCGAGCCATAACTATTGTTACAGTAGCACATTTCCGTCTTTCCAAACGATAGTATTATTGTTGTGTATTATAATAGTATTTCTATAAGCAGTACTATAGAGCACCTACACTGTTTGGCATCATGTTCTCTGCTACGTTGGATGATGCTGTCTGAGATCTGGATTAGAAAGAAATCTGGTCATGAAGAATGTTCAGCCTTCGGCGGCTTCGAGAAAAAAAACCAAGCTCAAATCATACACAGGCATGGATCTCCTATTTGCTGTTGACTGTGCCCTAAATGCTAACTGTGAGACAGATTTACAAATTATTATAGACAGTTTCTCTAAAGCCTGTACCAACTTTGGGCTTACTTTCAACACGGAGAAAACATAAAGTCATGTTTCAGCCAGCACCTCAAAAAATGTCACGAGCCCCACAGGAATTTAAATATCGTAGTACTGAATTTGTGAATAGATTCACATACATAGATAGTACTTTATCACAAAATTCCAACGTTGAGGATGAAGTGTATACAATGATCACTAAGGTGAGCAGCACTTTCAGCAGATTATATGCAAATGTATGGCATAGAAATGACATTAACTTTCAGACTAAGCTGAAAGCTTATAAAGCAGGGGTACTCCCAGTGCTGTTATACGCTAGCGAAACATGGACTGTGTATATATGACATATGACGAAACTCAATCACTTTCCCATAACCTGTCTCAGAAAAGTTATGAACAAGACAATATTGCAAGATGGCATGACAATATTCCGGATACCATTTTCTTTGACAGATCTGGTAAACTTAGCAAATGCATCATTCTGATGTAGACACAGATTCGATGGGCAGGTCATCTAGTACGTATGATAGAACATCACCAGCCAAAGATACTTCTCTATGGTGAGTTGCAGAAGGGCATACAATCTCAAGGTGGCCACAAAAATGCTACAATGGCGCATTAAAGACCTAATTGAAAGTCTTTGAAATAGACAAAGGTACATGGAAAAAACTTGCACAAAATAAAGCTACATGGCGCTTTACAGTAAAATAAAAAAGCGCAGCATTTTGTGAAAAGAGAAGTGCAGCAGTTAAACAGCGGAGAGTAGTTAGAAAGTCACGGGTGGACAAAAACCGTCTTCATAGGTCATTCCATGTCCGAATTCTCCAAGTACATTTGCAGACCCAATAGATGATATGTACTTACTGCGCAAAATTGAAATCCAATAGGTAGATCCAAGAATAAGGTAATAAAGTTTTGCTAATAACTAGAGACACACATAACAACACACACAAATGGACGTTTCGACCAAAAGACCTTTATCAAGACAACACTTGAAACAAAAATAAAACATATAACAGAAAACGAACAATAATGACATCGGCGGTCACATTGGTATGTGTAGTATAGATTGATCAGAAGAGGTGAAAATGATTGACATTACTGTTCGTTTTCTGTTATACGTTTTAATTTTGTTTCAATTGCTGTCTTGATAAAGGCCTTTTGGTAGAAACGTCGATTTGTGTGTGTTATTATGTTTGTCTCCAGTTATTAACAAAACATTATTACCCTATTCCTGGATCTACCTATCACACCCAATAGAGCTCATAAGCCATTTACGAACTCATAATCAAGGACATAATTCTAACTGCATTTTCAAAAGTGGTTGTAACAAATGATCATCATCATCATGTGATGGACGAATAACATTATTGTTATGATGTAGGAAATAGGAAAGAAGAACACATTGTAATATCAGGCAAGTTAAGGAGCAAAAGAGATAGGTGAAGACCAAGAGAAAGATGCTTGAAAACCTAACATTGTGGCATGGTAGAACATCGGTATTGGAAATGATTGACAATACACGAAATAGAAGGTCGGGGAAAGACATGATAACCAAAGCCACACGGCATGTACCATAAGTAGAAATGATTGACATTACGCAAAATAGATCGCAACTAGCTACTTAAACAATTTGTAACAGTGAAATGTACGTATGCCTATTATCTCTGCCACATCGCATCGCAAGAATTGAATTAATTGTAGGCCTAATATTTAGAAGTCACATTAAAAATTTTATTTTAAACAAAAAACATCATCCACAATTATAAAATAAACCATGAAATTGAATAATTATAAATGCAATTTCTGGCGCGACCAATAACAATAACACCCACAGCTGTTGAGTTTCAATGTACATTTTATTGATTAAGTCTTTGTAATCCAGTTCATGAATTAACACAGGCGGCGCCAACAATATCACGTGATTGCCATGTTGTGGATTGACATTCTCTCTATCTTCTACTAAAGTACAAAATGGTGTCTACAGTGGCGTACGTGATCCAGCAAAGACATCTATACAGAAAATAAACATAACCTGAAAGACTTATTTTTTATTTGCATTTCTTTGCCGGTCCTGGCTTTATTTAATATGCAACTCCGAGTATATAAATAGTGATCAACGAAAATCACGACAATAATAAAAAACTTAATGAATTAAGTCTTGTTTACTTTCTGTGTGGAGGTCTTTACTGCCGACGATCTCGCACACCAAAGCGTAAATGACTATAAATAATATAATTTTGAAGCTAATTTTCGGAAATCTATAGGTAACATTCAAAGACACAAGTGACGTCTGTGGTTGTGGCGATAGAGACGCTGGACAGTGACCAAAAGGTCAGGCATTCGTATACGTGGTCAACTTTCATTAAAATGAACAGAAATAACAGTCTGTTGCCGTGTCTCGTTGTTAATTTGTTTTGGTACCATGATCACAGTCCAACCCCCCATTTTCGTTCTTATTTCCCTTTAGTGCCTACCTATGTATTTTGTGGTTAATTGATCTAAATATTATATCAATAAATAATGAATGGAAATATTCATTGTTTAGAGTTTTGATTAGGGGTTAGGGTTAGTTATGTTTTACAAGGGAAATAATCACACATGTAGGCACTAATTGGCGCAATGGGGGCTGGACTGAGATCATTATACCTTTGTTTTAATTGTGTCTGGTTGTTAGTTTGTTTTATTGTGTCTCGTTTGTTTATTGCAAAAACTTGTCTTCTACGTAAGTACTATTATTTTTATATGTGCACTCTAGATGTTTGTGTTTCTTTCATACTCCGAAAACTCAAAGCTCTCTATGTTATGTAATGTTTTGACATGTCTCAGACTCTAGAGTCTATGTATGAAAATACAGATGGAAAGGCGTCGTACACATGTCTTCTGTAGAGGGGAGACCTCAGAAAATGGTCCTTCGTTCATTTTCATGTGTTATTTCTTCATTATCAGCCCTTGATGTGATTTTATTTTTGGAAAAGCGTTAAAAAATATTTTTTGGTTGGGGAGGGGGAAGGGTAATGGGGGGGGTGTATGTTTTTACCAACCTTTTAGTCAAATTAATAGCACTAAAAGTCATGTTCTCCTTTTTAGCACAATTCCTAATACAATAAGTCAAATTACTATTTTTGGCCACATTTCTGGTATTAAAAGTCAAATTCCCATTTTTGGCCACATTCCTATTACTAAAAGACAAGTTCACATTTTTGGTCACATTCCTAATACTAAAAGAGAAGTTCCCATTTTTGGCCAGATTCCTAACACTAACAATCAAATGCCCATTTTTGACCACATTCCTAGTACCAAAAGTCAAGTTCCCACATTTGACTAAATTCGCAGTACTGAAAGTCAGGTTTCGATTTTGATTCCCTAAGTAGTTAATATATTTTCTTTTTTGTCGAAACGTTGATTTTCATGTGTTATTATGTGTGTATCCAGTGATTAGCGAAACGTAATCACTGTGTTTCCTGATTTCGCCTATTGGATTTCAGTTTTTCTGCACTTATATTACCTATTTATTGATTGTGTGGAAAAGCACTAATGTTTGTTTCAGTAAAACGGTACTCTCATTGTTAGGTGTGCCACTTCAAAAGCGGTCGTTAGTCCAATTTCGTTATATCAGTGCTTCGCAACCATTCAACATAGAGGAGGTCGCAGTTCTGGTAGTCCAGCCACCCCTACCTCCGGAATATGTTAGTAAAGGCACGACTTCACTATTATGTAGGACTGTAATATACAATTTACATATTAGTCAAGAACAGATGAAAGCAATTTTGACAGGCTGCTGGGGCTGTTGTTTTTTAACCCAGTGAAGCAAGTGCAACACGGGCGAAATTTTACGTGTTCAGGAAATACATATATGATATATATATGCTATATATATATATATATATATATATATATATATATATATATATATATATATATATATATATATATATATATATATATATACAGGTATATGTAAAAGATAAAAGGAGACAAAAAGCAATAAATAGAACAGATAGCGCCCAGGTGGCGACACTATCTTATTGTAAATAACAAACTTTTTCTATCCAGGGCTGCCATATTGGTTTAAAAAAAATGTCACTTGCATAAAATGTATTTTTTGTGTGTGGTAAAATTGTTTTGTTTTTTTTACCGAATGAGGTACCATTATCTCATTGATTGTGACTCTACAAACCACAACCTCAATTATTATTATGGTAAAATGTTCTAACCAAGTTGGACTATCATCCAATGTTAAAGAGGCGCTTACATCACCATAAGAGGCGCTTACATCACCATAAGAGGCGCTTACATGACCATAAGAGGTTACTATCAAGTGACGTATTTCCCCCCAGAAAATTGACTTCATCATGAACACTCTGAAAACCTCTCTGTCCCGGGCAAACAGGCCTGGATTTATCACAAACACGTTCAAGAATTTCTTGATATCGCAGGTCTATGGTCTTCTTGGTTTTACACTTCTTCTCTTTTCTGATGCTGTGCCCTCCAGAATCAGCCGTCATATAAGTGTCCAGAAACAATCTGCAGTTTCTTTCTTATGATGGTATTTAGAAACCACTTTAAATTTAATTTCGTTATTTTTTAAACTTCTGTGTTTCTTTTTCTCGCTGCTGTTCATGATATTCGTAGAATATTTCTGTAGCACTTCATTTTAAATGAGTCTATCCTTATTAACATTGTCTTCTTTAATGTCCATGTCTATCTGTTGCCACTGGGAAAACACATGATCTTAAAAGTATTATTTAGTTCCAAAGAGGTACTTTTTACTAAATCGAAATTCTGTATTTCTGATTAATTCAAAAATGTATTCATGTATGCATATTTTCTTATTCCACTCTATAAGATTATTAAAAGTTTTGTCGTGCAAGAAAGTTATTTTGTTGTTGATGGAACTGTTTCTTTTTCAAAATTACCGTCAAAACAAAACCAAGAAATATAATTAACCTAATCTCCAAGATACAGCTTTAGAATTGGAGATTTTAACTTAATTTAGTTGAATTAACGACACTTTTATTATTTTTCAGTAGTTTTAATAAACAATTTAGAAGTTCGGTCATTTTTTGGGCATTTCATGCATAAAAAAACAAAAACAAAAAAAACCAGTTCTGGCTATATGGCAACCCCGGTGATATCTCTGCCAACTGCGTGATAGAATTGTTACTATTAGCCTATATTGTTTATCAGACTTGTTATTATTTAAAAAGATAGATATAAAAGAATAGTGCAATCTTTGATATACTATTTTGTGAGTTTGTTGTTTAAGTGAAATTGTGTTGGTAATAAACAAAACTTGGACTACAGAAGTTTTGATCCGGGAACAAGAGCCTGATAAAGGTAAAAAGAAGTCGGAAAAATGATTTCCGCGTGACAAGTGTGGTGTACTACCGCAAAATTAAATTAAATTTTACGAATAAAAAGACAAACAGAACATCAGGAAGAACTAGATGGATCCCCCACCCCACCCCCCCCCACCCCAAGAGACACATAAAGATAATCAAAATATTTTATTACTAATTACAAGTGATTTTTATAACAAACGTTCGGTATAAAATACTTATTATAATGCTCTATATCTTTCGCCAAAATGGCCGACTAGTACGAATGTGTTCTCGTTACGGTGTTCGATTAACGGTTGTTCCTTCCCGAAAGTAATGGCAACCGACGGGAATATTGTGCCTACAAATTTCCAATGGATTAATCTAGCTTTTTCTCTAGGATTTTTGTGGATTTTTCTTCTCCACACTGTAGAAATGAAAGGCTGCAACAGTGGTCCAACATCATTTGTCTCTTGTCTTTTTGATACACTCTGCTAGACTGTAACATGTACATCTCATAATTTCTCTCTCCCGTTTGTGTCTCTGACGACATATTATTTGCTGTCCCCCAACCCTACCTTATTTCCCCTCGACACTACCTCATTTCCCGTCGACCATACTTTATTTTCCCCTCGACCCTACATTATAAGCTTTCACACAATGTATTTTAATATGTCCAAGGGTGCAAATGGAACGCATTGCTCTCGGCGGACACAGAGTTAGCAGATAACCAAGATCCCAAATGTATCCTCGCGGTGCACCCTGGAAACAGAAATACAGCAGCTCGAGCTGATTCTGGCCAAATCATTTGGGAATCGTGTCCGAGAATGTGGAGGTAGCAGATGGAAAGAGATTTGATTGCATAAGAGACAGACAATATCTCCGACACCACCAGCATCACTACATACATCGACACTGTCGCCATACAGTGAAGCTAGTCGGTCCAGTCCGAACATTGGAGGGGCGGCCAATGTAAAAGGCACGTAAAAGTAGATGCAAGGCGAGAGACAAATAAATTTCATACGGAGTACAATGTCACAATAAAAGGGCAGAACAGCGCCATAGGGCAGCGCGAACTGCAAATAGAAAGTGTAAAGTTCCTAGGAAAGGGAAACTACAAGCTCTGTTAGCTCGGACGAGCTTCTAGTTACCTGTGCTCCTTATAGGCAGAGACCCAGACCCAATCATGGACATTTGGAAAAGCAAGAAGACCTAACCCTACTCTAATGTCGAGACTTCCTATACAGGAGACATGTTCGCAAAGAGAAAGGGTTCATTACCTGATGGGCTCAGGCACAAAAGGGACAAATAATTTAGCCCTGGCCCAACTCTACTGTCAGGTTTTCCTATACTGGAAATACACTTGCAGAGAGAAAGGGTTCAGTACCTGATGGGCTCAGGCGCTATTGGGACAAGGTCGCTCAGTTCGAGAACGCCTTTCTCTCAAGCGCGTGGTGTGAGACTCGAACTTGGCGAGGGCTTCACGATGTCTGTGAACGACACCTCGGGTAAGAAGGCAAAAGAGCCAGGCCCAACTCTTCTGGCGAGTTCTTCCTCATACGGAACCAGGCTAGCGGATGAGAAACGGTTCAGGACCAGATGGACACAGGCACAGTAAGTCCAATTACACGAGGTAAGTTCATAGACGATGGAACACCTCGTGCCAGATAGACGTGCTCGAAAAGCGTCTTGGCGAAGAGGCACTACACACCCGCGTGCCCGGCGACAGATAGATAGGCTGTCATGGACAAGGGAAGCATACCCAAATTAAAGGCATGACGAAAACGGATGTGCTGGACCTCGGACGTCCAGACGACAAGTGGCCAACCGAGGTGCAAATAACGCAGTTCTACCGTGGAACTTGCAGTACAACGTACTTCACACTCCCCGGCGGAAATCACACGAAATATTAGTTGTGGTTATGTGAGAGCGAACGCAGAAGAAGAAGAAGAATAAGAAGAATATGTCCAAAATATTTCATTTCTTTTATTTGTTAAAACTTCTTTTGATAATTGTTTTTTTCTCCACAGTTTTGCTAGATCTTCTGCGTTTGTTTTCGTCATTATTCATAAAGTCTTCTAATGTCATTTTCGCTAGAATTTTGATAATCTTTGTTTCTTTGGAAAACCGTTATTTGATTTAGTTTATTGGGATATTTATTTTAATAGATGATGTTACCCACGTTTTTGTTTCTTTTTAGGACGATTGTCACGCTCTACTTTTTTACGATTGTCACGTTCTACTTTTTTACGATTGTCACGCTCTACTTTTTAGGACGATTGTCACGCTCTACTTTTTAGGACGATTGTCACGCTCTACTTTTTAGGACGATTGTCACGCTCTACTTTTTAGGACGATTGTCACGCTCTACTTTTTAGGACGATTGTCACGCTCTACTTTTTAGGACGATTGTCACGCTCTACTTTATTAGGACGATTGTCACGCTCTACTGTTTAGGACGATTGTCACGCTCTACTTTTTAGGACGATTGTCACGCTATACTTTTTTAGGACGATTGTCACGCTCTACTTTTTAGGACGATTGTCACGCTCTACTTTTTAGGACGATTGTCACGCTCTACTTTTAAGGACGATTGTCACGCTCTACTTTTTAGGACGATTGTCACGCTCTACTTTTTTAGGACGATTGTTACGCTCTACTTTTTAGGACGATTGTCACGCTCTACTTTTTAGGACGATTGTCACGCTCTACTTTTTAGGACGATTGTCACGCTCTACTTTTTAGGACGATTGTCACGCTCTACTTTTTAGGACGATTGTCACGCTCTACTTTTTAGGACGATTGTCACGCTCTACTTTTTAGGACGATTGTCACGCTCTACTTTTTAGGACGATTGTCACGCTCTACTTTTTAGGACGATTGTCACGCTATACTTTTTTAGGACGATTGTCACGCTCTACTTTTTAGGACGAATGTCACGCTCTACTTTTTAGGACGGTTGTCACGCTCTACTTTGCTAACGGAGGATGGGGATTCAACCCTCCCCCCTCCCCAATCCTTATTTATGCGCGTGAGTGAAGTTAATGTAACTTGTATATTCGCATGCACAACACTGTATAAAACATTCATGAAAAAAAGCAAAACCTTGTATAATATTGTTAAAAAAAAATCCAGCAAAAAAATTATTTTTGTAATATTCAGTTATTAGGATGACCTGAAGCAAAATTGCATATGTCGCCACTAACACCTTTTTTTTCATGACCAAATGTAAATATATACCTAACCACAGTGTCTGCTGTAGAAAATAATATATACTAGTGATTCTGTGCGGAATAAACCGCACTCATCCGGTTGCTGCATGATCAGGGAAGATAAACATTAAAATATATTCCTGCTGTGGTTTAATACCTGACATGTAGATTGTAACAGATAATGGATGAACTGTCTGTGACACCCACACACATACTTGTGGGGTTTGGACGTACTTTTATAAGTAAGATTAATTTGTACATATGTAGTGTCAGAATTATAACATTGCTTTGTAATATTTGTTAAAACTAATACGTTAGCTGTTTTTTAATTATATTTTGTTGTTCTTCTGTTTTGTTGTAGATGCATTATCATCGTGGGGGGGGGGTGTCTGTGGTCAAGTTGATATTGAGAGAGAGAGAGAGAGAGAGAGTGAGAGATATTGGGGGGGGGATTTTTAAGGGTTTTTTTAGAGTTAGGATTAGCTATGTGAAACAAAACGTGTCCTAACCCAAACCCCAAGCCTAACTCTTAAAAAATAGTAAAAATAATAGTTGATAAATATCAATTGGCAAATATCGACAAAGGGAAATAATCAAATTAATAATCACATCGGGGGTGTGGGTACGCGTTCCAAACCAGAACCTAAAAAAAAGACATCACGTAAGAAGGTTCATCTGTCTTATTTTGATTCTGTTATGTTTTATTTGACAATTGGTAGCGGTTGTTCACTGTGATCTGCTGTAGCGTCGCTTATCTTGATGTCTACAATCTTTCCCATTCCTTTTATTTGACAGTAAACACAAAGTATACGCAAAGTGATCAATGATCTGTCACATCAGCCAAGATGAGTGATGCTCTGTGAGATCAGCACGCATGATCACTCTGAAGAAGAACTTGACAAATATTATACGTGAAATCCCCACCATTTTTGGTAACAATCGACTCTTTCTATGACGCTTTTACAAGCCAGTTTCATGTCATTCTATATATCTATATGTCCATGATTGGCCCCAGTATATTTAACTTCAATATCTAAAATACAAATTTGAATAATAATAGCATCACGCGACAGAAGGGTAACATCTGTACGGACTTTAAACATACCCGTATTACGTCTGGTTCAGTTAACTGTGTTCATCTATTAAACGGCTTCAGCACATGTTGAGTGGGCTGCTGTGCAAGTAGAGGGGGAGATGGGAGAATTTAGTACGTACAAGAAGTGCGATTAGTCTTACAAAAAAAACATAGGAGTATAACTCATTTTGTAATGATAAATACATTCGTGTCAAAGTCCATTTCAAGGCTAACAATAGCCGATCTTAGGGCTAACAATAGTCGATCTTATGGCTAACAATAGCCGATCTTATGGTTAACAATAGCCGATCTTAGAGCTACCAATAGCCGATCTTATGGCTAACAATAGCCGATCTTATGGTTAACAATAGCCGATCTTAGAGCTACCAATAGCCGATCTTATGGCTAACAATAGCCGATCTTATGGCTAACAATAGTCGATCTCAGGATTCACAAAACTCGATCTCAGGGCGAAGAATAGTCAATCTCAGAATTAGCAATAGCCGATCTCAGGATTAACATTATTTTATCTCAGGGTTAACAATAGCCGGTTTCGGGGTTAACAATAGCAGATCTCAGCACTAACAATAGTCGGTCTCAAGGTTAGCACAAGTCGGCCTCATGGTTAACATTAGTCAATCTCAGGGACAAGCACTGCATCACACTAGTCACAGGACTACAACCACATCCAACATACAACCACATCCAACATACAACCACATCCAACATACAACCACATCCAACATACAACCACATCCAACCACATCCAACATACAACCACATCCAACATACAACCACATCCAACATACAACCACATCCAACATACAACCACATCCAACATACAACCACATCCAACATACAACCACATCCAACATACAACCACATCCAACATACAACCACATCCAACATACAACCACATCCAACATACAACCACATCCAACATACAACCACATCCAACATACAACCACATCCAACACAATGATCTCATCATTCACAACTATTTCACCCACAAAAAAACCACTTGCTTTCGCGTAATAAGATAACATGAGCGATGTGGCCGTGTGGTTAGTGCACTGCCTTCCTAGACGGAAGATCTAAGGTTAAATTCCCATTTCAACTGGAAATGTTTTAAAATCACCAAAGACTCCTAGGTCAATTTTGCGTAAGCCGAGACCGCCGGGAATATAGATGGCCTTCCAACAAAATTAAAAATATAATTAAGACTCCATTCGTTACGTTTTTGATTATTGTTTGGATTTCGGTTGGTCACTGTTTATATACGTGGATTCGCCGTGGCTATTATTGGCATTCTAAATATGTAAATAGTGACTAACCGAAAGCGCAACAATAATTTAAAAATCGTAACAAATAAGGTCCTAATTAATTATGTTAGAAGGTCTTGATTGGAGATGGTCATGTCTAAGCGTGTACTAGATTTTCCAGTAAGTAACGGCTGACCACATCATTTGATGTATGCCGTTTATGCGAAAAATATTGGCATTGCACTTCATTATCCGATACGACTCAAGTGAGAACATCGACATTATAAGACGTGTTGGTTAAGTGGAAAATCTCCTAAAATGACCCATTAGACTTCTCCCAAGGTTTTCATTGGCTGTTAAAACAAAGTATACACACAACGTGACCAATAAAATTCGCGGTAAATGAGACTTGTTAGAAGTCTTAAGGTTTTGTGTAGGAAATTCTAAAATGATAAAACAGATATATAAAAATCAAGTACATAGTAGAAGACCTAGAGGTAGACCTGTCACTACACACTTTAATGGCACATATCACCAGGCTTTTGTATTGGATGTGCAAGTGAGAACCTTCAAATCGTGCTCTTCGGATAATTGGTCACGGTATGCGCTTGATTGTCACCCGTCAAGTGTGTACTCTACAGCCCTTCACCTTTAATGATCTTCATTCCTACGTATAGAAATCATATAACGTTATGTCTATCTCCCATTTATTTTGTTTTGTCTCATTTCCTTCACTTTTCAATAACTTTATCATTTCTTTCCGGTATTCGTGTTTTCATATGTAATGTGAAATGATAATAAGCAGTGCCGACTTCTGCTTCTCACATGCTATGATTTCTTCGTGATGAAGACATTATGATGGAAACGTCGATTTGTGTGTCTTTTCCTGAGTAATTATAATGATTCACAAAACTTCATTACTAAGGTTTTTATTTCAATTTTAGTCAGTTGGGCTATAGTTTTGACGCAATTCTATTCATTATCGAGGTAACATGCGACAACATGAAAGAACTATACAAAGTAGCTGAAGGGAACTGTTTTTTACCATATGCACGGCATTTGGCGCTAAAAGAATAATGGCCATGTACTTAAAAATACCTATATGCTAATAAGAAACTCTAAAATTACTCATTTGATTATTTCCTTGATTTATATTGGCTGCCCCACAAAATATAATCACATTCATGAAACTAGGCAATGAAGTTTTGTTAATAGTACGAAACACACTTAGGCACACACACACATCGACGTTGCGACCGAAAGGCCTTTATCAAGGATAACATATACTTATACATAAAAAACGACATGTAGGGACGACACAACTTGCGTTCATCTGTCTAGCAAAATGGCCAGAAGGATAGAAATAAGGTCAGAGGTGACACGACAGCAAATTTTTTTTTTAAAACACCAAATATACGTTAAAACCAGACAGAGAAATGACGGAACAACCCTATATCATTCGTATGTCAGACGTTCATTAATTCCCAAAGGCTTCAGAGTGCCGAATTCGGAAATATAGTGATTTTCAAGCGCCAGACGGGCCAGTCGTTGGAGAAGCATACCGTTGATGACCATCACTTGATTATCCTGGGCGCCCCGATGACCTGTGACATTGAAGTGAACGTCGACAGGATAGCCCGAACGATGTTTGATGCCGTGTAGGTGCTCGCAGAACCGGTCAGCAAGCCTCCTACCCGTCTCTCCTATGTACATCACGGTGCAACGCTTGCAGATGATGGAATAAATGACGTAACTTCACACACAGAAGAAACTATCCTCGATGGTGAAAGTAGCCTTGGGAAATGTGACGGAGCGGGTCTGGATAACATACGGACAGGTGTAGCAACTAGCAGAATAATGCTAGAAATAATAGAGGATACCAGGTCTCTACAAAATGAATTGTTCTGCAATCCACCCCCCCCCTCTGGTTGCTTACCGACGGGACAAGAACCTCAGGGATCTACTGGTTTGGTGTCATCTTAGGCCTGACGTCCTCTATTATTCTGGCACTATCAGCTGCGAACGCCGAGACGCTAAAGATTAAACGATACACTAACGATTTTTAAGAGACACTAAGGTTGAAACGCTGAAAATGTCTTCTTCTTCTTTCATTCACTTGAAACATGTCTATATCTGTAATTCTGTCTCCTTAATAAATCTCACTGCATTTTGTAGTTCATACAGTGGCCCATAGAGCTTTGATTCCAGTGTTGTTTTCTCTGGCCAATATGTCTGCATGAGCGTTTCATGCTCAGAAATCTCTTGAAGTATATGTTTGTTACTCTGTGCTGCCTGTCCACATGTACACATCGCCGTGATGCCAATCTTCAACTTTGTATAAATGTGACTGGGGAGTCGGTTGTGTCATGTTCTGAGGCGTAGAGTTATAACTTGTTCTGATCTGTTCATAATGTGATAGTCATCTTGTGTTGGTGTTTGTGGCTTTCTTATTGACTCGATCATCTGTTTTTTATTGTAGGTGATTGTTATATCTGGTTGGTTTTCGGCAGCACCTTCCTTAGCCAGTTGGTCTGCTTTTTTTAATTTCCTGGTACTCCACAGTGAGAGGGTATCCACTGGATGGTTACCCTATACTGGTAAGACAATTCATTCAGTATATTTTTAAAGTCTGGTAGTTTTCCAAACTGGAGAGCTTGAAGCACTGACCTTGCATCTGTCAGGAATACCACATGCTGTAGGCCAGAGTTGAAGTTTAGAAGTTTTTTAGCTGCCACACTAATTGCCTGGATTTCTGCATCATAATTATTGCAGAATTTCCCTGTTGGTGTTCTGATCGTATCTCTAGACGTGTGTGGATATTCTATATATATGTATATACGCTGATACTGTTTTGTAAACTGTTTTTTATATGTTTTCGTACCAATACCTTGTAGTCCGATAGTCTGTGAGTTATCGTGAAACTCCGACAAAACGTGTGTTCTACGTAAGCACTACTAATATATACTATCCGTTTCTCACAGGTTAATAAATTGTTGATATTACTGCTGCATGATGTCATCAAATGGGGAAAATACCAAAGAAATCCAACATAGATACAACCTAGCATACCAGATCTTAGGACATATGTCTCTTATTTTCCAAAACAAATGTGAATATGAACACCAAAACTGCACTATATAAAACAATCATCGTACATTCAAAATGCTGCATGTCAAACATGGACACTAATACCAAAAGCCGAAATAAAACGTATCACAACAAAAAGTATTTGTCTACGTCGAATTCTCGGAGTAACAAGAGACAGAATAAGAAATTTAAACAACAGAAGAATAACAAACATACTGTCAATCCTGGATTACATCAGAAGACAACTGATTAAGTGGTTTTCACACGCTTCCAGACTACCATTAGACAGCGCCCCGCAAAAAAACATTGCTATACCGACATGATATAAACAAAACTAGGGACAAACCACACAAAAGATGGATTACAGAAACAAAAGTCTATGACAATAATCATATATGAAGCACACAAAAAGGCCGTTTTCAGAGAATTATTCTACCCCTGACGCTGAAAGGCGTAACACAATGTATAAAGCTACAAGAAAATAAAAAAAAGACTGCTGCATGGTAAAATATAAATGTAGCTATCATTTGTGGTATACGTTTGATTAACACACATACACATAATTGGAAACACGCGCGCGCGCGTGCACACACACATACACACACACACACACACACCTACTTAACACTAAAACCACAAAAATATACAGCAAACAATTTAAGTCACGTTTATTTCAAATAACAATCAGTTCAACAAATACGTAATGATATTCGAAATCAATCAAGCTTTTATCAATAAAGCTTAGCTAGTAAGATCAATTTATTGATCAAACATTCAGTGAATAATTAAGAGTCGTGAAATTTTTCAGGAAAACGAGAATACTCTAGCAAGATTATACGCGAAATTAGTGGCAATAAAGTTCAATATTAGCTGTTTATACATTGCCGGAATGGTAATTTATATACAACAGGAATGGCAATTTATGTACAGCAGGAATGGTAATTTATGTACAGAAGGAATGGTAATTTATGTACAGTCAGGGTCGTAGATAGGTTTTCAGTATAAAAAGGGGGTGGGTGTATATTTAATTTTTGATAAATGCGTCAGTTTTTGTGCGAAATTCCTTCATTCTCAAGAGATTTATTGGTTGCATTTTTATGGGAAATTTTTAAAGGGGGGGGGGGTCCAACTTTTAATGAACTTTTTATTAGTAAAAGTTATGTTTTTTTCTTCTAACAGTGGACAGGGTTTGAACGACGCAACATCCACCCCCCCCCCCCCCCATTTTCAGCTACGGGCTTGCATACAGTATAGTATTACATAAATAATACATAGGTAGATTTTTTTTAAAAATTGAATATAGGTTGAAACTGTAATTTTCACGGCAAACTCACACATACACATCTAAATATAATATATACTCGTGTGTATGTATTGATATTACTCCATTGCATAGAATGTTTCTAACGTTTTGAAATGTTGATTTGACCTGTACTATCCTGTTCTTGATCTTATTGGATCACCTGCCATCTGATGTTAAAATTGTGCAACGTTACTTGACTTTATCCACTTGATTTAATTTTGCATCATTGATAGTAATACTGCATTTTGGCGGTGTGTATTTCTTTGAAACAACCATTACTTCTGTTTTCTTGTTTAGATTGAGACCTTTGTTTTCACTTTCTTGTACTACCATGTCTAACAGGGCTTGAAGTTCTTGTTCTGTCCCTGCAATTGGAACTGTATCGTCAGCATATCTCAGATTATTCAGATTGTAATCTCCAACTGCTATTTCTGGCATGCTTAATATGTTTCCCATAATATCCTCTGTATACAGGGAGAAGAGAACTAGTGACAATACACATCCTTATTTGACACCCATATCTAACTTTTGGAATTCTAATGGAAGGCCGATATAAATCTCGAATTAGCCTATCCTCTAGTAGTGACCCCCCGGTGACGTAATCTTGTTGGTTTATTACTATAAAAAGTCATGGATTTTTTTAATGGCTGTTGAAATATTATTAAATATAAACATCAGAATAATATAGACATAACATTAATAAAGATATTTTATTTTTAAATTGATGACTAACAGCTTTTTTAATACATGTTTTATTTTTTGTGCATTTAATAATAAATTGTACAAAAACATTTTCCTGAGATGATAAAACAAAATCAACATGAATATAAAATCATCAGCAATAATTTCAGCATTATTAAAATAGAGCAACGCTTATTTGGCATATCAGCTGACCAGTAAAAAAAACCAAACTTAATTAAAATACTATACACATTTGTTAATGGAGAGTGTTAATGGAGGGGATGATAGAAGGCAACAGGGGGCAAAGGCCGACCAAGACGCCGTTGGACAAAAGACATTCAAGAATGCCTGCGCATGTCACTGAAATATGCAGGACAACTTGCTCAAGACCGCGGAGAATTCAAGAGATCCATAGGAAAGACTACGTTCTGGAAAGAATATGTCACTTGATGATGATGATGATGATGATGATACACATTTGCAATACAGTCAGCAGCAGTGTAAATGCTCTAGCAGGAAATTAAAAACCACATCATTTTCTAAATTAGCGATAGTTTTAAAATAACATTTTTGCTTGCATATATATGGAGATTTACATTACACACTCACTGTGTAAGAGAGCCAACGTGTATAACATGAATTACACACACCGGTGTAAACAATTCGTATAAAAAAATGTAATGCGTAGTTAAGAAACAATAAATGTAAATTGAATAGAAACGAAAAAAAGCAACCATTTGTATGTGTATATGAAAATATTAGCATATATTCTTAAAAATTCAAGTAATTTACACTCAAAGATAATCTGTGCTCAATAAAAAAAAAATTTTGTATTTATTAAGGATTTTGCTGTGCAAGATTCAAAGCAATATTTAATTATCTAATTACTTATATTACTATGTACAAAGTGGATAGAAAGTAAATAGTTATAAATATAACGCAATAGGTGCAGCCGATTGCCGCGTTTTTTCACACCAAACACAATTAAATGTTTTGATTCATATTTCCAAATATTTCAAACAAAATTAAAATATAAGTATTTGATTCGTATTGTCCAAAGTCTAGGTTTTTAAAATATCGAAGTCTGATCACCTGATACTAAAAGACAAATTAAGTAAAGAATATAAACAGAAGATAAGAGTTACAAGTCATCTTCATAGTGATGAGAAAATGTAGCGAAGATGTTTGCAAAATACGGCGCGCGGGCCGAATCTAGCCCGCCAGTCATATCTTTTTTTACATTCTTTATATCGTCATATATTTAGGCCTACAGACTGACCTAAAATTACTATATTCGCCGACTTCACGACACGAAAAACACTTATTGATGATGCAAAACATTGAAAGAAAGTAAAAAAAGGCTTGTGGCCCCATGCAGCATGAAAACAGCTCGATCTTCTCCGCCGATTCAAAAAATGTGCCCAGCTGAAGTGGATATTCAATATTTCGTGTTTCCATATTAATACAATACTCTACATTTTCTTCCATTCTTTATTTTTGTCATCGAGCAAAGATAATTTTGTTTTCAAAATTAAGCAAGAATCACTGAACATTAAACAGTCTTGCTCCATCGGACGAACTTTCTACTTGGCTGTCTTAGTCCCAACTCTGTCTTAGTAAAGTTTTCATATTTACATTTTATTGCAAAATTTACAATGGAAGAAATAAATAATGAATGATACAGTTGTGGAGCTATCTAATGATGAACGCTAGATAGCGCTGTACTTGTGCGAACATCAGGTAAACATAACCTCGATAAGATCATTTCTCTGGACGCCATCATGTTGGCGTTTAACAGAGGAAAATACCAACCATCTGGTGATCTAATGAAAATACGCATACTTTTCATGCTGATTTAACAGTATTCCTGCTATTTCGGTGCATTTATTATTAATATATTTCAAGAACTTAATATAATAACCGCCATTTGTTATTGTGTCAATATAATGTAATGCATTTTTAGCGGGCTTGAAATAACTTTGCTTGCAATACAGCTCATGAACCAGCGATACATGGTTGTTTCAATGTATGCTTGTGCAAGTAATTGCATTAGCAATCCTGGCTTCGCAATCTTAGTTGCAATGTGTTGCAATATTGAGAACGGGTAATGCAAACATTGCTCACGTTTTCTTGTAGAATGCGCATGCGCATGTTAGTAGTGTCGACTGGTCAAATAGTACGGAAGTTCACAAACTGTCTGTAAGACCTTTAGATGACACACTGTCTCCTAACTGTGGAAATGACTTGCACTGCTCAGGAGTTTCCGGAGTCTCAGGGGCCTCAGTTGTCTCTGGAACTGTAGAGCCCGCCTCAAATCGATCTCGAGTAAATATTAACTTGAGAGTGTTAACAACCCTGTTAAATCGAACACTGACATCAGACTGACTCGAGGTCAGAGATGGGTGGAAATCGAAGTCTGCAACTTCCACGAAGAGCTTCTTTCTTATACGCATGATGTCACCGTGGATGATTCTCAAAATATTGCAGTGATGGATTCAGCAGTTTTAACTGACCTATACGTAAGAATAAAAAAGAATGACAATTTAATATAACTAGAAACTGTCATTACACATTTCACAAAGAAATACATGCATCTTATATAACTTTATCATCAAGTGAAATAATAATTAAGACGTGCGTCTTATATAACTTTATCGTCAAATGAAATAATAATTAAGACATGCGTCTTATGTAACTTTATCATCAAATGAAATAATAATTAAGACATGCGTCTTATGTAACTTTATCGTCGAGTGAAGTATTAACTATCTTTTATTAGTACAGTTGTATCCCATTAAACCGCATACGTTTATAACAAAAATCCCTATTTAACGACACCGTTTCAAAAATCCCAGTTATGTTTATTATATAATTATATATAGCGAATAAAGAAAAGCTAACTGGACGCTACTGAGATGTGTTTATTTTTTTAAAATAAGAATGTTAGTCGCCTCTTACAGCAATCATGGTAGTTTCCAGTGTTATTATTATTACGTTTAATTTTTCACTGTCAACGCAAGATCGCAAATGTGTTACTGATTTTTCAATGTTCAACATTCGTATCCATACAAATAGCCATATTTCGCTCGGCAAAAGTCAAGGTAGCTCCTGCATCTGAAATTGCTAATTTGTATTGTGAAAAAAATTAAATCAACTAAGTCTTCCGATCAGGCTTGACATTCTGACAATCCCCCCCCCCCCCACACACACACACACACTGCTAGTATAAATTTTACTATATAGTATGAAAATAACAGATCGACATCAAACGATCACTTAGACACAGCATATAAGTTTTTTTTTCTTTAAAAAAGTCAAATTTAAGACAAATTGGAAACAATATATACGAATGATGATGATGATTGTCATGGCCATGACGCAGGTCAAATTGCAGATTTCTTGTGCTACGAAGACATGACGCAGGTCAAATTGCAGATTTCTTGTGCTACGAAGACATGACGCAAGTCAAAGTGCAGATTTCTAATGTGCTACGAGGCAATGAAATGTCAGCATCTCTCGTGACTGATTTTCTCAATTTTCGATCCGAAATGGCGAGAACAGAATATACATAATAAATAATGTTGTTGAAGGATGCAGGTGCTTTTCACCTACGTCGAGTGTCTGTTGATCTCTCCCTTAGGGCTCCCTTTCAGAGCATCGAATGCTTTAGCGCAACCTTGTTCTCCATGTTGTACGATCATTATCCGTTTCTTACAAAAATCTGAATGGATCATGAAATCGTTCAAAGATGTTCTACAGATGTCTTTATATTTTAGTTAAGGTCTGCACCTTTTCCGTCCACCAGATGAGATTCCTATGGTATTCCTCCTTCACAAGCGAAGATGAGCATGACATGAAAAACAATAAATGCGATGAAGAAAAAAATAAAATAAATTACTCTAAATACATACACACACGTCAATAAATACTACAATAATGACATTACAATAAATAATATTCTACAAACTTACCTTTTAGCACTGAAGTAGTCTTTGATGTTGTTAAACAACTTTGAAATATTGTACAATATACGAACAGGTTTTCCAATACCGATTTCTGAATGAAATGTTGGAACTGGGAAACTTCCACATACTTATATACACCAATCTTGTGCAAGCTATTTGCATATTTAACACACGCCAGGTACTTGACGTTATTTGTAGGCCTAGTACCCCCCCCCCCCCCCACTAACTCTCGCTGTCCAGCATATTTTAATGAACCCACACGTCTCACAGATAGCGGATTGATTTCAGTAACAGGTGTGCACTTATTAATTCCTATCTCGGTCGGAGAGTATTTTGTTGGCGGTTAGAAAGGTAAATTTGTATGCATTTACTAGCTATAACTTGTTGCATGAATGTGATAATGTGGCACGTGCGCGCTGAAATTGAGTAGTTTAACTGAGATATGCGTTCATGTTTGTTAAAATTAAGTATGCGTAGGTAGTAGAAACAGATACTTCTAGCTTGTTTACTTCGCCTCCTCTTGTTTTTTTCCTCCCTTAATTTACTCCAGAAGCTTACCTCTATATTATATTGTTGTGTGTTCTATTGTATTCTATTCTTGAACAAGGCACGACAGACCCATTTGGCGTCACAGAATCAAGAGTGGCGCAGTAGCTGTAGAGAACCTCAGACATCGTGCTGCGCAACAAAAGATACACAAGAGCCGCTCAATGTTCCACAGATTCCTCTCACACATGCTCAGAGTGTGGTAGACAATTTCAGTCACACGTAGGACTCATTAATTACAGTCGGACACACCGCAGACATCATTATCTTCATCATTATCTTCATCATTATCTTCATCATTATCCCAGTTGAGCTGAATGGACATCGTCGACTCCGATGGACAAACAACATTCTGTTGAGAACTTAATCTGATAATTGTTGATGTTTTCTTCCTTCATCTATTGTTTCTCCCCTTTTCAATGTGGCAAAAATGTGACAGCCGGGAATCTGGTCTTCTAGTTTTTCTTATTCAGCGTCCATTCTCAAACTCCCAGTGGATCTCTCTTGCAGCAGGACAATTTCCCTACAAGATTTCCAGTAGGATGTAGTTCAGAGAATGGAATGCGTTGCGTCGCCGTTTTTTTGCGCCAATAGCCCGACACATCGGTCTTCGGCAGGGACTTCTAGTTCAGGATGCTAAGAATATGGCCGCTGTCTTCTTTCCGGGCATGTTATTGGAGGTGACTGAGAAAAGTTGGGATATAGACTCACAGTTTGTCATATGTGAAAAGTGCTGTTCTCAGACATTTCATTTCTCCATACTGCACGTTATTATTCTAGTTTTTCTATCAGAGTCCAAGTCTGACATTGGTAGCACAGTGTCAGAAACTAACTGACACTTGATATTCATGTTTACATCCACTGCTACCAATCTCACTTAGCTCTTCTTCTGTTTCGTCTGCGTTCATTTGTTTTATTTTCTGGTGGATTTCCCTCATTTGGCCAAGGCACGCCTTTTTTCAACCTAGGAATAAATTTATTTTTGGTTATATCAGAGCATTTAGGGGCTTTTGTTTCTTGTAGCGCCTAGTTCAGGTTTTAATTTTTCTACCTAGCAAGGTTGCAGGAGTGACTTCTAACTGAAGTCCATAGAAGGACTATATTGTGGCTTGTTCTTGGTCCTGTGAGAGACTATGGTCTGTGTTGGTTCTTAAACTATTGAAGATTAACAGGATGTAGTCGGTAGAGCATAATGCGTTGTGTCAGGATTTACAGCTTGGCTGCGATATCTGCACATTCTGTGTGACACACCCGACTTCATCATGAATTCCGTGTTACTTTTAACCATCTATGGGATGGGACAGCTAACTCCAACCCGAAACCTTCTTAGTCAAAACCTCTTTAGTAAAAACCTGCTTAGTTATAAACCTCCTTAATCAAAACCTACTTAGTCAAACCTCCTTAGTCAAAACCTCCTTAGTCAAACCTCCTTAGTCAAAACCTCCTTAGTCTACGATGTACACGTAGAGTAAACAGTGTTGCTACTTGTAGCTCCACCTTACGAGTACTGGCTACATACCATAATCATATACCTCCGAGACATATACCTCTGTCTGACTCTTAATCTCCAATTTTTCCTTCATTTTCTAAATGTTAATATTCTTCACCATTTCCTCCAATTTATATTTCGTTTATTCTTGAACGTTTCATCCAATGCACCTTCATATTCTATTGATTGTCCTTTCCCCATTTTTTGGAATGGCTTCTAACTGATGACTGTCCGAGCATGAATTATGTATTCACATAACTTATGCCCTATGAAGTTCCATACCATATGTTTTATTATGTTATATGTGTAATTTCGTAAGCAATCCGACCTGGGGCATCAATGGAGCACGACCTAGACGTCAGGCGCATGTCAATGTTGTCAAAGTGGGTAGCTACGGAGGTCAATGACACGTGACGCGACACATAGCAGAAGTTGTCTGTCACCAATTGTTCAAGGTAAATACAAATAAGGTAGGAAGGTTACTGTAGAAAACTGTCAATATAAAATAATAAAATATAGAAAATAACAATAAAACAAAGAACATATACAATTGTCAACGTGTCGGTCAAATTGGGACCTTTGTCAAGACAACAAAAACAGTTAAGAACAAAAAACCATAGCGAATATACACCAAATGGACCGACACGTTGACAATTGTATTTGTTCTTTGTTTTATTGTTATTTTCTATATTTTATATTGACAATTTTGTACAGTAACCTTCCTACCTTATTTGTATTTACCTCTATTTGTCTGGTTACTGCGGCAATTTCGTCGGATATCCTCCGATATTTGGGTTATTTATATTCACCAATTGTTCTCTCGACTAACCAGTCCTGTAGATTTATCGGATATCTTCCTTCTCAAATGAAGCTATTTGATTTTTCCCGTGATTTCTGTTGGATTTCGACACAAAATATACACAAAATGAACAATTACAATCACGAGAGAGGAAAATAGTAAGACTTTAGAATGATGATTTCACGTCAGTCCATAAGACTATTTCACGAAGGACTCGCTTGAGGAATGGTGCAGATAAAAGCGACCCCTATACATATTCCATTAATGGGCATTTTGGGCAGGGATAAAGCGACGATAAAGATAAACTCATTAACTTTAGCAGACTTCATTAGAGCAGGAATAGTGAGTTGGGGGTAATAAAGCTAAACTTAACTTCCTCTTAACCACATACATGACAGGTTGCACTATTTCATTTATGTGTAGCGTTTCTTTCCCCAGCGACACATGGGCGCTCCGCTATCTAAAAGTCAATCACTAAGATGATATCTCATTTGAATATTATAATTAACCTTACATTAGGGGTGCAAAAGGAACGCATTGCTCTTGGCGGACCCAGGGTTAACAGATAACCAAGATCCCAAAAGTGCCTCCCCGTGGCGCACCCTGGTAACAGAAATACAGCGGCTCTTGCTGATTCTGGCTAAACCTTTTGGGGATCGTGTCCGTGGAGGTAACAGATGGATAGAGATTTGACCGCAAAAATACAGGCAATATCTCTAACACCTCTGTGCCAACACATGCAGCAACAGTGCCGACCTACAGTGAAGCTAGTAAGTCTGGTAGAAGCATTGGAGGGTGGCCAATGTAGTCGGTACGAAGCAGGCAGATGTCCCAATAAAAATAAAAGCACAATGAGTACACTGAGAAAGATGTTATGTGCAAAAAGCGCGGAAAACGGTTCGATGAAATTGGAACTAAAGCATTGTTTGCTCGAGACAAGCTTCTAGTTACCGGTGATTCCATCCTGGGCCCAACTCTACTGTCGAGTCTTTCCTATACCGGAAGCGTGCTCGCGGAGAGAAAAGGTTCAGTACCCGATGGGCACAGGCATAGCAGTCCGAGGTGACAAGCACTGTTCAGCTCTAGAACAAAACACAAATCCCTAACGTTCCTAAATATCTGTACAGATTCAGACTTGGACAAGGGCTCACGAAGCTGGTGAGCAACGCTTCGGCTAAGAAGACGAACGTGCCCGATCCCAACTCCTCTGTCAAGTTCTTCCTAAACCGGAACCAGGCTTGAGGACGAGAAAAGATTTAGTACCCGATGAACACGGGCACAATACGTCTAATTACACGAGGCAAGTTCACTGGCTGCGGAACGCCTCGTGCAGGACAGACGTGAAGGACAAACCGTCTCGGCATAGAGTCAGTACACATTCGCTGTCTGGCGACAGATAGGAAGGCTGTCACAGGCTAGGGCAGCCCACACGAATTGTCAAGGCATGCCGAAATCGGATGTGCTAGGCCTACAATGCGCATAACGGTGGCACAACGTAATTACGCTCCCGGCGAAAATCGCAGGGATATCCGTGCTGGTTACAATGGAGCGAACGCAAAACAAACAAACAAACAACCTTACATTACATGCTATGGTTTTTTGGGGTCCCAGGTTCAATCCGCGATTGGGATAAGTATTTTTGACTTCTCGGAGGTGCAACCAAACAAAATTAATTCCCTGTACACGTCGCGGCGACAGCTTTGGCAAAGCGGCCTTTATTTCCACAGCCTTTAAAAAACCTCCCTGCACTCCTTAACAGGAAAACATGCAGTAACGAAAGGTTTTTTGGGGGTTTTTGTTAAACAAACCATTTCAACTCATATATCTTCTCCATTTTTGTATTCACAATTTTAGCCGCAGTGTATGACATTATGCTCACGTGGAAGACAGGTAATGAAGTCCTACTGAATGACGACTAAAACACTACACACTATCACTATTTTCACTCGGATACGCATTCATTTCTGATTGTGGTTTTTTTAAATGTTTGTATATTATGTCCGTATATTGAAAAAGGCATATTGGTCCGAAACGTCGACTTTGTCCTGTGTATTGTCATTTGTATGATTACATTCTGTGTTTTGTTTTGTTGTACGTACCATATTTACATCCGTTAGTGATAGCGTGTAGTGTTTTAGTCGTCATTCAGTAGGACTTCATTACCTGTCTTCCACGTGAGTATTATTTTCTATTATGTTCTACTAGCAGTACCACCTTTCTATATGACATTATGCGTGTATTTAAATTTGTAAAGTATTTTTTTCTTACCAAAAAGTTGTGTATATTAAATATTTCCCCCCATTTTTACACATTATATTCCTCTTATTTAGTTTCACTGTAGTTTGTTTCTAAAAATGAAATATTCATTATTGATACCACTTTAGTTTATTTATGCATTCAGTTTTTGTAAAAATATACTCCTTCTGTCTATCTATCTCTGATCGCTAAGCCAGTTACAGTGTTGTTTCAGTGACTCCAAATGGTTAAACCATGTTCTAATCTATCCCATTCAGAAAAGAAATCACATAGTCCATCTAGAAAACACCGAAACACATACACTTTACTTACTTGTTGGCAAACAGAGATAGCAAACCGCCATTGACCGGAAATATACTCATTTATCTTTAAAAAAAATTATAGAGACAATGATTATATTCCTTTCTCTTCAAAAATCACATTATAGAGACAAAGATATCACACCCATTAATACCATTTTTTTTACGTATATTCAGTGCAGGATTTACGTATACGCTTCACAAGCTATAACTTAGAGCCCCCACTTTCTTGGGGGCTAGGCCCCCCCCCCCCAAATTATTTTTATCCGAGTGAGGAATTGCCATATATTTTGTATATAGGACGTATAATTATCTCAAATAGCTTAGGGCTTTCTCAAGTTTAAATCCGGGCCCTGCGTATATTGTATATATGAACCTAATACGCCTCCCACTTTCGGTTATGTTATGGCCGGGTTGTTATCACTGCTTGCCGAAAAAGAAGTAACATTGCAGTGTATCAGTGCTTTCAAAATGGAATATGTGATATGTTGCAAGGCATAAAATGGTATAAATCGAAAAAAAGAAAGAAGAAAGACTTTAATAAACTTGAAATATTCAGTAATCATGATTTTATCATGGAAAATCTAAAACGGTGAAATAGAAGGTTAAAGAAACATCGAGGGGTTATAGAAAACAAAATTAGAAGGCAGCAGACGGAGTTTGAACCAGGTCTATTCATGTGCCCCCTATTAGATTTGCAACTTAAGTCAACCCATGTAGTGGAAGAAAAGGAAAGGGAATATTGTTATTTCTTATCATTAGGAAGTAATACCTTTAGCTGAGAGAAGGTATCTCTTGACACATGATAGTGATGAGATGAGAGAAGGTATCTCTTGACACATGATAGTGATGAGATGAGAGAAGGTATCTCTTGACACATGATAGTGATGAGCTGTGAGCAGGTATCTCTTGACACATGATAGTGATGAGCTGTGAGAAGGTATCTCTTGACACATGATGGTGATAAGCTGTGAGCAGGTATCTCTTGACACATGATAGTGATGAGCTGTGAGCAGGTATCTCTTGACACATGATAGTGATGAGCTGTGAGCAGGTATCTCTTAACACATGATAGTGATGAGCTGTGAGCAGGTATCTCTTGACACATGATAGTGATGAGCTGTGAGAAGGTATCTCTTGACACATGATAGTGATGAGCTGTGAGCAGGTATCTCTTGACACATGATAGTGATGAGCTGTGAGCAGGTATCTCTTGACACATGATAGTGATGAGCTGTGAGAAGGTATCTCTTGACGGCTCATTGCCATTCTAAAAAATCTACTAGTCTTTACTTTAGTTGAGTAACTGACATGACACCAAAGCTTGTATAAAGTCTGCTGCCTGAAAGATATGGCTGTGCCAGTCACAGTGGTTCTAAAAATCCAAATGCCCAAACCCCTTAATATAGTTCCTTATGGTGTGGTGACCCCCAACTATTTCGTTGCTACTTCATAATATGTTTCCGATGGTCTTAGGCGATCCATGTGAAACGGTCGTTCGACCCCCATAGGTATCGCGGCCCACAGGTTGAGAACCGTTGTTCTAGAGGATTTCTGAAGAGAATGAAGAGGAAGAAGAAGAAACATGAGAATCTACAAAGTTTGACGAATTATATTATCAAAACAAGCATAACGATCTGGCACATGATGATAATTATTACTAAATCATAACGATGTGGCAAATGATGATGTATCAAAACATATCGATATGGCACATCATGATGATTCCAACAAGTAAATTATTGTTGATTCTATAATGTCCACCCACAACTGGCGCCCACGCTTAAATTTACATATAATGTTTGTGTATATATGTGTTATTGAATGAATGTGCGCTTCTACGCGGTCGCCATATCGTGTATCTACGGGTAGTTTTATATTACAGTTGATAACACATACCTTATATCAATATTGTTGCCACGTGTACACATCAATTTGTTACATATAGAATAGACATAAGTGGGTGTATTTTTTTTTTTAAACAAGACCCCCAAACATAATCACACATTATTTTTGATCCAGTTAAGTCATTAAATACTAAGACACATAGCCAGTTAAGGTTGTAGGGGTGTCACATTGGGGACAAACACAAAAACTTTCCAAGGGTCTCTGTTCTAACCCATTTGTACGTTGCTATCGACAGAGTACTACAGACATTCTAACAGAATTAATGAGATCTTCATTCGATACTTTTCTTGAGTATTCCCATGTAACCAAGGTGATACATCTGGCCTTGTAACGACAACGTAAGCTGCCAGCCCTACGCTTAACGGCAAGTGTGAATACGATTAACCATTATTCATCTAGGAACAGACAATAGACACGTTTGATCGCTTGATAAAAAAATATATTGCTATCCTACCTTATACCATCAACACATCATTTTTTGTGTGGATGGAGTGATTTTTAGGCAATATAAATATGTCAGTAGTTTGCTATTTCTTTCTAAAAGTTCTTGGTACAAAATTGTCTACGACGGGATTTAAACTTAGTACCTTGGCCGTCACAGATGCGCACTGTACCCCGACGACACTGAGTCAGTCGCTTGATATCCACTAACATTGTGGCGTCCAGAATGTAGGTAAATCTTGTCGGTTTTCCTTTGCATCTATCTTTTTTCCATTCTCGTGATATATGCTCTTGCCGTTGGCCAGTAAGTATTCATTCTCATTAAGTGGCCGAACCATTTCAGATTATGTTTCTGAATATTTTACCACCGAAGACGGATGTGTTGGGCCATTGGCGCAAATAAAACGGCAACACAGCGCATTTCCATTTTCTGGACTACATTCACCTGGAAATCTTGTAGGATAATTGTCATGTTACAAGAGAAATCCAGTGGAAGTTTGAGAATTAACGCTGAAGAAGAAGAATATATTTGATTACAGACGCTGTTTCAACAGTTTTTGTAATCTCTTCATCCTTCGCATGATCTCTTCTTGTTTTGTTTACTCAAAGAAAGTTAGAGCAAGTGAGAGAAAGTTAGAGCAAGTGAGAGAAAGTTAGAACAAGTGAGAGAAAGTTAGAACAAGTGAGAGGAAGTTAGAGCAAGTGAGAGAAAGTTAGAGCAAGTGAGAGAAAGTTAGAGCAAGTGAGAGAAAGTTAGAGCAAGTGAGAGAAAGTTAGAGCAAGTGAGAGAAAGTTAGAGCAAGTGAGAGAAAGTTAGAACAAGTGAGAGAAAGTTAGAGCAAGTGAGAGAAAGTTAGAGCAAGTGAGACAAAGTTAGAGCAAGTGAGAGAAAGTTAGAGCAAGTCAGAGAAAGTTAGAGCAAGTGAGAGAAAGTTAGAACAAGTGAGAGAAAGTTAGAACAAGTGAGAGAAAGTTAGAGCAAGTGAGAGAAAGTTAGAGGAAGTGAGAGAAAGTTAGAACAAGTGAGAGAAAGTTAGAACAAGTGAGAGAAAGTTAGAGCAAGTGAGACAAAGTTAGAGCAAGTGAGAGAAAGTTAGAGCAAGTGAGAGAAAGTTAGAGCAAGTGAGAGAAAGTTAGAACAAGTGAGAGAAAGTTAGAACAAGTGAGAGAAAGTTAGAGCAAGTGAGAGAAAGTTAGAGCAAGTGAGACAAAGTTAGAGCAAGTGAGAGAATGTTAGAGCAAGTGAGAGAAAGTTAGAGCAAGTGAGAGAAAGTTAGAGCAAGTGAGAGAAAGTTAGAGCAAGTGAGAGAAAGTTAGAGCAAGTGAGAGAAAGTTAGAGCAAGTGAGACAAAGTTAGAGCAAGTGAGACAAAGTTAGAGCAAGTTCTCTAACACTTAGATTTGTAAAGGACTGGACTTGTGTTGCTCCTTGACCATTTATGTTTTAATATGCTCACTTACATTGAAACAAAAAGACTTATATTGACGTTTGGCAATTTATATTCACACATGGACGTTTGTATTGAGATTTAATCCTTTGTATGGAAATGTGACCTGTTATATTGACACGTGATCGTTTACATCGACACGTGGCCATTTACATCGATACTTGATCGTTTACATCGATACTTGGCCGTGTGCATCGATACGTGGCCGTTTATATTGATTCGTGACCGTTTATATTGATGCGTGACCGTTTATATTGATGCGTGTCCGTGTGTATTGAAACGTAGTCATTTTTATGGAATTGTGACCAACTTCACTGAAGTTTGATCTGTATTGTAATCGTAAGGAGTTCGGAGTGCACATATGAAGAAATTTTTACGTATTGTCATTTTCACCTCTGCCGTTAAGTGTGGGTGGGGGATAGCAATTGGAGTTGTCTGTCTTTTGTCATTTGGGTCGCATTGACCATAGTCAGCATGTGTCTTTTAAGGTTTATTTGATTGTCCCCCCCCCCCACCTTCATCTTGTTCTTGGTCTTCCCCATGTCTTGTAGACCGATCCTCTGCTGTTATATGTATGAAGGGCTGGTTGCGTTGGTTTCATTTTTATAACGTGGTCAAACCACCTGACTTTTTGTCTCTCGATGTAGTCTTGACTTGAGATGGTCTTTTTCTTTCCTGATATCTTCATTTCTCCATCTGTCTCTTCTGGTGACAGTTTTGTATAACTGTCCTTATACAATTTCACATACTGTGATGTTTTCGTTAGAGAGGGCCTTTGTCAAGGGCCATGTTTGACATGGGTAGCACAGAGTTAGTATAAAAATAACAACCTGGGTATCTAATCTTGGAAGTAGTTTCACCACAAGCTCTAGATGATAGTTAGGTAGAATCCGTTTAGATGAGTGAGAATTTGTCCTTTATATCTTGTTTTCAATATTGCATTCAATATTTGTCTTGTTTTCAATATTGTATTCAATATTTGTCTTATTTTCAATATTGTATTCAATATGTGTCTTGTTTTTAATATTGTATTCAATATTTGTCTTGTTTTCAATAATTGTCTTGTTTTCAATATTGTATTCAATATTATTTGTATTGTTTTCAATATTGTATTCAATATTTGTCTTATTTTCAATAGTCTATTCAATATTTGTCTTGTTTTCAATATTGTATTCAATATTTGTCTTGTTTTCAATATTTGTCTTGTTTTCAATATTGTATTCAATATTTGTCTTGTTTTCAATATTGTATTCGATATTTGTCTTGTTTTCAATATTGTATTCAATATTTGTCTTGTTTTCAATATTGTATTCAATATTTGTATTGTTTTCAATATTGTATTCAATATTTGTATTGTTTTCAATATTGTATTCAATATTTGTCTTATTTTCAATAGTCTATTCAATATTTGTCTTGTTTTCAATATTGTATTCAATATTTGTCTTGTTTTCAATATTTGTCTTGTTTTCAATATTGTATTCAATATTTGTCTTGTTTTTAATATTGCATTCAATATTTGTCTTGTTTTCAATATTGTTGCTGCTGTGCTGCTGTTGTGTTGCTGCTGTGCTGCTGTTGTGTTGCTGCTGTGCTGCTGTTGTGTTGCTGCTGTGTTGCAACTGTTGTGTTGCTGCTGTGTTGCAACTGTTATGTTGCTGCTGTGTTGCAACTGTTATGTTGCTGCTGTGTTGCAACTGTTGTGTTGCTGCTGTGTTGCAACTGTTGTGTTGCTGCTGATCAATGAGACATCTCCAGATTTCTTCTTCTTCAGTGTTCATTCTCAAACTCCCGCTGGATTCTGTCTAGTAGCAGGATCATTGTCGCTACACCAGATTCCCAGAAGGATATACTCCAGAGAATTGGAAATACGCTGTGTTGCCGTTTTATTTGCATTAATGACCCGACACATCCGTCTTCGATGGAATATCCAGATTTAAAAAAGGAGATGTCACTGTCCAGTTCGCTGTCATTTGTGATGGTTTTCTGGATTACTTACCAGTAATGTATGCATATGAAATACTCCCAACACCTGTATATGAAATACTCCCAACACCTGTATATGAAATACTCCCAACACCTGTATATGAAATACTCCCAACACCTGTATATGAAATACTCCCAACACCTGTATATGAAATACTCCCAACACCTGTATATGAAATACTCCCAACACCTGTATATGAAATACTCCCAACACCTGTATATGAAATACTCCCAACACCTGTATATGAAATACTCCCAACACCTGTATATGAAATACTCCCAACACCTGTATATGAAATACTCCCAACACCTGTATATGAAATACTCCCAACACCTGTATATGAAATACTCCCAACACCTGTATATGAAATACTCCCAACACCTGTATATGATTGCATTCGTGTATGTGGATACATACATACATATTTAATTCCTAGTTATTTTAATATCAATGACTTAATTGACTGTATTGTTTACAGACTTGAGGTCGTTGTAACAGGATTACCTGAAAAGCTGCCTCTCAGTTTTTGTGTGATTATATGCCATTATATAGCAAACAAATATTTGGGTCCGTTGCCGAAAACGGTGTGCCGCACAGAAACCAATCATTACTCCATAACAATATAACTAACCCTAACCCTAAAAATGAAAATTTAAATTAATTATTGACAATTATTGATAGAATATTTAGATTAATTAATCATAAAATAAGCAAGAAGACACGGGTTCCAAACCAGAATCTTTCTTCCTTTTAAATTGCAAGACAAACACCGACTTGTAAACAACAAAAAAAGATTAGAAAAATAGGCCACCTATTTTTGAACTGACAGACACGTTATAAAGTTCGTTAACTTCTGCATACTTACAAGGGAAGTTAATATTACAGAATTGATTCCCTTTGTTCTTCTATCTATCTATCTATCTATCTATCTATCTATCTATCTATCTATCTATCTATCTATCTATCTATCTATCTATCTATCTATCTATCTATCTATCTATCTATCTATCTATCATATATCTATCATATATCTATCTATCTATCTATCTATCTATCTATCTATCTATCTATCTATCTATCTATCTATCTATCTATCTATCTATCTATCTATCTATCTATCTATCTATCTATCTATCTATCTATCTATCTATCTATCTATCTATCTATCTATCGATCTATCTATCGATCTATCGATCTATCTATCTATCTATCTATCTATCTATCTATCTATCTATCTATCTATCTATCTATCTATCTATCTATCTATCTATCTATCTATCTATCTATCTATCTATCTATCTATCTATCTATCTATCTATCTATCTATCTAATCTATCTAATCTATCTATCTATCTATTTATCTATCTTCTGTCTGTCTGCCTGCCTGTCTGCCTGTCTTTCTGTCTTCCTGCCTGCCAGTCTGCCTGTCTTTCTGTCTTCCTGCCTGCCTGTCTGTCTTTCTGTCTTCCTGCCTGCCTGTCTACATATCTATGGTCTTTTCTCTGCTTATGGTCTTTTCTCTGTGAGGTGTCGCAGGATTGACGATTGGTTTTCGGGCTATTGCACATCCTGTCGCTTGTTTTGGAGCCTCGATAGAGGCAAAATGGAAACCTCTCGATAGCGAGATAGAGACGAGATGTCAAAATGCAAATGCAGTAACATACCAACTGTCACCACTACTTCTTCATCCCAAGATCGAGATGGAAGTTACAAGACAAACAGTATATTCTTACCAACACTGTGTTACCAGTGCCAAACCTGGTCTCTCTCGTCTTCACATTACAGAAAGATAGTGACATGTGAGATGAATTGCTTGAGGAAAGCTACCGGGGTCACCAGGCTCCATAGATTACGAAATGGAGACATCAGGGAAAGATTATGTATAATACATTGCACAGAATAAATAGAAAGGCAGCAGATCAAGTGGTTTGGCCACATTATGAGAATGCATAACGGCAAGTTGCACGTACGGACATATAGGCCTAACCAAATCAGATCAGAGGAAGCCAGAGGAAGACCACGGAAAAGATGGATAGAAAACGCCAGGGACATCCTGAGCAGACACTGACATAGCACAGCCGAGTCACACATCTGGCTTTAGAACTCAAGCTAGAGCTCCAATTACCCTGGTGTTTAACGGCAGGAATGGATAGCAAACCACCTGGGGAAAGACAATAGGTCGCTTGTTAGTTGTGTAATAGTATAAAAGTCAGACAAAACCCGCTGAAGAAGGCCTTGACGTCATTAACACACGTGCATATCAATATGGGCGTATAAAACTTGCATTTATAACTTCTGCTATATAACCAGAGGTCGCGCTAACGGGAGCAGTGTTTGTGCATAAATTGCGTTAAAACTTTTTTTGACAATTCCAACCCCTTAATTCTCCCCCCCCCCCACACTCACCCACCTCACAGTCTTTTGATAACAATTAATGAAATATTATGATAAATGCCTGCTTAACTACGTCAATCAGGGGATTTTGAGATGAATGAACACGAGTCCATATCGAGAATGCACGAATTGGGAGTGAAGATTGGCGTGGCCCGTAGAGAGCACATGATAAAGATATCAAAAAGAGCAGCGAACCAACATAGAACCGGAACCATCAGCCGTAATACCCTTTCAGATTTACTGAAGCGGAGATCTGAGCACTGATGGACGTGTCCACTGTGCGAAGAGGATAATCAACAGACCTAATACCTGCTTAATTCATCATCATCAACAAGTGCCGTCTCCACAACAAAGGTTGGCTGCAACGGATCTCCAACATCCCCTGTCACTTATCTTGGTGGTGCACTCTGCTAGACAGTAACCCGGCCATCGTGTGATGTTACTCTCCCACTTGTATCTGTGCCTACTTCTTGCTCGCTTCCCTTTGGCTTTACCCTCAAGTAAGGTCTTCAATAAGGTGTCATGTCTTTTAATGTGTCCAAAATATTTTATTTGCCTGATCTTTATTTCTCTTAGTAGTTCCTTCTTCATTTTAAGTGTTTTTAGCACCTCTTTATTTGTTTTCTTTTCTTTCAATAATGTTCTCCCTATTCTTCTATATACCCACATCTCAAAGGCATAAATTATGTCTTTTAATTGTTTCTTTAGTGTCTATGTTTCTGAGCCATACATTAATATATAATAGATGTAGCATTTTATAATTCTCATTTTTAACTTGTTTGTAATTTTATTAGATGTTAATATTTTCCTCATGTCATCGAAGGTACTTTTAGTCATTCCTATTTTCCTTTTTAACTTCTGTTTCACATCTGCCATCATTTGTGACTATGTGTCCAAGATATCTTTTCTTCTTCTTCTTTCTGTCCTCATGTACCTTTCGGTGTTGAGGGGAGAAGTGAGTGTACGGTCTTTTCCCCTTCTATTTGCCTCTTCTGTTGTTATATTTCCGAGTGTCTCTAATACACTATCTATCCACATGTCCAAGATATCGATAATGTTTTATTTGTTGTAGTTTCTCTGCATGTATGTTTATGTTTATCTCTTGTTCTCCTGTTTCTTTGCTGATTATCATGGGTTTTTTTTGGTTGATATTTATATCCAGTCCATATTCATTACTTGATTTATTGACTTGATCTATTAGTCTGTGTAGTTTATGTTCACTTTCCGTCAAAAGAACATTGTCACATGCATATGTAATGTTGTTTATTATTTTCCCATTGTCCTAGCATTTCTTCTATATTTTTATAGATATTCTCTGTGTAAAAGTTAAATAGGCTTGGTGATAAAATGCAGTCTTGTCTTACCCGCCCCCCCCCCCCCTTCTTATTTCTATGTATGGTGACCTGCTTAATTAACCACGACAAAAATATTCCCAAAAATGTAAGTAGGAGAGAAACTCTGCATGCAATACATGACATTCAAAGAAATCCAACAGACCACACTATTTCACATTAGAACATGCCACTTAAGTCTGTTTTTGAGTCACCTGTGCCATCTAAGGATCTCATACGAATGTCCATGTGGATTTATTGGCAGAAGTCACGCATTTCTGGCAAGACGTTACAAAGTTGCGGCCAAACCTAATGAGTGCCGTTTTGGCACAACATAACATGACTAATGAATAATGATTCTGAACGCAATGAAAGACACAAAATATGAAGACATACTGGTACCTTGCCAAGTAGTTATTTTACTATCAGGCATTGCTGTTATGTTTATTATCCAACAACCGTTTCCAGATCGCCCGGTTAGCTCAGTCGGTAGAGCATCAGACTTTTAATCTGAGGGTCAAGGGTTCAAGTCCCTTATCGGGCGTAATATTTTTACCCCGCTTAATGAATATTGTAATTTCTTTCTTATTAAACTAATAGTGATAATAAATAAAAGTACTTCTATGTCATATAATGTTAGTAGAACTATATGAAAATAATATTCATTTTTATTAAATTTATATAAACTTTTAATTGTGTTTCAATTGTCTGTCTTGATAAAGGCCTTTTGGTCGAAACGTCGACGTATGTGTGTCATTATGTTTGGTATCTAGTATCAGCAAAACTTTATTACCATTTTCATTACCATTATTACCTGTTGAATTTCAGTTTTGGGCAGTAAGTACAATTTTTCGATACTCACGTGAGAGACAGGTAATATCCGTCAGTCGTTATCCAGTATAACTTCATCACCTGTCTCCCAGGTGAGTATTATTTTATTAAACTAATAATAATAAATTAAATGTGCTTTTAATGCCATGAGGAAATAACAGTACTGAAAATATATTTAAACAAAATCACAAATGAGGATAGATATGAAATAGTACATGAGAATCAATCAATACTGCCAGCATCTTCCAATGTCAAGAACGTCTTTGATATTCTGTGTCCATCGATGTGGGCAGCCTCTTGTTCTCTTCCCTGGAATTTTCCCTCCATTATTAATCTTTTTAAACTTGTTGTTTGTGTTTTTTTTAATGTCCAAAATATGTTAACTTGCTTGTTCTAGATAGACATCTTAGTGAACTGACGTAAGAGAAATCGTATTAACTGAAGTAACTTTATTTTTGACATCGTCAAGATCTGCAGATATTCATAGTTGCATATTTTGTTAATAAATTTTATTGCATACGCCAGGTGTTTGATCTGCTCTTATTTGTGCATACATTTTGCAGTGTAATCTGAGACGTTGATCAGAACGACGCAGTTTTCGTTGTTATTCAATGTATATTGTAAGAACTGTGTAAGTGACTGGTGCTTTCTGTTGTGCTGTATGGCTGTGAGAGTTGGACACTCACTGTGGGTATGAAGAGATGATTACAGGCTTCTGAGTACATATGCTACATACGAATTGTACGAATTTCCTATAGGGAGCATAAGACAAATTTGTTCGTAAGAAATACAATAGAAATGTATGCTGGTGTACAAGAACCATTGCTTTCAATAGTGAAACGAAGAAAACTAGCATGGTTAGACATGATTACTTGTCAAAAACAATACCGCAGGAAACCGCCGAAAGAGTGAGGAGCAGAGGAGGGTAAATAATAACATGGACAGACAACATCAAGGAATGGATAGGACAAGATTTTTTACTCAATCATCCGCATCGTTGAAGATAGAAATCGCTGGAGGATTCTGTGTGCTGAAGCATCATGTGTCGTACCCCTACGCATGATGGGTTTTAAGTTTGTTTTTTTAATTATTGGATTGGATATTGTAAGAACTATATGTACTTTGTGATGTCCTTGTGCTTGTATTATCAAAATTGCGACCTTCGTTATTTGATTTATGGTACTAAAACTGATAAAACCAAACTGGACTAACGTCCATGGTTGAAAGGAGCGTACCTCACCATAAAAGGTACACTTTACTTAATCAAATGTAAGAACTCCCTGGAGTAGTGGTTAAACCGTTCACTTTGAGCTCAAGAGTGCAAGAGTTCGATTCCCGCTTGTTCATAAAGTGAATTTTTTTCTGAGAACCCTAGGAATTATCAATTGAAGCTTAGGAGTTACGTGCTATGAGTGGTACTCTGGACCGGCGGTGCTGCGCTTTCTCTGAGAGGGACGGAGTATTATATGTAGTAATTCTAGTACAATGAAGTCAATTCTCTACGCCTTTTTAGCCCATTGTAAGACAAAACAGTGCACTGAAGAACACCTCTTCATATATTTTGTCTCCTTCGTTTTGACTTCTTCTTTGTGCAAACATCAATTGTGTCCCCAGGAGGAGTTCTGTTCAGCCCCCTTTTCAGTGGCATATCATTACAATAACTGCTTTGAAGAAACTTTGTGTTCTCTAACACATGGTGATGATGACCATTTGTTACATCCACTTTTGAAAATTCAGTTGGCATTATGTCCATGTCTAATAGTTCGTAGATGGCTAATGAGCCATATTCGAGCTGTAAATGTCCTTGGACAGTTCGGGTAGGGAATGACCACTGTAGACATATTTTGGTCTATCCGTGACTTCCTAGCTACTCTCCGCTGTTGAGCTGCTGCATTTCTCGTCTTTTCACCTGATGATTCTCCCTTTTTGACTGTAGTACACCATATAGATCTATTTTGTGCACGTTCTTCCCATGTATCTTGGAAGAAACTAATTCGATTATAAACAGACATGTAAAGGTAAATAAAGGTTAGATGAGCCGTGACCTCCGCAGCCGGCCCTGGCTGAGCTCAGAGCCAGAGTCAAAGCACATGTTTCCCATAAATGGCCAGTTGTCTAGTCAGCGCTGACCACAAACCACCCAGTGGCATCTACGGTACTACAGACTGTCTAACTGAATTAATTTGGACCCCTCGCCCGTGTTTTGCCGGTGCCCGAAAGGGGAGCAAAGAATAGCAACACTGTTTACCTTCCAAGCATGTCGTAAAAGGCGACTAAGGAGGTTATGGGATGGAGTTGGCTGTCCCATCCCATATAGGGCCAGTGACCCAAAGCCATGCTGAAGTCGGATGTGTCAGGTCAAAAGGCGCATATATCGCAGCAATGCTGTAAACCATGACACAATGCATTCCATTCTCTGGACTACATCCTGCTAATCTGCAGGAGTTTGAGAACGAACGAAGAAGAAGAAGAAGATTTGGACCCCGTTCGTTGCGTTTTGATTATTGTTGGGCTGCCTTTGTTAAGTCAACATTTATATACTTGGAGTAGCATTCCTAAAATAGCCAAGGCCAACCAATAGGTTTCGCACAAATCGGAAACTAGTTCATATTTACGTTTTATTAGACAGGTCTCCTATACTTTCGGACTAACTCAGTAGCGATGCAGCCATTCGTTCACATTCCAGGAGTATGAGCCCTGATGTCTTACTTCCGTGTGCCTGGGTGAACCACAGTAGTACATTTTTTATTTCAAAACAAGATTAACGAGTCCACTCGAACATCGATTCTGCTCGTCGGCGGATGAACGATCGACACTACCGCAGCTTTAAGAAATATGTAAATGAAAGCGTTAGAAATAGTAAGCACGGCATGTTTTTAATACTAACAACGGACTAAAAGGATTGACGACGTTTCGACTAAAAAAAACCTTCACCAGGATTAAAAATCAACGGACAAATAGCGATGAACCTAAATGGGAATATAGTACGACGAGTAACACGCCGTGCTAGCAGAGGAGAAATAAGTATATGTGGAGATAACATGTTGAGAAGATGATGTGGTAACCACCCACAAATCGAAATACAAATACTTTCTTCTATTTTTTTCTGTTTCTTCAGCGTTAGTTCTCGAACTCCTGCACGTTTAGAATGCAGGCCAGATGGAATGTTTGTGATTTACAGCCCGGTTAGGAATTATGCGCATTTCACACTGATACAAGAGACGCAAGATAATGCCCTCAAAAACATAACTAACCAAACACGATGGATACTAAGCCATGGGCAGATTATGCAAACGATGGGTTACAAAACTAATTGAGTCAACTAAAACAAACATATATTAAGCACATAAAATATTCATCCACAGAGAATTCTTCTACCCCTGACACTGCAAGGCACAACGTCATACACAGAGAACTCTTCTACCCGTGACGCTGCAAGGCATAACGCCATTCACAGAGAACTCCTTTACCCCTGACGCTGCAAGGCATAAAGTGATATGCAACGAAAACAACAATAGAGTAGAACAAGAGCCATTTTTACCAAAATAGCCCGGATTTCCAGATTTCACGTACAATATTTGCTACACCTTCTCTGTAATAGTCTTGCGTACCGACCTTACATAGCGTTGTTTATCTTGGCTGATGAGTTGGATCATTTGTGACTTTGAGTATACTATGTGTCTTCATCTAATGAAAAGCAGGGACAAATGATAACCAAGGTAAGTGACGCTGTATGAGATCGGTTCTCAAATCTATCCTGGAGAAGGACTTGTTTTCCAGCTATACTAGTGAGAATTGGGTCAAATGGAGAAATTCCTAAGACATACTACCTTAAGTGTGATACGGACCAGTACTTGTATCTAAATGTCTGTTGATCAATCCATAATGTTTGTGCTTTAGTGATTTTATAGGTAGTATTCCTATTCATCTTCTTCTTCTTCGTTCGTTCTCAAACTCCTGCAGATTAACATGGCTTAGTTTGGAGAATGGTAAACATTTTCATTGTTTTCAGTGATATCTGCACCTTTCTGCCTGACAATTCCAACTTCATCATGTCATCTGGAGTAACTTTGACCCTACATGGGATGGGACAGCAAACTCCATCCCATAACCTTCTGAGTCGCCTCTTACGACTTGGACGAAAGGTAAACATCCTCGCTATTTTTTTGCTTCCTTTCTTACTCCGGCAATACACAAAGATCGGTTGGTACTCTTTCTTGAACGGATTCGATCCCCAACTGCCTGCAGCTACACCTAAACAAAGTACATTAGTACTTAGACTGTCATAGACAAGTTTACCATTATTCCGATCCGGAAACCTGACAGGAAAGTAACAAATTTGTGTTTACATGTAAAAAACAAGAAACGTGTTGATTAAAATTTCTTAATGATGCAATGACGTCTAGAAAACGCCAGCATAAGTAGATAACCACACAATAAGACTCTCTTATCTACATTGATCGTGACAGAGAATTGAAATCTAGTAAATGGTAATAAAAAATTGTTATTGATAAAAGTACATTCGTAAAAGTACAAAAGTACATGTTCTTCTAATAAAGATCAGTGTTCCCAATACTAGAAATGTATCATCTGTCGATATGTCTGTCCGTCGCCATTTTATGTTAGGAGGCCCAGGATTGAATGAAGATCGGGTTTTGGGCCATGTCACGGTTGGCTGCTTGATAAACAGTAACGTGACTTCTAAGAGTAACGTGACTTCTAAGATTAACGTGACTTCTAAGAGTAACGTGACTTCTAAGATAGTTGGTAACTCCTTCAATCCACGTTCCATAGCATGCGTTCTCACCCTGTTGCTCGCGAGACTCTCGTTGGGATATATCCTCGCACCATGTTAGTTCAAAAAGTGCTCGCGAGCACTAACGATTGCACGTGGACGGTTCTCGTCGTTCTGAAAAAGGTTGAGGACCCCTGCTCTATATAAAAAATGAAAAGATTGAGAAACCCCTGCTTTACATAAATGTATAGAGGCTGAAAAGGTTAAGACCGCCTGCTCTACATAATGTATAGAGGCTGAAAAGATTGAGAACCCCAGCTTTACATAAATGTATAGAGGCTGAAAAGGTTGAGAACCCCTGCTCTACATAAATGTATAGAGAATCAAAAGATTGAGAAACCCCTGCTTTACATAAATGTATAGAGGCTGAAAAGGTTAAGACCGCCTGCTCTACATAATGTATAGAGGCTGAAAAGATTGAGAACCCAGGCTTTGCATAAATGTATAGAGGCTGAAAAGGTTGAGAACCCCTGCTCTACATAAATGCATACAAGATGAAAAGGTTGAGAACCCCTGCTCTACATAAATGCATACAAGATGAAAAGGTTGAGAACCCCTGCTCTACATAAATGCATACAAGATGAAAAGGTTGAGAACACTTGCTCTACATAAATGCATACAAGATGAAAAGGTTGAGAGCCCCTGCTCTACATAAATGTATACAAGATGAAAAGGTTGAGAACCCCTGCTCTACATAAATGCATACAAGATGAAAAGGTTGAGAACACCTGCTCTACATAAATGTATACAAACCGAAATTATCAATATCGCATTTATTGTATTCATTTAGCAATCTTTGCTGAATGCACACTTTATTGTTGCTACGCTTATTTACATTCAAGGCCATCTCTATGCATCTCGTTCTAGTGTCCGACTTTTTCTCATAGCATCTCAGCACGCGTGACACTCCCATAAGTGCTCGGCTCACGTTCCAGCAAGCATTCCAGTGTATGGAGACTCAGAGTCTGAATCAGTTGTTGATTTATTTGGTTGATTTATTTTATTTATTACGTAATCTTTGGGTCTTTCCACAAAAACTCCTTTTTCTTCCCTCACCTCTAGACACTTCCATTTCTGACATTCTTTGTATGTGTACGAATTCAGCCCCTTTAACCCCGTCTTCCTTTTGCAATGAAATTGTGACTGAGTTAATCAAGTCTGCTTTATCTCTTCTCAGCACTATGCCATCTATCGCCGCAATCCCTGCTAATAATTCGGCTCTCCCCGTTTCATCTGATTCCCGGAAACATGATCACACAGATCAAGTCAAAAATAATGCCTACCACTAGCTGTCCAGACGGCACCAGGTTATCATTTTCTGACTACTAACCGGACACAACAAACTGCACACTACCTATATCATAACCACAAGATCGGTACGACAGACATTATGTAGCTGTGGCACCGGCCCTATGGCAGTCGAACGCTGAATATCTGCCCAAGGTACGACGAAAACAAGAGAAGCACTAGGCTATGTCCTGTCTCCTTCCACGAAACTCTACAACACTTCTCAGAACTTATAGTTGTCTCCTATCTTTGTCAGACTCATCAATGTGGAAGTCTGAAAGTGAGCACAGAAGAAGGAAGATTTCGAATTTGGAAGTCTGAAAGTGAGCAAAAAAGAAGGAAGATTTCGAATTTGGAAGTCTGAAAGTGAGCAAAAAAGAAGGAAGATTTCGAATTTGGAAGTCTGAAAGTGAGCAAAGAAGAAGGAAAAAGTCGAATTGATTGTCTCGAACTAGTGCTAAAAGTAAACCAAGAAATCATTCAGATTCATCAATGTGAAAGTCTGAAACTGGTGAGCAAAGAGCAAGGAAAAAGTCGTATTGTTTGTCTCGAACTAGTACCAATAGAATCATAATACAATATAATCTACTAGATTATTTTAGAAAATAGAATATAGAGATTTAAACTGAATTTAATCAAATTCAAAATTTTAAATCATGTTCCTATGAGTTTGTGTACACAATTTTTTAAAGTATAGCCATTAAGAAAGATGGACCCACACAGAAGACGGATGTGTCAGGCCATTTTCGTAAATAAAACGGCGATACAACACATTTTCATTCTCTGGACTACATCCTGCTGGAAATCTATTAGGGCCATGATCCTGCTACAAGAGAATTCAGCAGGAGTTTGAGAATGAACGCTGAAGAAGAAAGATGGACATCTGGAAAGATGATACCGAAATAGACATTCGTTGCAGCAAAGGGAATAAAATACTGGGTCAATTATCCCCTTTATTGCAACACAAAATGCTACCAATGATAACAACAGAACATCTTATCCAAAGCATCTTCATTCCAACCTTCTGCTACCAATGTCAAACAACAAAATATAAGAGACAACTGGTTACAACAGAGATGAGATGTCTGAGAAAAGCTACGGGAGTGACCAGAAGATACAGAATTAGAAAGGATGTCATAAGAGAAAGAGTGAGTGTCATATCAATTCTACAATACATACAAAACCAACAGATACAATGGTTTGGTCATCAGGAAAGAATACCGTGTGATTCATTAGTTTATAAAGAATATATGAAGAGAGGAGAAGCAGAAAGAAGAGCCAGAGGTAGACCTAGAGTACGTTGGATCGACAACATCAAAGAGACATTGCACGAACACCAAACAACATTACCTGAAGCTGCCAAAAAAAAGCGACAACAAGAACACTGTATCTCTCTCGACACACGTAAAGGGTATAAGAGGAAGGAAAGAAGAAGAAGAAGCCATTTTTATATTATATTCCAGATTCAGCCAAAACATTTCAAACTATCTGGCAATCTCGCTATGCTTCGTTACGCTCACATTTTCGATACAGTAAGAACAGAATCGTGATAACAATATACTGGTAAGTCAGTTCATTTCATACCCTTATTTTTCAACCATTAAAGACACAAAGGTCATTTATTAACATGGTTAATGCTTAGATAAAAGTAAATATTGTAAAGTCTAGCCAAATATGACCGTCACCTTCTCGTCAACGTGCCAGTTCACAAATTCAAGTCTCATTTCAAATAACATAGTTATCGCTGTTAACTGTTATCAATATTAATAAACAGCTCAATAGATAGCCCTGCCAGCGCGTATACATTATCTCTTGTCTTTCCCCATGTGGATGAAAATTTAGCCACACTTGCCGCTAAGTCGTGGGGGCTGACCCCAGTTGTCGTTCTAAGGCCAGATGTGACGTCTTGGTTGCGCTGAGTCCATGTTTGTTCAAGGCTATTTTGACGTTTTCTACCCACCTTTTTCTTTGTCTAAATATGAATGTTTGAATATTCTTTTGTTATACGCTATTTCACTAATGTAGCCATCTTGAGAGAAATGAATGTAAAAGAAAACTGGCTAAACAACATGGTTCTTTTCAGAAAACTACAATGTTTTCATATATCAAACGCAACGACAGCCTAGAGAAGACCACAATGAAGTGGATGATGTGAGGGGGACGAACAAGAGGCAGACCAAGAAGATGAACAGACATCAAAGACCACCTGAAAATGACTGTAACAGAATCAGGAAGGCTGGCTCAAGATCGACAGAAGAATGGAAAGTCTGTGATGACTGCTACATCCTGTTCAGTATATGTAATCTAAGGATGATATATGCTATTATTGGTACATGGTTTGGGTTCACTCTCATAAATTTAACCGAACCATTTTCCTTGCTGTATCTCGATATGTTTAATACAGAATATTATACCAACACTTTTCCTCATGTCTTCAATTTTTATTTCATCTAGTTTAGTAACCATTGCTCCTTTTATTATTTCATCTAGTTTAGTAACCATTGCTCCTTTTATTATTTCATCTAGTTTAGTAATCACTGGTCCTTTTCTTATGTTATCTAGTTAGTAACCATTGGTCCTTTTCTTATTTTGTCTAGTTTAGTAACCATTGGTCCTTTTCTTATTTTATCTAGTTTAGTAGCCATTGGTCCTTTTCTTTTTTTATCTAGTTTAGTAACAATTGATCCTTTTCTTATTTTATCTAGTTTTGTAACCATTGGTCCTTTTCTTATTTTATCTAGTTTTGTAACCATTGGTCCTTTTCTTATTTTATCTAGTTTAGTAACCATTGGTCCTTTTCTTATTTTATCTAGTTTTGTAACCATTGGTCCTTTTCTTATTTTATCTAGTTTAGTAACCATTGGTCCTTTTCTTATTTTATCTAGTTTTGTAACCATTGGTCCTTTTCTTATTTTATCTAGTTTTGTAACCATTGATACTTTTCTTATTTTATCTAGTTTTGTAACCATTGGTCCTTTTCTTATTTTATCTAGTTTAGTAACAATTGCTCCTTTTCTTATTTTATCTAGTTGTTTAACCATTGGTCCTTTTCTTATTTTATCTAGTTTAGTAACCATTGGTCTTTTTCTTATTTTATCTAGTTTAGTAACTATTGGCACTTTTCTTAAACACTTCATTATACATGTAACGAAATTGCTTTGCTGCGAGACAGACATATGCGAGACTATGTCTGACATTATTAGCAGAATGTGGATATGAACAAAATAGATATGGTCTCGTCTATTAAACAAACACACACACACGCACACACACATACACACGGTGCTTTTTATTTCTAGGAAAAAGATTGTTGCCTTTAGTTTGCGAAAATCGCGGTATACCCAGAAAAAAACCCCACTATATTTATATATATATATACAGGACCGGATTTACGTATAAGCTAAACAAGCTATAACTTAGGGCCCCCACTGACTTGGGGGCCCTAAAAAATGTATTTGGCACTGATATATAATATCTGGACTTATAAAGGACCCCCATATCTCAAATAGCTTAGGGCCTTATCGTCTAAATACGGTACTGTATGTATATATATATATATATATATATATATATATATATATATATATATATATATATATATATATATAGAGAGAGAGAGAGAGAGAGAGAGAGAGAGAGAGAGAGAGAGCTTTCTATAGAACAAAAGTAAGCCTTCCGTATATAAAAATATACAGGCTATATTTTGGTACAACCCCCCTCCCTCTCCCCCCCCCCCCCCGTGCCCTACTGGATCGCAGTACAACAAAGCTTAAAAAAAATTTAAATAATGGGTGATTTTTATAAAAAGAATATTTTGTTTCATATAAACAATTTTGAGATAACAATAATTTAGTCTTACTGTCATAACAATTGGTAACAATTAATAGTAAGCAAGCATTTGAATTAAAGTGTTATAGAAGAGTTTTGAGAATACCATGGACAGCGACGAAAACAAACCAGGAGGTGTTACGAACAATTAACGTCCAGGAAGGCTGGCTTCTGAACACTATATTAAAGAAAAAACTATCTTTTTTCCGGTCATATTAAGAGACACGACAGCATGGAGAGAGTGTTAATGGAGGGGATGATAGAAGGCAACAGGGGCAAAGGCCGATCATGACGCTGTTGGACAAAAGACATTGAAGAATGCCTGCCCATGTCACTGGAAGATGCAGGGCAAATTGCCCAAGGCCGCGGAGAGTTCAAGAGATCCATAGGAAAGACTACGTTCTGGAAAGAATATATCACTTGATGATGATGATGTCATTACAATAGGAGTGGTGGTGAGTTTCTTCGGTTACATAACAAAGGGAGTGGTGGTGAGTTTATTCGGTTACATAACAAAGGGAGTGGTGGTGAGTTTATTCGGTTACATAACAAAGGCAGTGGTGGTGAGTTTATTCGGTTACATAACAACGGGAGTGGTGGTGAGTTTCTTTGTTTACATACCAAAGGCAGTGGTGGTGAGTTTATTCGGTTACATAACAAAGGGAGAGATGGTGATTTGATTCGGTTGTGTATTTGTGTTCTCTGTTATGTCTTGATTCGGTTGTGTATTTGTGTTCTCTGTTATGTCTTGATTCGGTTGTGTATTTGTGTTCTCTTTTATGTCTTGATTCAGTTGTGTATTTGTGTTCTCTGTTATGTCTTGATTCGGTTGTGTATTTGTGTTCTCTGTTATGTCTTGATTCGGTTGTGTATTTATGTTCTCTGTTATGTCTTGATTCGGTTATGTATTTGTGTTCTCTGTTATGTCTTGATTCGGTTGTGTATTTGTGTTCTCTGTTATGTCTTGATTCGGTTGTGTATTTGTGTTCTCTGTTATGTCTTGATTCGGTTGTGTATTTGTGTTCTCTGTTATGTCTTGATTCGGTTGTGTATTTGTGTTCTCTGTTATGTCTTGATTCGGTTATGTATTTGTGTTCTCTGTTATGTCTTGATTCGGTTGTGTATTTGTGTTCTCTGTTATGTCTTGATTCGGTTGTGTATTTGTGTTCTCTGTTATGTCTTGATTCGGTTGTGTATGTGTGTTCTCTGTTATGTCTTGATTCTGTTGTGTATTTGTGTTCTCTGTTATGTCTTGATTCGGTTGTGTATTTGTGTTCTCTGTTATGTCTTGATTCGGTTGTGTATTTGTGTTCTCTTTTATGTCTTGATTCGGTTGTGTATTTGTGTTCTCTGTTATGTCTTGATTCGGTTGTGTATTTGTGTTCTCTGTTATGTCTTGATTCGGTTGTGTATTTATGTTCTCTGTTATGTCTTGATTCGGTTATGTATTTGTGTTCTCTGTTATGTCTTGATTCGGTTGTGTATTTGTGTTCTCTGTTATGTCTTGATTCGGTTGTGTATTTATGTTCTCTGTTATGTCTTGATTCGGTTATGTATTTGTGTTCTCTGTTATGTCTTGATTCGGTTGTGTATTTGTGTTCTCTGTTATGTCTTGATTCGGTTGTGTATTTATGTTCTCTGTTATGTCTTGATTCGGTTATGTATTTGTGTTCTCTGTTATGTCTTGATTCGGTTGTGTATTTGTGTTCTCTGTTATGTCTTGATTCGGTTGTGTATTTATGTTCTCTGTTATGTCTTGATTCGGTTGTGTATTTATGTTCTCTGTTATGTCTTGATTCGGTTATGTATTTGTGTTCTCTGTTATGTCTTGATTCGGTTGTGTATTTGTGTTCTCTGTTATGTCTGGATTCGGTTGTGTATTTGTGTTCTCTGTTATGTCTTGATTCGGTTGTGTATTTATGTTCTCTGTTATGTCTTGATTCGGTTGTGTATTTATGTTCTCTGTTATGTCTTTATTATGTTGTGTATTTGTGTTCTCTGTTATGTCTTGATTCGGTTATGTATTTGTGTTCTCTGTTATGTATTGATTCGGTTGTGTATTTATGTTCTCTGTTATGTCTTGATTCGGTTATGTATTTGTGTTCTCTGTTATGTCTTGATTCGGTTGTGTATTTGTGTTCTCTGTTATGTCTTGATTCGGTTGTGTATTTGTGTTCTCTGTTATGTCTTGATTCGGTTGTGTATTTGTGTTCTCTGTTATGTCTTGATTCGGTTGTGTATTTGTGTTCTCTGTTATGTCTTTATTCGGTTGTGTATTTGTGTTCTCTGTTATGTCTTTATTCTGTTGTGTATTTGTGTTCTCTGTTATGTCTTGATTCGGTTGTGTATTTGTGTTCTCTGTTATGTCTTGATTCGGTTGTGTATTTGTGTTCTCTGTTATGTCTTGATTCGGTTGTGTATTTGTGTTCTCTGTTATGTCTTGATTCGGTTGTGTATTTGTGTTCTCTGTTATGTTCTCTAGAATACTATATAATATTATCTAAGCAATTCGATTTTTCGACATTTACAATTTTCGACTATTTACAATTTTCTACATTTACAATATTCTACATTTACAATTTTCGACATTAACTGTTTCTTACATATCCTTCCACTGGATAGTCCTGCGCGCTGATCCTAAATAGCGTCAGTTATTTTGGCTAATCCAACTTTTTCATGATTTTGCTTGGCTTGCGGCATACATTATAGGCATAGTAGTATTTCACGTCAGTCAAGAAAAGTGACACTATTTTTGGTCAGCGCACAGTACTGTCTTGAAGGACTTTGATTCTTAGAACAACATGTCACATTATATTTTTCTAAAAAGGGAGTAAAGGTTTGTCACAAGACAGAACCTGCCCCCAGGGATGAAACTAACTCGTAATGTTAGTAATAACTATGAGGTTGAGTGGTCAGTTCCTTTCCATGCTCTCTTTACTTCCCAATACTCATTTGTAAGGTACCCATTTACAGTGGGTCGAGTGGAGGTGTGGTCGTGTCAGGAAAGAAATCATTATCACGACCCGGATTATGTGTTGCCCGGACGTGGTTTCGAACCTGGCACACTGTAACATGTTAATAGTAAACAAACTCACTGTCAACTAGGCTGCAGCACTCCTCAAAAAAGAGAGGGGAGGGGTTTAAACCATTTAACTCCCCCCCCCCCGCCTTATCTGCGGGCTTGATTCTAGTGCAGGAAAGTTTATTTGATGAATATTTCAAATTATTAAAACCAACTTTCACGCTGAACCAATCCCAGCTGTATGGTTATCCTTGACCCGTGCGATAACATTTCTGAATACTGTGTGTTTACAAACTCCATACATACAATCCCGAACTGCCTCAGATAATATAACATCGTACAATATATTCACCTGGTACAAGATTAGAATATCTATGTCTATGAATAACATAAATAACTCTGGGACTTACACGGTTCAATTAATGTACACACAAGACAATACAATAAATTCAGGGCATGTTCAGAAATTACGCCAACAATTGTTTTCTCTATTTTGGACCACCAACCGCCTTTGTCAATGTCTGCCGAGATCGTTTTGTCAAGAACTACCCCCTTCCTTTTCCTTGCTTAATTGTGGCAAAAATTGCATCTCTCCCATGAAAACACTTTTAGCAGCAAAAATTGTATAACTCCCATTAAAACAATTATAGCAGCAAAAATACGTTTTGTTTTTTTTAAAAAAAGTTTTTATAAAACAAAATGCAAATTATTTAATTGGTGTATACAAAAGCCAATATTGTTCACATGAACTTTTGTGAAATCCCCTTTCCCTTGTCAACAACTGTCAAATGTACTTTTTTCAAACCCTCAGTTGTTGACGTAATTTATGGAAGAACCCCCCCCCTCCCAATTTTCCCTTATAGCCTATTAGTCCGGACACGTCAAATGTGTAGGCCTATATAATAACCAAAGTTCGCTATACACAATTATATACATTATATAACCAAAGTTCGCTATACACAATTATATACATTAAATAACCAAAGTTCGCTATACACAATTATATACATTAAATAACCAAAGTTCGCACTTCAAGGAATTGGCCACGATGGTGATATGTGGAATATATTACTGAAGTGGATATATATACATAGGCAAACTGTGTAAGAAGTTTAGTGGTAATTTTTCCACAATACAGTCCTGTTGAAGTATCAGGCATCAATCATCCTTCTATTTGACGCTATTTGACACATTTTTTCGCCGTTTTCGTAGGTGAATGTGTGTATACTTTGTATCAATCAATCAAGTACCATGCCGAATGGTGTAGGCGATCATGTTTCTCCGCGACTCTCTGTCTCTTGTGTTGTCAATAAGCTCGGTTGGTGAATTTCTACCATGCCACAATACAAGTCCATCTAATAACTTTTCTCTTTGTCGTCCCCTAACTCACCTCCCCTTGATCTTTCCAGTGGTTATTAAGTGCTCAAACTGTGTTCTTCTCAGCACATGCCCTAGAAACCTTTACTGTCTGCCCCTAATGTTTAATATGATTGATCTTTTTACGCCAGCATCAATGAGAACCTCTGCATTAGTTTTCTCAGCTGCCCATTGTATTTTCATCATTCTTCTCAGAAACCACATTTCTGTAGCCTCTTTGAATTTTGTTGTTGTCGACAATTGTTGATTTTTTAAAAATTACTTTGTACCGACAACTAATAATACTCACGTGTAAAATCAAATAGTATCACTCTAAAAGGATGGAGCCAGGGCCGTGCCGTGCTATGATGAAGAGAGTAGGCCATATCAGGCGACACGAATCAAAATACATTAAAGGGACGGCATTTTGAAGAAAATTTTTTTTTTTTAAAAAGGTGCAGAGAAGGGGCATTTCGAAGACTTGCATCATATTGAGAAAATTACCAAACGGTATGAATGCAAAGCTGTAGGTATGAGTACCTTCAGGATGGGATTTTACCTAACAAAACAATTATCCTTCGTCCATTTTCATGTGTAAAATTCGTTGTTAGATGAGTAATTTGAAACATTTTCATGTGTAAAATTCATTATTAGATGTCTAATTTGAAACATTTTCATGTGTAAAATTCATTATTAGATGAGTAATTTGAAGACATTGTATGAAAAATCGCTAAGGGAGAGGGTTTTTAACCTAACTTTTGGTTAAGTTCCTAGTACTGAAAGTGATGTTCATATTTACTAAGGAGGGGGAGGAGAATTAAACACACACATCTATGGAAGGAAGATTCCTGATAAATCCAAATTACTGTCGAGGTGTTCAGTTGGTGACAGAAAACTTGTGCCAATGTTTGCACATCACGTGTCATCGACTTTTGACCTCTGTAACTACCCACTTTGACAACAGTGGCATGCTCCTGACGTCCAGTCACGACATTATGTCGTGTTCCATTGATGGCCCAGGTCGATTTGCTTATTAAACCCTATAGATAACATTCTAAAAGAAATGAGATGGAAATTCATCGGACACAAGTTATGAGAATACATAATTCCTACAACGACATTGGTATCTGTAAATGTGTAGTCCCATTTACTGCCACATAACGTCATAAAGGGGAAAAATTGGATGAGAATGACAATAAAAATATGGAGGTGTATTGGAGGAAACAATTAAGAATAAAAGAGAGATGGAGTTGTGGTGGATGATGTAGGAAAACATACGGTAAATGAGGAGAAGTAGGAAAACATATGATGGGGGAGAAGATGAAATAGGAAAACATGAGATGGTGGAGAGTATGAAGTAAGAAAACAGAAGATAAAGAGATTATCAAATAAGAAAGCATGAGATAGAGGAGAGGATGAAATAAGAAAACATGAGATAGAGGAGAGGATGAAATAAGAAAACAGGAGATAGAGGAGAGGATGAAATAATAAAACAGGAGATAGAGGTGAGGATAACATAAGAAAACAGGAGATAGAGGAGAGGATGAAATAAGAAAACAGGAGATAGAAGAGAGGATGAAATAAGAAAACAGGAGATAGAGGTGAGGATGAAATAAGAAAACAGGAGATGGAGGAGAGGATGAAATAAGAAAACAGGAGATAGAGGAGAGGATGGAATAAGAAAACAGGAGATAGAGGAGAGGATGAAATAAGAAAACAGGAGATAGAGGTGAGGATGAAATAAGAAAACATGAGATAGAGGAGAGGATGAAATAAGAAAACAGGAGATAGAGGAGAGGATGAAATAAGAAAACAGGAGATAGAGGAGAGGATGAAATAAGAAAACAGGAGATAGAGGAGAGGATGAAATAAGAAAACAGGAGGGAGGAGAAGATGGCAAAGGAAGTATCAGGTGTAGGAGATGATAAAGGAAGAAAATAGATGGAGGTGAAGATGAAGTAGGAAAAGTGAAGGTAGGAGAAAGGATAAAATAGAACGTGAATCTAGAGTAAAGAATGATGTTATAAAAAAGAGATAGTATAGGAGAAGTGCAGGATTTATTTATAAGTTAAATAAGCTATAGCTTAGGGCCCCACTTTCATGGGGGCCCCACAATATTTTTATTTCACTATATATATATATATATATATATATATATATATATATATATATATATATATTCCTTAATTGTTAAAAGGCCCCATATCTCGAATAGCTTAGGGTCTTATCAAGTCTAAATCCGGTGCTGTATAGGAGATGAAGAAAGGGCTTTAATATAAAGAGAGGTAGGTCTCAGGAAAACAGATAGTCGATGAAGTAAAAGATGAAATAGAATCAGGTGAAAGAAAACAGTCAATGAAGTAAAAGATGAAATAGAATCAGGTAAAAGAAAACAGTCGATGGAGTAAAAGATGATATAGAATCAGGTAAAAGAAAACAGTCGATGGAGTAAAAGATGAAATAGAATCAGGTAAAAGAAAACAGTCGATGGAGTAAAAGATGAAATAGAATCAGGTAAAAGAAAACATTCGATGGAGTAAAAGATGAAATAGAATCAGGTAAAAGCAGGTGAAAGAAAACATTAATCACTTAACAATCGATTAAGCAGGTGAAAACAATCGATTAAGCAGGTGAAAGAAAACAGTCGATGGAGTAAAAGATGAAATAGAATCAGGTAAAAGAAAACAGTCGATGGAGTAAAAGATGAAATAGAATCAGGTAAAAGAAAACAGTCAATGGAGTAAAATAGGAAATAGAATCAGGTAAAAGAAAACAGTCGATGGAGTAAAAGATGAAATAGAATCAGGTAAAAGAAAACAGTCGATGGAGTAAAAGATGAAATAGAATCAGGTAATAGAAAACAGTCGATGGAGTAAAAGATGAAATAGAATCAGGTAAAAGAAAACAGTCGATGGAGTAAAAGATGAAATAGAATCAGGTAAAAGAAAACAGTCGATGGAGTAAAAGATGAAATAGAATCAGGTAAAAGAAAACAGTCGATGGAGTAAAAGATGAAATAGAATCAGGTAAAAGAAAACAGTCGATGGAGTAAAAGATGAAATAGAATCAGGTAAAAGAAAACAGTCGATGGAGTAAAAGATGAAATAGAATCAGGTAAAAGAAAACAGTCGATGGAGTAAAAGATGAAATAGAAGCAGGTAAAAGAAAACAGTCGATGGAGTAAAAGATGAAATAGAATCAGGTAAAAGAAAACAGTCGATGGAGTAAAAGATGAAATAGAATCAGGTAAAAGAAAACAGTCGATGGAGTAAAAGATGAAATAGAATCAGGTAAAAGAAAACAGTCGATGGCGTAAAAGATGAAATAGAATCAGGTAAAAGAAAACAGTCGATGGAGTAAAAGATGAAATAGAATCAGGTAAAAGAAAACAGTCGATGGAGTAAAAGATGAAATAGAATCAGGTAAAAGAAAACAGTCGATGGAGTAAAAGATGAAATAGAATCAGGTAAAAGCAGGTGAAGAAAACATTAATCACTTAACAATCGATTAAGCAGGTGAAAACAATCGATTAAGCAGGTGAAAGAAAACAGTCGATGGAGTAAAAGATGAAATAGAATCAGGTAAAAGAAAACAGTCGATGGAGTAAAAGATGAAATAGAATCAGGTAAAAGAAAACAGTCGATGGAGTAAAAGATGAAATAGAATCAGGTAAAAGGTGATAGTGAGTTATAAAATACATGTCTAACCAGATACGGAAGGAGATATACGACACTGTAGTTGAAGAAGGTGGGGTGAATGAGGCAGAAGGTAGAGGTGGTTTGATTCAGGAGAGGAAAATAATGATACGAGGCGTGTTCAAATGAAAACGGGACTTGTTACACCACGCGTGATAGAGCGCACTGATATTGATGACATTTTGCACTAGTAATGAGTATCCAATAATTTACATACGGTCACGTGTTCATCTTCCCAGCATGCATATGTGCTGCAGAAGACTGTTAACAATATGGCGGGTGTGATTCCGAACCCGTCCAAAGTGAATCAGCGTGCTGTGATCCAGTTTCTTTCATTTGAAGGATGTCAAGCAGTAGACATTCATCGGAGAATGAAGGCAGCATATGGTGACAAATGTTTGTCGAGGACCAGAGTGATGGAGTGGGTGCGTATGTTTAAAGACGGAGGTTTCTGCTGGGAAGGTTATGGTGACTGCATTTTTTGACCATGAAGGGCTTTTGTTGACTGATTTTAAGGAACCTGGTGTCAACATCAATGCCGCCCATTATAAAGACACTTTAGACAAGCTGCATAAGGCCATCAAGGCTAAGCGACCAGGCAGACTTTCTCAAGGTGTGATTCTTCTCCACGACAACGCTCGTCCGCACGTCGCAAAAATTGTGCAGGAAACATTGGCAAAGAAGAATTGGGAAGTTCTTCATCACCCAGCCTATAGTCCCGATTTATCCCCGTGTGATTTCCATTTGTTCGGACCGTTGAAGAAAGCACTAAAGGGACAGCGATTCAACAGCGACGCAGACGTGAAGACAGCGGTGACCACATGGTTCAGAGAACAGCCACGCAACTTTTTCTCGGACGGCATTCGACGTCTACCTAAACAGTGGGATGCTTGCCTAAATGCATACGGAGATTTTTTCTGATGAACCCAGGTGCATTCTTATTCACAAGTGGTTGCTTTGTTCAATTCCGTTGAAAATATTAAATTGCGTATGATACTTTTTAAATAAATCCACAAGTCCCGTTTTCATTTGAACACGCCTCGTAATTTTGTTTTGTCGTGCAGACATGTCAAATAGTCGGGTTGCATGGTACCATGGTTGCTGGTGCGCCTCTTGGTCTGGCGTCTCTGACTTCACCCCCAGTGATTGCTTGGGCAGGACTATGGTTCTGCGCGATATTGAAGATGACCTTACCAACCTTAGTTTCCAGCCTCTGTTGACTGGGCTAAGCCCCCATCTATAATGATAATAAAGATGGTGTAATCTCTTTAATATGTTATCTGTTATTTATTAGTTATATTAGTAATACATTACAATAATACATTTCCATAGGTGTTATCGTTTTTTATTTGTGTTTCTACGCATCTCCACTTTGTCAGATATTCTCTGACAGTTTGGTTATTGTTTATAGTAATCTGTTTAGTTGTGAATAGTTGCCTCTTGATACCCCTTGGATTTGTTCAAATAAAAGCACAGATCGTGCACAGTTGAGTAAAAGAGGATACACATTAACTTGTATAAGGTTTTGTTGTCTCCACAGCATGAATGTGTTAAGAGGGTTAATAGATGCATGTTTAGTCACCAAACGGATAAGTCCAATGCTGAAGTGTCCTGGAATTATGACTTCTGCCAGAAGAATAGCACGCAGTGGCGTATCGTTGGGGGGGGGGGGTGCGGATCGCCCCGGGCGGCATAATCTGGTAAGCGGCAAATTTATTTTCGTCCAGTCTTTCACAATCACAGACATATTTTTTTATTGTCACAAGGGCGAAAAATTATGATTCCGCCCCGGGCGCCATTGTCCACGCTACGCCACTGGTAGCACGCACTTCTGGGACAAGCAGTTCATCATTATTCAGTCAGATCTGTTATACTATCTGAAGAATGACACATCTAGAGTTCTTAAGCTCTTCGGCGTCTCCCATAAACGGACAATGTGAAATGATTGCTGGTCTGTACCTTTTCCTTAGTCGTTACCTCCTTAGTCGCCTTTTACGACATGCGTGGAAGGTAAACAGTGTTGCTATTCTTTGCTCCCCTTTCGGGCCCCGGCAGCACACGGGCGCGGCGACTATATAACAGAAGACAAACTAAGAAATCGAGAACATGTAATGATATTCTCGAGAACATGTAATGATATTCTCGAGAACATGTAATGATATTCTCGAGAACATGTAATGATATTTTCGAGAACATGTAATGATATTCTCGAGAACATGTAATGATATTCTCGAGACCATGTAATGATATTCTCGAGAACATGTAATGATATTCGCGAGAACATGTAATGATATTCTCGAGAACATTTAATGATATTCTCGAGAACATGTAATGATATTCTCGAGAACATGTAATGATATTCTCGAGAACATGTAATGATATTCTCGAGAACATGTAATGATATTCGCGAGAACATGTAATGATATTCTCGAGAACATGTAATGATATTCTCGAGAACATGTAATGATATTCTCGAGAACATGTAATGATATTCTCGAGAACATGTAATGATATTCGCGAGAACATGTAATGATATTCTCGAGAACATGTAATGATATTCTCGAGAACATGTAATGATATTCGCGAGAACATGTAATGATATTCGCGAGAACATGTAATGATATTCTCGAGAACATGTAATGATATTCGCGAGAACATGTAATGATATTCGCGAGAACATGTAATGATATTCGCGAGAACATGTAATGAAAATGATGATTAAGAAATCGAGAACATGATGATTTTTCACAGATAGGTTGTATTCCCATCCCCCAACTTTGCTTGATCGCCTCCAACGACATGCCTGGAAAGAAGATAGTGGTACTATTCTTTGCTCCCTGAACTAGAAGTCCATGACCCGGTTACCAGAGAGAGAGCAGCTGAGGGAATAGATGAGTACACAACAATAGAAAAGAGAGAGATCAGCTGAGGGAATAGACTGAGAGAGAAAATTGCAAACAAGCTGGCAGTATCTGCTTATTCTACCTACATACCTCATGTCTACCTATGTTTACCTCATTTCTACCTACACATACCTCATTTTTATGTATGTTGTGTTACCATTAGGCGCCATGTAAGGTTAGCACATCCGATTTCGGCATGCCTTTACTTCGAGAGTATTTCTCTAGCCTGTAATAACCTTCCTGTCTGTGGCCAAGCGGCGGAAGTGTATCGACTCTACGCCATGACGGTTTATCACCCACTGTGTCCTTAGACTTCACAGGACCTTGGTGGCAGTCTCTGAGGAGGCCGCAGTCAAGGATTTAGATTTAGGTCGACTACATCTATCTCGCACGAGGTGCTCCGCTGTCAGTGAACTTGACTCACATAATTTTACGTCTTGTGCCTGTGCCCATCGGGTACTGAACCTTTTCTCATCTGCGAACATTATTCCAGTATAGGAAAAACTCGACAGTAGAGTTAAACCGGTGCTCTTTCACCGACATCGTGAAACCCTCGTTCACGTCTGAGACTTTATACACATTTAGGAGCACCGGGAAACAAATTATATAAACTTGTTCTCGTGCTGGACGGTGTTTTAGTTTCGATTTCCGTGTAGTGTTTCCTGTTCTATTTGCAAGTAGCGCCGTCCTCTGGCGCTGTGATGCCTTCTGATTGTACTCAATATGTTATTCTTACGATGACTAGTGCGTGACTTTCGATATTCGTGATGACATCTACCCATATCGGGACATTGACATCTACCCATATCGGGACATTGACATCTACCCATATCGGGACATCGACATCTACCCATATCGGGACATTGACCATGGCCGCCCCTCCAACGCAATTTCGTTCCGGATGAACGAATCAGAATGACTTGCGTGACTGTGTGTCGATAGTGTCGCTGTATGTGTAGACGCAGAGTGTCAGAGATATTGCATGTCTTTTTGCAGTCAATTCTCAATACATTTGCTGCCTCCATGTTTACGATTACCCTCCCTAAAAGTGTTGTTCAGAAACATCAGGAGCCGCTGCATTTCTGTTTCCAGGGTGCGCCACGAGGAAGCACTTTCTAGAACTTGGTAATCTGCTAACTCTGGGTCCGCACTAGAGCAATTCGGTACCATTAGCACCCCATTTCTGTTAAACTACTCACATTTTGCGCGCACGTACTAACATAATCAAATCCATGCAACTAGTTATTACTCGTAAATGCATACAAATATACAATTCTAACCGCCAACATAATACTCCCGGACCCAGATAAGAAATTATCAAACGCACACCTGTTACTGAAATCAATCTATTATCAGATAAGAGAGATATATGCGTTCATTAAATATGCGGGACAGCGAAAACGAGAGAATACTCGGCCTACAAATAGCGCCAAGTCCCTGACATGCGTTAAATATGCAAATAGCTTGCACAAACGTCGTGTATATAACTATGTGGAAGTTTCCCAGTTTAAACATTTAATTCAGAAATCAGTATTGGAAAACCTGTTCGTATATTGTACAATATTTCAAAGTTGTTTAACAACATCAAAACTACTTCAGTGGAAAAAAGGTAAGCTTGTGAAATATTATTATTGATTGCAATATCATTTTTGTAGTATTTATTGATATTTCTGTATGTATTTTGAGTACTATAAAAATAATGATCATCAGATGGCAGGACAAGGCTACTAACATGAAAGCCTTGCAACGCGTTAATATATCATCCCTCTACTCGACCCTCAGACATAGACGTTCATGATGGCTTGACAATGTGAAAATAATCTTAAAATATTGAATTTTTATGGGAATTCTCGTTGGCGAGCACTCATCTGGTGGATAGCTTAAGTGCAGATCAAAAATGGACTCTCTTTGGCGAGCACTCATCTGGTGGATGGCTTAAGTGCAGAACAAAAAATGGATTCTCTTTGGCGAGCTTTCATCTTGTTGATGGCTTAAGTGCAGACCAAAAATGGACTCTCTTTGGCGAGCTTTCATCTGGTTGATGGCTTAAGTACATACCAAAAATGGATTCTCTTTGGCGAGCACTCATCTGGTGGATGGTTTAGGCGCAGACCAGAAATGAGATATAAGGACATCTTTAAAACAGCTTTCAACTTTTTTTGATAAATTCAAATTCTTGGGAAGATCTACTATAGCTGATTGTTGCATATTATGGAGTAATGCGCTAAGGCAGCCAAGCCATCTGAAGCCGACTGTTATTTTCTTCTGCTTCTATCTTTGAGTATTTTCTAAGCCCTGACGGCTTATATGGAGAATGTGACTTGCCTATTTGGCACTAGCCCCCCAAAATTTTGTACTGCCGATATTAGTAATGCCTAAAAAGTATCATCATCATCATCATCAAGTGCCGTCTCCTCAATGAAGGTTGGCTGCAACGTATCTCCAACATCTCCTGTCTCTTGTCTTGGTGGTGCACTCTGCTAGACTGTAACCTGTCCATCGTGTAATGTTACTCTCCCACTTGTATCTCTGCCTACCTCTTGCTCGCTTCCCTTTGACTTTACCCCCAAGTAAGGTCTTCAATAGGGTGTCATGTATTTTAATGTGTCCAAAGTATTTTATTTGCTTGATCTTTATTTCTCTTAGTAGTTCTTTCTTCATATTAAGTGTCTTTAGCACCTCTTTATTTGTTTTCTTCTCTTTCCATGATGTTCTCCCTATTCTTCTATATACCCACATTTCAAAGGCATCAATTTTGTCTTCTAATTGTTTTCTAAAAAGTATAAAATAGTTGAATAACAATGACGAATATGAATAACATGATTTCCGCCCTATCTGTCGCCCTTGGCACCAAAGGAACAAACTAACCAACTAATACAAGATATCCTTCCATCAAGATTACAACTACATTCTAACTCATTGTTTTGCTACATTCTTTTTGGTTACTGTTTGGAAAGTGTACCTCCTCCCCCAATGTGATTACTAATTTGATTATTTCCTTTGGCAATGTTTGTCAATTGATATTTATCAATTATTAATTTAACTATTAATTTTGGTAGGGTTAGGCTTAGGATTTGTGTTCAACAATTCAATCAATCAAGTGCCATACTGAATGGCGTAGGCGATCATGTTTTCTCCGCGACTCTCTCTTGTGTTGTCAATAAGCTGGGTTGGTGAACTTCTCCCGTGCCATAATACTAGTCCATTTAGCAACTTCTCTCTTTGTCGTCCTCTGTCTCTTCTTCCCGAGGTCTTTCCAGGGGTTATATATGTTCACACTGTGTTCTTCTCAGCACATGCCCCATAAACCTTGACTGTCTGCCCTTAATGTTTGATATGATTGATCTTTTTACTCCAGCATCAATGGGAATATCTGCAATAGTTTCTTAGTTTTCCGTAGTATTTTCATCATTCTTCTCAGAAATCATATCTCTGTAGGCTTCATTTCGTTTTGAATTTTGTTTGTTTACAGTCCATGCTTCACATCCATAAAAAAGAATTGGTTCGATATAACATCTCGGTACTCGAATTCGGGTCTGCATTGAGAGTGTTACATTGCACAAAATCGTTCTCATTTTTTGGAATGCTGATTTGGCTTATGATGCTCGGCTCTTTATCTCACTTCTGATGTTAACTGGGTGACATGAAGTCATGTTTTTTCAACCTGTGTTAATTTTGAGTAAATTAATCATTATGTTGCATCTTGGTGGTGTATATCTCTTCGAGGCACCATTATTGCTGTTTTATTCTTGTTTAAACTGAGGTCTTTATTTTCACGTTATTTCACTACTTTATCTAAAAGGGCGTGTAGTTCTTGTTCGCTTCCTGCGATCTGTACTGTGTCTTCAGCATATCTCAAGCTATTTATATTGCATCCTCCCACTGTTATTCCTGGTATATCTTCTATATTTCGCACAATGTATTCTGTATACAGGAAAACAAGATCCGGTGACATTACACAACCTTGCCTGACATCCATTTCTATCTTTTGAAATCTTCCTATTGTGTTGTTAACTCCCATCGCAGCTGTTTGTTTCTAATACATATTTCTTACTATTCTTAGATCTTTCCCATCAACGTTAAGATTTTCTAGCAGTTTTATAATCTCTGAATGCTTCAACTTGTCAAATGTTTTGCTGTAATATTTTATGTCTATGAATGGTTTGTGCTATAACCAAGCAACAAGCATGACTCCCTTTCCTTCCACCCCCCCCCCCCCCAACACAAAAAAACACCCTTTGCAACGAAAATCACTACAATCAAAGGGAGATTACTTAATTATCGCAACAACAAAAAACAGCCCTGGTTAAGAGAGGTTTTGTTTTACATAACTAACTCTAGCCCTAAATAAATTTAAATAAAAATTAATAAAGGGTAATCATAAACTGACAAAAATTGCTAAGGGAAATAATCTAATCACATCGGGTGGGGGAGGGGGTGTATGAGTTCCAAACAAGAACCTGGGTTGTTGATCGTATTACAAGAAGACCAACCTTCGCTCATGTATAAGTTTCAAACAAGAACCTGGGTTATTTATCGTATTACAAGAAGACCAACCTTCGCTCATGTATAAGTTTCAAACAGGAACCTGGGTTATTTACCGTATTACAAGAAGACCAACCTTCGCTCATGTATAAGTTTCAAATAAAGTACACACGAAAAATGATATATTACTTCTTCTTCAGCCTTCATTCTCAAACTCCCGTTGGATCTCTCTTACAGCAGGTCCAAGGTCCTACTAGATTTCCAACAGGATGAATTCCAGATAATGGAAATGCGTTGTTGCAGTTTTGTTTTGCTCCTATTGACCGACACATCCGTCTTTGGCGGAGAATAAGTGTCTAAGGAAGTATCAACTTCAATCACCAGTAATAAAAAGACGACGCAACGCATTTCCACGACTACATTCTGCTGGAAATCTAGTGGGACCATTGTCCTACTACAAGAGAGATCCAGCGGAAGTTTGAGAATGAACGCTGAAGAAGAAGAAAAAGAATCACCAGTGCGTACAATAATTGTCATATTCTGGAAAATACTGAATATATTTCTGCCTGTGAATATTTGCGAACATTGAAGAAAAATATATTCTAGAATGTTGTGTTAAATAGAGTGGAAACTTTACAAAACAGAGACTGACGACGTATTTATGTAATAACCAAAACTCGCTGTCAATCAATCAATCAATCAATCAATCAAATGCCACTCCAAGTGGCGCACGTCATCAGTTTCTCCACAACTGTCTCTTGTGTTGTTACTCAGTTTAGTTGGTAACATTCTCTCATGCCCCAGTGACAATCTATCCACCACCTTCTCTCTTTGTCTTCCGCTGTCTCTTCACCTCTTGATCTTTCTGGCTGTCACTAAATGTTCATGTTTTGCTCTTCTCATCACATGCCCTAAAAATCTTGATTGTCTGCTTTTTAATTATTTTTTTTGCTAATATTTGTCTTTTTACTCCAGCATCTCTGAGAACATCTACATTAGTCTTATTTGCTGTCCTTTAAATTTTCCTTCCTCTACAAAAAAAATCCACAACTTAGTAGACTTCGGCGGACTTTAAACATTTTTGTTAGTCGCTATATATAATTATATACAGTAAATAATAAACATAACTTTGGATTTTGAAAAGGTGTCGTTAAATAGGAAATTTTGTTATAAGCGTATGCGGTTTAATGAAATACAACGGTATTAGTTAAAGATAGTTAATATTTCACTTGACGATAAAGTTATATAAGATGCATGTATTTCTTTGTCAAATGTGTAATGACAGTTTCTAATGATATTAAATTGTCATTCTTTTTTATTCTTACGTATAGATCAGTGAAAACTTCTGAACCCATCACTGCAATATTTTGAGAATCATCCACGGTGACATCATGCGTATAAGAAAGAAGCTCTTCGTGGAAGTTGCAGACTTCGATTTTCACCCATCTCTGACCTCGAGTCAGTCTGATGTCAGTGTTCGATTTAACAGGGTTGTTAACACTCTCAAGTTAATATTTACTCGAGATCGATTTGAGGAGGGCTCTACACTTCCAGAGACAACCGAGGCCCCTGAGACTCCGGAAACTCCTGAGCAGTGCAAGTCATTTCCACAGTTAGGAGACAGTGTGTCATCTAAAGGTCTTACAGACAGTTTGTGAACTCCCGTACTATTTGACCAATCTACACTACTAACATGCGCATGCGCATTCTACAAGAAAACGTGAGCAATGTTTGCATTACCCGTTTTCAATAATGCAACACATTGCAACTAAGATTGCGAAGCCAGGATTGCTAATGCAATTACTTGCACAAGCATACATTGAAACAACCATGTATCGCTGGTTCATGAGCTGTATTGCAAGCAAAGTTATTTCAAGCCCGCTAAAAATGCATTACATTATATTGACACAATAACAAATGGCGGTTATTATATTAAGTTCTTGAAATATATTAATAATAAATGCACCGAAATAGCAGGAGTACTATTAAATCAGCATGAAAAGTATGCGTATTTTCATTAGATCACCAGATGGTTGGTATTTTCCTCTGTTAAACGCCAACAAGATGGCGTCCAGAGAAATGATCTTATCGAGGTTATGTTTACCTGATGTTCGCACAAGTACAGAGCCATCTAGCGTTCATCATTACATAGCTCCACAACTGTATCATTCATTATTTATTTCTTCCATTGTAAATTTTGCAATAAAATGTAAATATGAAAACTTTACTAAGACAGAGTTGGGACTAAGACAGCCAAGTAGAAAGTTCGTTCGATGGAGCAAGACTGATGTTCATTGAATGTCTTTTTATATTTGTTTGTAAATTATCTTTGCTCAATGACCAAAAAAAAAAGGGAAAGAAAATTTTGGGAACATATTACTATGGCAACACCGAATGCTGAAGATCCGCTACAGCTGAGCAACCTTTTTTGGGAAAAAATATTTTACGAAAAAAATCTCAACTCCACCCGTTATTGGTGGAGTTGAGATTTTTTTCGTAAAATATTTTCAACATCCTTTTTTTTTGTTTTGCATGACCAATTAGTATAGTTGTTTTTTTTTTGTTGTTGTTGTGTTGTCTGAAGCCGGCGCATAAGTACTTTTATAGCCTTTAGGCCATAAGATATGGCTGGGCAGGATGGATTTGGTCCGCTTGCCTTATTTGGCCCACCACTGTAATACAGCCTATCATCGCTATAGAGATGTCTTGCAATCTTCGTCTTCCCTTCTTCACACGCAACATAATTTATAAGTAATAATAGTGAATAAATAAATATGTGTTTTACTCATGCCTACATTACTAATTTTAAAAAAAAGCCAAACACTTATAAATAATGATTAAAATGGTTGACGTTTCGATCTACGGTTTTCATCTGAATAAATATATAATAATAAGAATACAAAAAAATCCACAAGTGTAACATCTATTGATTTATTCACTACTATTACTGTTATATTTGTGTTACTTCTGCCCATACCTGATTTTTTAGATTTTCTCTAGTTTTTAAAAATAATTATACGAGTTGGAAAAATAAGAGTATGATCGTGTGAGTTGTATTTCCGTCACCAAACAACTGATGGTTCTTATACTTGACATGTTTACGTTGTTGTCCATTTGAGTCATGTCTGAATTTCTGCTGTCTTATATTCTCATTTCTGAATTTCTGCTGTCTCATGGAGTCATGTCTGAATTTCTGCTGTCTCATGGAGTCATTTCTGAGTTTTTGCTGTCTCATGGAGTCATGTCTGAATTTCTACTGCATAATGGAGTCGTGTACCATACATTCAGTAATTGGCCGTGATCACGATAAGTTTGAGAGGACAATTCATCTTCAACATAACATACAATCTCATGCCCCAGTAGCACGTCTTAGTAGCACGTCCCAGTAGCACGTCCCAGTAGCACGTCCCAATAGCGCGTCCCAATAGCACGTCCCAGTAGTGCGTCCCAGTAGTACATCCCAGTAGCACGTCCCGGTAGCATTGATAATTATTGTTGTGTTTCTCGACCATTATAACTGTGATTACTATTTCTTACATTCACTATATGAAATTCAGTTAGAGATATATCCTTGTATATCCTTATATATCCTTGTATATGTATTTGAATTCAGACTGCTAATAAGTCCTATAGTGGTCGCAAAGTTCCCTGGACAAGCCGGGCATGTGTTAATCACTGTTGATGGTCTGCAATTATTTTAGTGTATTAATTCCTTTTTTTTTCATTTTGCAGGTAGTAAGTTGTGTAATTACATAATTAATTATTGCCTTGAATCTTACACATCAAAATTCTTTATAAGTAGTATGTTTTTAGGACGGAGGATCTTAGAGTGTAAATTATCTGAATTTTTTTTAGATTATATGTTAATATGTATATATTTTCATATGAACATTTAAATTTCTTTTCTTTTTTCGTTTCTGTTCGATTCATGTCACTTCGTGCATTACATGTTTATGCATAATTTACACATGTGTGTATAATTCGTGTTATACACGTGTGTTATGTTACAAAGTGAGTGTGTTTTATTAATGTAAATTACCGCATATATGCAAGCAAACGGGCTATTTAAAACGCTTCATTTAATTTTAAAAACTAACGCTAATGTACAAAATGACTCGTGAAAAAAAAATCAATTCTCCTACTGAAGCATTGAAACAAATAATGGAGGGCGGAGCACCTGGAATGAGGAGGACAGACTGACCAAGAAGACGATGGACTAACGACATTAAAGATAACATGAATACGTCGTTGGAAAATGCAAGCCGCATCGCTCAAGACAGAGAGGGTTCAGGAGTTCTTTGGGAAGACAACGTTCTGGATGTGAATACGTCACAGGACACAAGCATTGAAACTGCTGCTGACTTTATTGCAAATGTGTATACTATTTTAATTTGTAAAACTGATCAGCTGATATGCCAAATAAGCCTTCTCTCTATTTTAATATGAATTATTACTTATAATTTGATATTCATGTTGGTTTTGTTAACTTATCTCAGGGAAATATTCTTGTACAATTTATTATTTATATGCAAAAAAATAAAACATGTATTAAATGAGCTTCTAGTCATCTATTTTTTTTTTAAATATCGTTATTCTGTCTCCATTATTCCAATTTTTATAATTGTTAATCACTATTTCTTCTACTGAAATATTACATGGATAATCACACACAGAGACCACAATCATACACATTGTTGAATCACTTTATAAAAGTGCAAGTAACAAGCAAATGTCTTATCAAAATAATGTAATTGGAGAGTTCTTTAAAACAAATATGGAAGTTTGGAAAGGATGCATAATGTCTCCTGTACTTTTCAACATATAACTAGAGCACATCATACAGGAGATACTACATGACTACAACACTTCTATGTCGATTGGAGGTCTCCCTATATGCAACTTGCGTTTCGCTGATGATATTGATCGTATAGCTGGGTCAGCGCAAGAATTACAAGAGTTAACAGCAAAGTTGTAAAAATTTACCAGCAAGTGCAGAATGAAAATCAACATAGAAAAGAGCAAGGTCTTGGCTAACAGCAGAGACACAAAAGAACAGACCAACATCATGATGAAAGGACATAGAGAAGGTGAATGCTTTCAAATACCTCGGATCTAGCATATGCAGCGATTAAAAAATGCAAAGCAGAAATAAAGTTACGGCTGGAGATGGATTTTGCTTCTATGTCAAGGCTAAACTTAATTTGGAAAAGCAACATCAGTGTTAGAGTGAAAGTCAAGCTGTATAATTCACTAATTCGTTGTGTTGTGATGTATGGTTGTGAGAGTTGGACACTCACTGCAGACATGGAAATACGATTACAGACTTTCGAATGCAAATATTACAGACGTATTCTACGAACTTTCTATTGAGAACTATAGGAATAATGTGTAAGTAAGATTGAAAATAGAGATGTATGCAGGTCCACAGGAACTGTTACTTTCAATAGTGAAGCGACAAAAACTAAAATGACTTGGACATGTATGATGACATGTTTCCTTGTAAAAAAGAACAACAATACTGCAGGGACCCGTTGAAGGTGGAAGAAGAAGAAGAGGGAAAATAAAAGCAGGGACAGACAACATCAAGGGGTGGGTAGGTCAAAATATTTTCTCACTCATCCGCATCGTTGAAGAATCACAGGAGGACTTTGTGCCGAAGCATCCAGTGTGGTACCTCTACGACCCTGATGGGTTACGGGATTATGGATAGATATATAGATTTGCTAATACTTCAATAAGGATAAATAGGTTCCAAAAAAAGTGACTTTTAACAGGGACATACAAAAGAGACTACGTCACTAGGCGTCACTAGGAAAGGCAAAATAGCGCTTTCTATTGGTCTGTTCTGATATATGTAACCAACCGATGAAAAGTTCAAACTAGTCTCTCGTAGTGACGAGCATTTGCATGGTTTAAGGCACGCTACAAGCTGTTGAAATGTCACGCTAAAATACGTTACAAATCCATTATGTGAACTGAACATTTAGAAGTGTCAAATTAAAGTGGAGAAGACCTTCACATTTTAACGATTTTTCTTCAATTTTTGCATGAAAAAAAAGAGAAAAAGAAAGAATTACATTACAAAAGAATAAAGAATAAAGAACTTTCTTGAAATAATCCCCCCCCCTACTCCTGTATGAAGGTGCACTGGACATGTAAGTTTGTTTCGTATAAAAGTTTAGAGAATACGTTGACACGATTATAACAATAATAAAAACCCAATAACCTGTCATAGTGGTAGGGCTGTCAGAGTGGTAGGGTTGTCAGAGTGGTAGGGTTGTCAGAGTGGTAGGGGTTGTCAGAGTGGTAGGGGTTGTCAGAGTGGTAGGGGTTGTCAGAGTGGTAGGGGTTGTCAGAGTGATAGGGTTGTCAGAGTGGTAGGGTTGTCAGAGTGATAGGGTTGTCAGAGTGGTAGGGGTTGTCACATTGAGACATTTGATGCAGAAAGAATCTCCACATCTCTGTCCTCTACGATCTTGATGAATTTGGAAACTTCACACTCTATCCAGTAAGTGATATAATCCTCCGCCGAAGACGGATGTGTCGGGCCATTGGCGCAAATAAAACGGTGACACAACGCATTTCCATTCTCGGGACTACATCCTGCTGGAAATCTAGTAGGACCATGGTCCTGCTACGAGGGAAATCCAGCTGGAGTTTGAGAATGAACGCTGAAGAAGAAGAAGAAATATAATCCAGTCATGTTTTCTTTACCACCTCGTCTTCTTTACCCTCCACCGTACAATGAAGAGCATCTTTTGTTATCGAGGAATGTCTCATCAAGTGATCGTTATGTAATTACGAATCATTAACATATAGATTCATATAGATAACACATAGATTCATATAGATAACACATAGATTCATATAGATAACACATAGATTCATATAGATAACACATAGATTCATATAGATAACATATAGATTCATATAGATAACACATAGATTCATATAGATAACACATAGATTCATATAGATTCATATAGATAACACATAGATTCATATAGATAACACATAGATTCATATAGATAACACATAGATTCATATAGATAACACATAGATTCATATAGATAACATATAGATTCATATAGATAACACATAGATTCATATAGATAACACATAGATTCATATAGATAACATATAGATTCATATAGATTCATATAGATAACACATAGATTCATATAGATTCATATAGATAACATAGATTCATATAGATAACATAGAATCAATAACATATTAGGGTTACCATACGTCCGGGTTTCCCCGGACACGTCCTCTTTTTATGCCCCTGTCCCGGGGGGGGGGGGGGGCTTTCCAGAAAAATGGCTTTTTTCCTGGTTTTTCTCCGTTCGGACCGTCCGTCCGTCCCGATCGATCGATACTTTCTTACTTACTTTTCTGTGCTATATACTTTAATCTAATATGTATAGTGAAATAAACACGCGCGCCAGCTATATTTAGCTCAAAATTAACATTAGCCATCAGAACTTCTGGTTCCGTTAGCCATGTTCAATTGTTCGTAAACGTAACGCTTTTCGCATAGCAGACAGTAACTCGCCCGTCTAATTAAAAATTGATTCGTAATTATTAATTTTCGAATTGAAGATTAAACTTAAATTTAAAAAATAAGATTTTAAAAATGCCGAAACTCAGTTAACACTCAGTTAATACAAGTTTATAATTAAATAAGAACAATATTTTATGTAGTTTAACTTGAATTTTATTTGTGCAACATTTAATATAGGCCATATTGAATAAAAAATTTTGCGTATCTTCTTTTTTCATTCTGACAATTATGGCAACCCTACAATAAGGGTGCACTGGATTTAAAGGTGCACGTCGAAACGTCATCTTTTTCCATCTGACAATTATGGTAACCCTAATTAACATATAGACACCCCGACTAACTGTGAGAATATAAAAAAAGTAAAAGCAACATACATAATCGTAGAACTTGTGGAAGCAACGATACTAATCGGACTGATCGGACGGCAGATGTGAAACAGAAATTAAAAGGAGAGTAGGAATGGCTAAGAGTACCTTCACTAACATGAGGAAAATATTAACATATAAACAAATTACAAACAAGTTACAGGTGAGAATTCTAAAATGGTACATTCATTCTATATTAATGTATGGCACAGAAACATGGATATTAAATAAACAATTGGAAGACAGAATTGATGCCTTTGAGATGTGGGTATATAGGAGAATAGGGAGAACATCATGGAAGCAGAAGAAAGCAAACAAAGAGGTACTAAAAACACTTAATATCAAGACAGAATTACTAACAGAAATAAAAATCAGGCAGATAAAATATTTTGGACACATTAAAAGGCATGACACCTTATTGAAGACCTTACTTGAGGGTAAAGTCAAAGGGAGGCGAGCAAGATGTAGGCAGAGATACAAGTGGGAGAGTAACGTCACAAGATGGACAGGTTACAGTCTAGCAGAGTTCACCACCAAATTAAGAAACAGGGATGTTGAAGATCTGTTGCAGCCAACTTTTGTTGCGGAGACGGTACTTGATGATGATATAGCAAATGAATAATTAAAACGGCAGGTATTTACTTTACGAGTATGGAATGTGCTTATTAATGCAGTGTTAATATATGTAACAATTATAAGCAAAGCGAAGTAGCTGTTGGGGGAAAGAAGGTCAGACATATGTGATATATTTGTAACTGAATGCATAACTAATGGTGTGTTATATTTATCATCAAGGACACACAATAAATGCGTACGAGTATATAGAAATTAGTTCTGAATTAATGTTGTTAGAACATCACAAGTGATGACTGCGATTTGTTACACCCACTTTATAAAATCAGTTATATTTATGGGCTTGACTAACACATCCTTTTTGACTGCCCTTACCTTTCAACTGCCAGGGAAAAAAACTTTACAGACACCCTTAACAGTCACTAAATTACTGTATGAATTACTAAGTCAACTTCAGAAGACCTTTACTTTTTCAGAATGGCATTGCGCTAACAAGAGTAGAATTACTCAGCACCAATATTGGGGCATCGACACCAACAACAAAAACATATGATAGACTATGAGTTCGTAGATGGCTAATAAGCCCTGTACTGAAAGCAAAGGTCCTTGGACAAGCTGGGCATGGGGTGATCACTATGGATATTTGATCTACCCGTGCCTATATAGCTACTATCCCCTGATAAGCTGTTGCATTTTTCCTCTTTTCACAAGATCATCCGCATTTTGTTTGAATGCGGGAGTTTGAAACTGAACGCCGAAGAAGAAGAAGATTACTTTCAACACTGCCCAGAGTTTATCAATGCACATAGTTCTCATATTTCGACACATATGCACAATTTAATTTCTACCTCAATTATGAGCATCCTAACCGACTCGATGCACAATAAATCATTTCTCTATACACAATAAATCAGTACTCGATATACAATAAATCAATAATTAGTAATGATAATATACAATAATAAACACAATAAATTAGTACTCGATGCACAATAAATCAATCCTCTATACACAATAAATCAATACTCGATACACAATCAGTACTCAATAAGCAATCAATTAATCAATCTATTAAGCCTTTGAGCCTCCTCGTATGTTTACATAGCTTATGGTGCATATGCAACGGACACATATTCTCCTTTTGTCTCTATCCTTTGATGTGTTCTCAGTATTATTCAATGAAATTACCATCTAAATCACGTCGATTCATGGTCTCTCTTCTACGTGTGTTGCTGCTCTTTCCTTTTTCATAAGCTCTGTTGATCGTCGTCGACCAAATTCAATACGTCGTCGCTTGATATTAAAAACACAGTCCCTATAAAAAAAGAACTCTTCCACATAAAACGTACGTCAAGGTCAAGGTTAGTTCAGTTATTAACTCGTGTCATAGTACACGGTTTCCCATAAGTGCACGGCTTCCTGGTCAGTTGTTGATCAGAAACGTCGCCTGCCGCAACTGCCCAGTATCGATGATGTCCTTCCGCATCATTTCCGGGCCATAAGCCTTGATACCATAATTCCTGATGGCTAGGTGACCCAACAGATTATTTAGTCATTTCATATATCCCACCAAAGATGGATGTGTCGGGTCATTGCGCAAATAAAACTGCGACACAAAGCATTTCCATTTTCTGGACTACATCCAACTGGAAATCTTGTATGACCATTGTTCTGTTACACGAAAAATCCAGCAGGAGTCTGAAAATGAACACTGAAGAAGACGAAAAAAAATTTCGAATATGAGTAACGAGTGTACTCGATACCCGGGTCTGTTGGCGAAGAATGATTTAACATTAAACTACATAAAACGCACATAAAGCCTTAGGTACGTTACTTTAGCCCATACTTAAAAGATAAACAATACTATCAAGCTGCAAGACACACAATACAGTTGTTTTAGACATTACTTTTAATGCGAATGACGGTTCATATTTGGTAACCGGGCATACCTTCCAACTTTTTATAAAGTCTGCACCGATCACGAATTTTGTGTAATTCTGTGACGTCACTGACTGCCGGCTCATACAAAATGGCTAACGTAATCGTAAGTTTCCTGAGCTTACCAGTGGCTGATAAACATGTATGTTTGTTTCAGTCGCGAGGACTACTGAGGATGTTAAGATCTTGGCGTCATCCACTGAGGTCCACTGAGAACCCCAAGCACATAACCCTTCTAAATAAATATCTCCACCTTCCCCCACTCCTAACTGATGGGTAGTTATAGACAGGTGAAATAATCACTGCAAAGTGTGTCATTTATTTAGTTTCGCTTCCCGAAAAACAGGTAGGTTCGTTTACCAAACATGAACCGAAACAAAATCCGAAACAAAGATAGTAAAAATGAAACAGACATACAGTACAACAATAAAGACCCCTGTATATTAATTGCAGACGTGGAAGAAACTATACAACACTTGAAATACAATAAATATTGTTGACCAGATAATATTACAAAGGAAGAATTGGAAGTACTGTGAGAGTGTGGCATAGAAATAATCACCAAAATGCTAAATGACATCTACAACAGTGGCGATATCAGAAACATTCGCGATTTATTATAATCATTATTCATAGACTTACCGAAGAAACCTGGTGCAGTAGAATGTGAAGACCACCGAACAATCAGCCGTACAAGCCAGATGACCAAGATCATACTTTGTATAATCATGAGACGAATAAGAGGAAAATTAAAACCAGAAATGCAGAAAAGCAATGTGGATTTGAAGAGAGAAAAGGCACTAGAAATGTCCTATATATAATACTAACATTGATGGAGAAGGCAATAGAAGTACAAAATAACATGGGCTTGTGCTTCATAGATTATAGTAAAGCATTTCACACGGTAAAGCATTCAGAAATGATAAAAAATTTAGAAAAATTAAATGTTGATGGGAAAGATAAGAACTATGTCTTGGAAGCAGCTGCGATAAAGGGTGGCAGTAATGTAAGAGAAATCCAAAAGATAAAGATGGGCGGCAGACATGGATGTGTAATGTCACGAGATGTTTTCTCCCTGTATAAAGATGATATTATAATATATTAAACCATTGAAAGCGTGCCAAGAATAGCAGTTGAAGGTTACAATCTGAATAATTTAAGATATGCTGATGATGCAGTTCTGATTGAAGGGAGCGAACAAGAACTTCAAGCCCTGTTAGACACGGCAGTACAAGAAAGTGAAAACAAAGGTCTCAGTCTAAACAAGAATAAAACAGAAGTAATGGTTGTTTCAAAGAAATACACACTGCTAAATGCAGTATTACTACCAATGATGCAAAATAAAATCAGAGTGGATGAAGTCTATTATAGTATCTTGGCACATTTTAAAATCAGATGGCAGGTGATCCAATGAGATCAAGAACAGTATAGCACAGACAAAATCAACATTTCAAAAAATGAGAAATATTATATGTAAAAAAAAATATAATTCGTTACTGCATGTTTTCCTGTGAAAGAGTGCATGGATATTTTCTATGGGCTGTGCAATCCATATACGAGTTCGACTGCTAGGATATTATATTGAGCCAATCTTTCTTTATGGAAGTGAAGCATGGAAAGTTAACAAAAGTGTCCAAGATAAGGTGGGGGTAACTGAGATTTGGTTTTTAAGAAGAATGATGAAAGTTTCATGGACAATCAAGAAAACTAATGTAGAAATTATCATAGATCTTCTTCTTCTTCTACTTTAACCCTTTACGTGTGTCGAGAGAGATACAATGTTCTTGTTCTCGCTTTTTTTGGCAGCTTCAGATAATGTTATTTGGTGTTCGTGTAATGTCTCTTTGATGTTGTCGATCCAGCGTACTCTAGGTCTACTCCTGGCTCTTCTTTCTGCTTCTCCTCTCTTCATATATGCTTTATAAACTAATGAATCACACGGCATTCTTTCCAGATGACCGAACCATAGTATCTGTTGGTTTTGTATGTATTGTAGAATTGATATGACACCCACTCTTTCTCAAATGACCTCGTTTCTAATTCTGTATCTTCTGGCCACTCCTGTGGCTTTTCTCAGACATCTCATCTCTGTTGTAACCAGTTGTCTTTTAGAACAATTATAGCGAAAATTAGAAACAGACAATCAAGATGTTTAAAGCATGTGATGAGAAAAGTATAAAGTTAACGTTTAGTAACCACCGGAAAGATAAAGGGGACAAGAGACAGAAGAAGGCAAAGAAATAAATGTTATAATGGGTTGTCACTGTGGCACAAAAAGAAGTCACCAACTGAACCTATTAACAACATACGAGACAGTTGTGGAGAAGCATGATCGTCTACGCCACTCGACATAATATTTGATTGATTGAAATTGTGAGTGACTTGAAAACTGTAGAACCACTTTGAGCGGTTGTTTTTTCGTTAAGATAGTAGTAATTTTTAAGTAGAATCATGTAGAATGTGTTTGGAATCTGAGAGCCTGTAAAGCAGCTTTCCCGTCGAAGACAGATGTGTCGGGCCGTTGGCGCAAAAAAAACGGCGACACAACACATTTCCATTCTCTGAACTACATCCTACTGGAAATCATGTAGGACCATTGTTCTGCTATAAGAGAGAACCAGAGGGAGTTTAAGAATGAACGCTAAAGAAGAAGAAGTAAAGCAGATCTGGCATCAGTCAGAATCACTATCCTTTCTTCCTACATGTGGGATAATCCTAGCAGAAAAATAGTTGCTTCTGTGAGTGCTTCACACTCTGCCTTGAAATCTTTAGAATCAACACTTATGGCTATTGACTTTTCAAGTTGGTTTCCGTTGATGTATTGATCATTTCGACCAACGTACAACATGTGAACGCAAGCTGTGTCGTCCCTACTTGTTGTTTTCGATTTATATGTGTTTGTGATCTTTGATAAAGACCTTTCGGTCGAAACGTCGATTTGTGTGTGTGCCTATGTGTGTTTCGCACAATTAGCAAAACGTTATTACCTTGTTTGAAGCTTCACCTGTTGGATTTCAGTTTTGCGCAGTGAGTACATATTTTTGATGTATTCTATATAGATATTCTACAACCATTTCTCACTGTCTCCTCCATTGAGCCATCTGTATATAATATAATTCTCGCCATTTAATTGGTTCCCCCATCCACAACCCCTTCTTCATTCTTATCTAAGGGTTTGTATTCCTGTGTCTATGCAAAAATATAACCCTTACAAAGATACATTGAGACCACCTTCAAAGAAAATAAGTCAAGTACCGGGTATAACGTTACATTTATACAGACAAATTAATTCAGTCATGACAGTTAACATAATAAGGTTCATGAATAATGTATAATGTCAAATTATGTAATTTTCATTCATGTCCCTGAGACTAAAACGAAATATTAAAAAGTACAAAGTGCGATATTCCAACAAGTAAACAATTATATTGCTAACACAAAATTAATAATTACGATAACACGATCTATAACTCGTCAGGGTCGTAGGGTTGCAATATTGGAGACATTAAAACAAAAAAAGCTCTCCAAACAACTCTATCCTCAGCCATTCGGAGGAGTGTAGAAAAATCATACACAGGACATCCATTGATAATATCATTTCAGGATTTTCTATGTCCTTTACCCTCTTCCTTCTTCTTCTTCTATCCTCGACTGTTCCATGCTCTCTAGTGTAGCATTTTCATGGGCAGAATTTTACTCGGTGTCGGCCAAATCCTCTTAGCTTGGCTTATCAGCAAGCATAACCTACAATTACTGATGATTGAAGTTGCGGACTAGAGTTTAACAAGACAATATGGATAATCATAGTTACTCCTGTGTGGTGCCGGGGCCCTAAATAGGAGCAAATAATAGCAACTTTGTTATCTTCCACGCGTGCCTTACGAAACGCCTAATGAGTTTTCGGAACTCCTTAAGCTGTTGCAACCTATTATAGTGATCTAGACGCCATGCTGAAGTCGGATGTGTCCGACCTAAAGGTGTAGATATCGCAGTCAATCTGTAATTCATGACACACCTGACTCTGATCTTCAGACTATATTGCTAATCTGCAGAAGTTTGCGAACGGGTGCAGAAGAAGAACAATTGTTATATGAAAAAAACTACTAATATCATAAACATGATAAAAAAATGATAATTATCAAGTTCAACGAGATGTGTATCACGTGGTGATCATCGATGCCTGTAATTTCTAAGTTTAATAAACTGAAATCAGAACAATGAGTTAGTTAGTTAGTCGTCGGATCATCATCATTGAAAACTGGACATGTCCATAGTTGCTCCGATCTCTCCTTGACTGTATCCGCCATTACACTTCTGCTGACAGTACCGGTCCTCTGCTGGCTGACAATATTCATCTGCGGCATCCAAAATGTTCACTTTTATCAACACCGCTTTGCAAACTCTGATCTTTAATCTCAGACATTGAAAAAAAGTCATCATCCACATTAGTTAGACTCACGCGAGCTATATCTCGTATGGAGTAGTGTTATCTGCATATCTCAGGTTGTTTATTATTTTTCCCAGTGATCTTGAGTCATGGCATCTCTTCCATATTTTTAAAGATATTCTCTGTGTAGATATTAAATAGGCGTGGTGGTAAAGTGCATCCTTGTCTTACCCCTCTTCTTATTTCTATGTATGGTGAGTAGCTGTTTTCACACCTTACTGATGCAGTCTGCTCCCAATATATATTTTTAATTAGTCTGTCATCTTGATAAATATTTAAGTGAAGATTTTCGTTATTGTTTGTTGAACATTATGAACAGTCTATAGCCAAAAAGATTTGCTTGGTGATGCTCTTCTCGTCTCCAATTCATTTACATTAAAGACTGGATATAATTACGTTTCTCAACTTTCAAACAAGGAACTGAGACTAGAGAGGCAGTTCGAGATTTTTGTATTGATGTTTCCAATGGCCTAAGATTCTGGTGGTTTATATGTGATTGGATAAGTAAAATGTACCTCACCATAAACTGAGGCACGCTTCTTTCAACAGCAGACGTTAGTCCAATTTTATTATATCAGAGCTGTACAACCATCAAAAAATAGTGGAGGTAATCCAGTCACCACGACCTCCGGGTAAGCATATTTAAGTGTTTCTATATCTATCTGAAAGAGTCAAATGCGAAACGGACCTTAATCAATCTTCTTCTTCTTCTACGTTCATTCTCAAACTCCTGCAGATTAGCAGGATGTAGTCCGGAGAACGGAATACGTTGTGTCATGGTTTACAGCATTGCTGCGATATCTGCGCCTTTCGGCCTGACACATCCGACTTCAGCATGGCTTTGGGTCACTGACCCTATATGGGATGGGACAGCCAACTCCATCCCATAACCTCCTTAGTCGCCTTTTACGATATGCTTGGAAGGTAAACAGTGTTGTTATTCTTTGCTCACCTTAATCAATAATATAAGAAAAAGACAATCTTCCATTTTTTTGCCACTTCATGAGACAAGGAGGTTGGAGAACATAAGTCACAACAGGAAAAATTGAAGGCAACAGACAGATGGCGACAACGTGAGAAAGTATTAAAAAGTTTGACAACCTGGCACGGCAGGGAAACAACAACGAGCTTGATACACAATACTGGAGACAGAGCTGTAGAGAGCCATGATCGCCTACGCCAGCCAGCATGGCACCTGATGATGATGACCATGATATCTATTTATCTATTCGCTGAACCCTTTATTGTCTTTCAGCGTCAGGGGTAGAAGAGTTATCTGGAGATGGCCTCCGTGTGTGCTGAGTATATTGTGAAATTTGTCGCCACTTTTATTTCGGTGGTCCATCGTTTCCGTGGTCGGCCTCTAGGTCTGCCTTCACTGTATCTGTGTAGCATAGTTTGCTGCCGTATGCTGTCTGGTGGTAGTCTGCTGATGTGTGCAAACCATTTGATATGTTGGCTCGTAATATATTCTAAGATTAGGGTGGTGCCGGTTCTTTGTCTAATGTCTTCATTTCTCACTGTCTCTTAGCGATATTCCTAGGATTCTGCGTAAATGCCACTTCAGCTGTCACAAGTTTAAGTTTGTCTTGTGCTGTCTTTGTCCATGTTTGGCTTTGGTAGCACAGCGTTGGCATAATAATCGTTTTGAATAATGTTATTTAGGTGTTTAAATCCACATTTTTGTTTCTGAAAATTGGTATCATTTGCCCTAGGGCTTGATATGCTTTACTACATCTGTTGTGTATTTCTTTACTGCTCTTGCCGTCTGTTGTTATATTGCTTCCTAGAAATGTGAATTCTCGTTCTTTCTGTTCTTCCTATTTTCATTACTTCGGTCTTTTCTGTGTTTTCTTTATGTTAAAGGTTTAGCACGTTTGATGTAATATCTGTCTATTTGTCTTTGTAGTTGCTCTTCTGATGATGCAAGTGTTTGATGATGCTAAATTCTAATGATTTTCAATCTCTTACGTTATTACTTTAAAATACTAACATCTACACAAATTACAAACAAGTTAAAAATGAGAATTATAAAATGCTACATCTATTCTATATTAATGTATGTCTCAGAAACATGGACACTAAATAAACAATTAGATGGCATAATTGATGCCTTTGAGATGTGGATATAAAGAATAATAGGGAGAACATCATGGAAAGAGAAGAAAACAAATAAAGAGGTGCTAAAGACACTTAATATGAATAAAGAACTACTAAGAGAAATAAAGATCAGGCAAACAAAATATTTTGGACACATTAAAAGACATGACACCTTATTGAAGATCTTACTTGAGGTTAAAGTCAAAGGGGGGCGAGCAAGAGGTAGGCAGAGATACAAGTGGGAGAGTAACATCACACGATGGGCAGGTTACAGTCTAGCAGAGTGCACCACCAAGACAAGAGACGGGATGTTGGGAGATCCGTTGCAGCCTTCGTTTCGGAGACGGCACTGATGATGATGATGTTGTTACTTTGTGGTTGTTTGTGTTTCCTTTTGATGAAGAGTTACTTGTTGTGAAAAATGGCAGACTCCACTAGTGATTCCGGATCAGTCCAAAGTTTACAAACAGAGCAAGTAGTAATTGAAAAGAAGACTGAGTCTACAACACGGTTTTATGCACTATATTCTTTTTATCCCCAGAGGTTAGAAATTGTGCAGTCTCCATAATGTATGTTGTTGAGTTCTAATTACATATATTAGTGTGTAGTCTACAGTACTTAATTAATAATAATTAATTTATTAAATAAATATAATAATAATAATAATTGTCAGTATTGATTGACTCATTGAGTATAGTACTATTATTTTAGTATTTATTTAATTTATATTTTAATTTTAGTTTCTCAAGTTACTTAGTGGTGATATTCATGTTGATTGAACAACAGTCGTCTGTCACTAGACAAATAAGTTCCCAGACTTCTTTCTTTTCTAGAAAAAAAAAGAACCCGTTATTTAGTCTAGTTGGTTCTATATTCAATTCTTCATAGTAGTCCCATAGTCACTAGGCTAGTGATTATATTATTATTATTATAGGCCTATGTATTGTTGGCGCTAGTTGCTTTTAATTCTTCGTTGTGACCTGTCTCTAGTTTTGACGTATTACCTAACCTTTGTTGTGTGATTTGGCAAGTTTAAGATTAAGTACTTAGAGTAAGGTTAGGATTAGAAATAATAAACCTCGCTCCGTGTGTAGCGCACAGAAATAGTCATCGCTCAGTACAATTAATGGAAAGTTTTTAAAAATATGTAAATTTGAAAAGAAACAGATTATGCATAAGTTCGTCTATGTCTAAAGTTGAACTCAGTGATTGTTTGGATGTGATGTTAGGGCGGTCATTAATTTCATTGGTGTTACACGGAAATCCGTGATGTCAGCTAGTTAAAAATGTAAACAGTGTGCTATTTATAGCACAGTGAAGAATCAAAAGCAACTTTTATTACCATATTGTTTTTTAAATAATACTTATACTTATAAAGAAAGTAAAACAAACTATTCAAGAACTGCACAGAATATCTTTGAAATGACAGAATGTGAAAGATCTGACCTCTGTCCTATGTGCTAACCTCAGAGCTAAAAGAAAATGAATGGCCTTTTGCGTCTTCCAGACTGTCATTTAGCAATCAATCCCTTTAATATATCCTCAGAAATGGGGACTTTTCAAACGATATCACAGCATCAAAAGATTTTTATTTGCGTCTTTCTTTTTTTTTATTCCATATCTTTAAACATATTATTTCTGAACAATGCTGCTCCCACACGCAGGTTCTGCCTCCAGACATCTCGAGTTTCGGCTGTGTTTTCTCAGTTATTGGATTCTATGTAGAAGCCTTTCATTGAGGATTTACATATTTCTTTATACCTCAGCATTGGTCTACCATGGGCTCGATGGCCTTCAGCCAGTTTCCTGAATAGTACTTGTTTTGGGATGCGGCAGTTTGGCATTATGTGGATGTCACCCAGCCAATGCAATCTTTTTATATTAAGTGTTTCCCTGGCAGATGGTAGCTGAGTGTGGCATAACACTTCCATGTTGGTGATTTTATCGTGCCATTTAATCTTTAAGATCACGTTTCAGCTCCATACTATAGTTTACTAAGCAAACATGTTTGATAGATACTTTATTATATTTATATTATATATATTACAATGTATATTATATTACTATTACACTTATTCCAGTGCTTCTGTCACTGAAGGAAGCTTCCCTGGCTCAACTGAAAATGCACTTTTCGAAATAGCGCTCATTTTTCTCATCCAATTGTTTTAATTCTCCTAAACACGCTCAAATCGATGACCTTTCTTTGTTCTCTTAAGTTGCGGAACAAGAAATGTCATATGGATAGAGATTACTGAATATGGAGGTTGTGGAAGCAATGGAATGTTGTGTTTTGCCCAGAATTTGTTCTGGTGACCGACCTGTGTCCAGTGACATTGCCATGATGCATAATCCAATTGCCTGTGTGCTATTTTTCAGGGTGATGTCTGTGCACAGAATCGCAAAGACATTGCATGACTGTGTTGTAGAATTCTGCATCGGCACTATGTTCTCTAGGGATGACACAATGAATCCGGCTATCAATGTCGAAGATTTCTTGACATTGGACGTAATCTGTTGTGCCTTGATTGGGGGGGGGGGGTTTCTTTAAATGATCTGCATGTACTTTTAAGATGGGAATACTGCTCAAATGCTGGGTGTCTATTTAGAGATGACTCCCTGGAAACTGATTGCGACATTTTGAAAGTTTCTGAGGTTGTTTTTTTTACACCGAAAGCAAAAATCAATGCACATACATCATATGTTGTTAAAGAGTAATATCCGTATTTGAAATGTGATGAGAATAGCTAGGACACTGTAACTTATAGAATCCCACACAGTACCTACATCAACTTACATACAGTACTTCTGGTTTCATACTTGCATTGGCACAAGGCCGTCAGATGCACTTTTGTACATACGTTGGCACAAGGTCATCTCATGCACTTTCTAAATAGCAAATAGCAGTGCTCTACATATTATGTTTATCTGTGGAGTGAGGGAGGAATGAGTCTGGGATTTTATTGAACAGTCATTGTACAGTACAGTGTACAGTGTTGTAAACAGTGAATAATCTTTCTCTTTTCCCGTTTCGTATGCAAGTTGTCACAATGTATTGTGATCTTCCTTTTCTTACAATTGTCTATTGTCTATTCCTAGATGTGGTGTCATAGCTTCCACACTTGCTGTTGAGCATAGGGGTTTGTGAAGGAGGTGTATTCTGCATTCCAGAGCCAGGTGTGTTGCTCTTGTTGAGGTGTATTCATGTTTATTCATGATGGTCTTGATGTTCTCTATCCACCTTTTCCTAGGTCTGCCCTTGGCTGTGCATCCTGATTCCATTTTGTGATAAGCTCTCATGGGAAGTTGATTGTTCATCCTCATATGTTGTCCAAACCATCTTATCTGTTGTTTCTTTATATATTATATGCATGATTCTATGCATGATCACAAACTGGAAATACAACTATATGTAACATAATTTTATTGAGGGGGAAAGAGGTGTAAGGAATAGCAACACTGAATGACCATGTATGTCGAAAAAGAGTTTGAGGGTAGAGTTGTATGTCCATTACCATAGGTCTAAGTAACTCAAAAGCCTAGCTGAAGTAGGATGTGTCCAAAAGAAGCAGGTATCACAGCTGAGCTGTAAACCATGCTGTAAACTCATTTCATTCTCAGAACTACATCTCACTAACTAGCAGGTGTTTGACAACAAACGAAGAAGAAGTAAGTGATTCATTTTGAAAATTATGTGTATGTATTAACTCTTAGTCGACCAAGGACAAAACCAGCAAATAGCTTGAACGAGCAAATTGGTTGTTGTTTGGTACACAAAGAGTTAAATTGTTATTGTTTAGTAAAATAGTAATTGATAAAAATGTAAACTCTTTTATGAACATTTTACTGTTAACAGAGTACAAAGTTCCGATGGAACATTGCCTACAGAAACTCAGGACCAAGAAGATGGCAGTTTAAGGTATTTCTAATTTGTGCATGTGTGTGTCTGTTTTGTTAAATTATATAATATTGCTATATCAAATCATGTATAACATTTCAGTGTGTGTGTTTATAATTGTAAAACATTTATTTATGATGTACATTTAACTTTTATTCTTATTTAATAAAAAATAAATTATTATAATGTAACTCAGATTAAATCTGGCCAGTTCACCTTCCTTATTGCTATATTGAGGACAACAGTGTTAAGTGGTGTGATTGAATGGATGGAATGCTCTTCTCATTAAGCATGGGGTCTTGGGTTTCAACCATAGTTTCAAGATTCTTCACACTCAAACAAAGAACTGACAACAGAGAGGCATGGCCAAATGTTTGTGTTGATGTTTCGACTGTGATACCCCTACGACCCTGAAGGAGTATGGGTTAGATGATGATGATATGGCCACTGTGGAGGACCACAGAGACTTGCTAGAGGGCCACGGAGAAAAATGTTTTAATTGAAGGGGGGGGGGGGTCACAGGAAGATATGAAATTTAATAAATCTTGCTGCCTTGCAAAGAAAGTTAATTTCCTTTTTCATAAGCTCCAACAGTGGAACATCTCCTTATTGACTGCCCTTACCTATCAACTGCTAGGAAAATATTTCTGCAGACACCCTTAAGAGTCACAAACTCTAAGTCATAAATTGTAAGAATAGAACTGTGCTGCCAAGAGTAGAACTACTCAGCAGCATTTGGATCTTGACAGCAGCAACAACAACAATATTATCCCCATGAGGACTGCAAGAGCAATTTGTCCCAAAAGGGGATCAAAAATAAGTTGAAAACTGCAGCCATATAGGACACACTTTTCAATTGATTTTTACTTTATTAGCACCACTGGTGTATTCAAATTAAATTTCATAGTATACATTTATAGTCAGTGTGTATTTATATTTAATTTTCTTTCATTCAGCTTGAATATTGTTGCAACAAATTTGGCTGCTTCTGCAGAGACAGATCTTCGAAAAATCCTGGCACAGAAACTGGGTAAAAATATCAGACAAACAAAGGACGGAAATTTCTTTTCTTTACGTCTGAGGCAAGTTTTATCGTACATGTTAATATTAGTGAATCGTGTGATATATTCTTTCCAGATTGTAGTCTTCCTAATTAATAACTTGAAATCCCAGCAGCCTCTAGCAAGCTGTTCCACTTCCTCTAACCACATGTGCATACATTTCTGAATATCTCTTGTCCAGCGACGTCTTGATCATTGTGATGACTTCTAGTAAAATGGCGTAGAATAACAGCTGTGAATAATTTTTATGCTTGCCAATATCCCAAGTTTCGGAGAGGCATTAAGCTCCATCAAGTAAACTTCTGCACACACATTGACATACCACACTGGAGTTTCAGCCAATGTAGAAAAGGAAAGGATATCACGCTTTTGAATATAAGAGCATGATAGCTAATGAAGAAAATAAGTGTTGCAGACGTTTGTTAAAAATTAGTTATAGAGAGCATAAAACAATATATTCATCTGGCAGCAAATAAACAAACTTGCAAGTTATAAAAAAGAAACACTCGTGGCAGTGGTGTAAAGACATAAACTAGTTTGGTTTAAACACGTAATGAGACATGACTCACTAGCTTAAACAATTTTACAAGGAACGGTCAGGGGTGGAAGGAGAAGAGGCGGTAAAAGAAAATTCTGGATTGATAATATCAGGGAATGGTTTGGAAATGATTTTCTACACCTGTCTGAAGGGCTGAGGATATGTGTTCGTCCATCACAAGTGATGATGACAATTTTTTACATCCACTTTTGAAAATTCTGTTAGAATTATGACCATGTTTTATATTTCATAGATGGCTAATAAGCTCTATTTGAGCTGTAAATGTCCTTAGACAGTTCGGGCATAGAATGACCACTATAGACGGATTTTGATCTATCTATGACTTTTTAGCTACTCTCCGCTGTTGAGCAACTGCATTTCTTCTCTTCCACAACAGGATGATGCGCTCTTTTTTGCCTATAGAGCACCATGTAGATTTATTTTGTGCACGTTCTTCCCATGTATCTTGCTACATTTCAAAGCTTTTCAGTGAGATTTTTAATGAGTCCCTGTAGTGCTTCTTTTGATCACCTTGAGATCATGTACCATTCTCCAGTTCATCATAGAGAAGTATATTTGGCAGACGATCTTCTGGCATACGTACCAAATGAACTATCCCACGAATCTGTGTCTACATCACGATAGTGTCAATACTAGGGATACCAGATCTGTCAAGAAAAGTGGTATCTTGAATCTTGTCTTGCCATCTGATGTTCATGATTTTACTGAGACAAGTTGTGTGAAAGTGATTTTTTTACAAGTTTACATATTAGAAGAGAGTTTCTCCCTCCAAAGCCAGATCAATGGAACACCCTATTTGGAACAAAACAATAGCTCACAAACATATGCATATTCCACACGATGAAATTTGGTAAAAGGGCAGACCCCACAGGACTCTAATTAAGCAACCAACCAACCATTCATAGATATAATCTTATATTTCCATAAATCTGTATTATTAACAATTTATTTTCTTATTTCAATAAAAAAAAATGTCAGTATTTTGCACCCCAAAAAAATAAATTATGTATACATATTTTTTTGGGCCCATTGTTACACTATATGTGCAAAACGTCCACATTAATAGGAATTACTGTAAATGTAACATTGAATGACCTTTTCTAACAAATAATTAATAATTGCAAGAAGGGGTTGTTTTTTTGGCCCAAAATGTGTATCAATATGAAAAATCCATACTAGTTTACACCCATAAGGTGTAACAATGTATCACATGACTCTAATTAAGCAACAAACCAACCAATCATATAGTGTAACAATGTATCACATGACTAATTAAGCAACAAACCAACCAATCATATAGTGTAACAATGTATCACATGACTAATTAAGCAACAAACCAACCAATCATACAGAATATTGCGTAACATAAATATTAAATCTCATATGTTTTCAGTTCTACTTCTCCTGAGACACTAGTCCCAGCTTCTTGTTACTTCTGTCAGGTAGAACCAGCTTCAGATAGCCTAGGTCTGGAGCAAGTCGTGACAGATCAGGATAAGGAAGTATCAAGTTTATACAGCAACCAACAATTCGTCATATGTTTTGTTTCATTTCTGGACAGCTCTCTTTACCTGTATCCATTTATTATCAGAATATTGTTGTTTGCCTGATTAAGTGTGATCTGTTTGTTAGAAACCATGATAGTGAAGTGCATAGCTGTCAACTTATGTTTCCATAAATCCGTATTTTTAACAATTTATTTCCATATTTCAGTAAAAACGTCTGAATTTAGCATCCCAAAAAAATCCAAAATTTGCTCAGAAATTTTGTTGTTGGCCCATCCATTATAGCTTTTTCCCGTCAATGTGTTAGTTCTTTTGTTGCCCCTGACTCCTGCATCATGACCATGACATTAGATCCGTGTGATGCTGTGGGTTTCTGAGAGAGTGTATAACTATTTTCTTATCATGAATTTTCCTATCTTGCAAAGCATACTCTGGGAGACTGATAAAATCACTGTAGGTGTTGGCGGGTGCATTGTCAGCCAAGTCAAAGTCGCTGTTACTGCCTCTACCTCCATTCTCATGCTCCATGATGTGGTGCGATAGGCAGCTGACTTTTTCACCACCCTCTTGCCATTTTGGTTAGCAATGAAACGCCATCTGAATCTGTTTGTTTCTCTTGCTACTGAACCATCAGTGTCACTAAATTTGAAAAAGAGAGAACACCGCAGGAAATTTTCTATTATGTGTACTGTAGGCCTAGTTGTATAACCAAATCAGAGCTTTTCCAACTATGCTGCTCACAGAACCACAATCTAACCCATAGTAGATTTCTATAAACCAAGTTATGGGGCACATAAAATGTCCTCAAAAACTATTTTTACATGACCAATATTAGACTAGATGCATAGTAATTTGTTGCAGAAGAAGTCTACTTGTTTCATTATCTCTCCATTTACTTAAATGTGTAACTGTATTCTTCATTTCTTTGTTGATTATATAGTGGAATCCCATTATAACATGGTCCAGACCAACGAAATGTGTATATCAAAACAGAAATTCACTATATACAGTACAAACAATATAAAATAAATATAATTGGGGATTCTGAAAAGTGTTGTTATATATGGAAATATGTTATAAAGGAATGTGTTATAGAGGGATCCCACTGTAATCATATTTATTTTATGAACATTAATGTAGAAATGTGTTCAAATTATTTCTTAACCGATAAAGTTTTCGACAAGAACTGGAAGAGTATACTCAGAACTTGATACCACTGCTTGACAAAGAGGTAAAACTTGCGTTTGTTATACTGTTTCATATAATTTGGTATACAGAAGAACATTAAGAATCTCCTGTCTGTTTAATGTAACAGGGAGGATACACATATCTAGTATGATACTTTAGCATGGGTACTTGTCAGTGGCTGCCACTTAATAAATATCTGATATGGTACTTCAATAAATATCTGATATGGTACTTCAATAAATATCTGATATGGTACTTCAATAAATATATGATATGGTACTTCAATAAATATCTGATATGGTACTTCAATAAATATCTGTTATGGTACTTCAATAAATATCTGATATGGTACTTCAATAAATATCTGATATGGTACTTCAATAAATATCTGATATGGTACTTCAATAAATATCTGATATGGTACTTCAATAAATATCTGATATGGTACTTCAATAAAACAAGAGAGAAATTGTTCTATTATATGTGCTACGTCATCATCAAGTGCCATCTCCGCAACGAAGGTTGGCTGCTGCATATAGTACCCTTAACATGGAATATTTTCAATTATACCTACATCATACAAATATTCTCTGTGGTACTTTACCACATCAGGCCAGAGTATTTTTCCCTCTGAATATCAATTTTTATTTACACTCAATTTTTTGTGTTCAAAGTAACAGATATTTCATTGGTTTTATTTAGAAAAAAATACAAAATTAGCATCAATAATGAAGCAGAACACAATATATCCATTTACAATTTGTTTACCATATAAGATAATAATATAAAGGCTTAAGATAAAATATAAAAAAGAAAAGATAATATTAACATGCGGAAGCCCTGTAGGTCTCATCAAAGGTCTATCAGACCAACCACTATGAAACAACAAACCCCCTAGTAAATGATACGACAATCAAAATACCTTAAGGTTGAAACATTGAAACTGTTTTGCATAGTTTTTTTTTGTATTTTTTCTTGCCCATACCCAATAGTCTAATAATGTGTGATGTCATTATATAGCTAATTGATAATTGAGCTCATATTTTACATAAGTACTAGTAAATGGCATGCATATATACTGAATCTTTCCTCATCTTGTGTAAGTCCCACAGTAAGTACTAGTAAATGACATGCATATATACTGAATCTTTCCTCATCTTGTGTAAGTCTCACAGTAAGTACTAGTAAATGACATGCATATATACTGAATCTGTCCTCATCTTGTGTAAGTCCCACAGTAAGTACTAGTAAATGACATGCATATATACTGAATCTTTCCTCATCTTGTGTAAGTCCCACAGTAAGTACTAGTAAATGACATGCATATATACTGAATCTTTCCTCATCTTGTGTAAGTCCCACAGTAAGTACTAGTAAATGACATGCATATATACTGAATCTTTCCTCATCTTGTGTAAGTCCCACAGTAAGTACTAGTAAATGACATGCATATATACTGAATCTTTCCTCATCTTGTGTAAGTCCCACAGTAAGTACTAGTAAATGACATGCATATATACTGAATCTTTCCTCATCTTGTGTAAGTCCCACAGTAAGTACTAGTAAATGACATGCATATATACTGAATCTTTCCTCATCTTGTGTAAGTCCCACAGTAAGTACTAGTAAATGACATGCATATATACTGAATCTTTCCTCATCTTGTGTAAGTCCCACAGTAAGTACTAGTAAATGACATGCATATATACTGAATCTTTCCTCATCTTGTGTAAGTCCCACAGTAAGTACTAGTAAATGACATGCATATATACTGAATCTTTCCTCATCTTGTGTAAGTCCCACAGTAAGTACTAGTAAATGACATGCATATATACTGAATCTTTCCTCATCTTGTGTAAGTCACACAGTAAGTACTAGTAAATGACATGCATATATACTGAATCTTTCTTCATCTTATGTAAGTCTAACAGTAAGTACTAGTAAATGACATGCATATATACTGAATCTTTCCTCATCTTGTGTAAGTCTAACAGTAATTCATCTATACAAATTATGTGTTTGCCCCCCTCCCTTTTTAGAATAGAAGGTTCTCCTCCTCAAATTATTGTACACAGAGTAAATGTAATACATGAAATTGTTGCACACAGAGCTGAGAGTTAGGACCTTCTGGGTATGAAATGAAGCTCTGCAGACATTTGATTAATTATGAATTACATCACTGCACTCCAGGCAAACTCATAGCTCCAAGAAAATATAAAAGTGTACACATACTGATGATTCCTGTAGCTCGCTGGTTGAGCACATTCTTCATACTGCCCCTCTAATGCCCGGTCCTGCTCATGTCACACAGGACACCAAATTCTCCCAATAGTATCCAAGATTCACCATCTATGATAGTGTCTACATTCAACAGTCACTCGCCAAGCAGCTGCATAATGTCTCCCTTGACCATTCTCAATTCACCTATTACAGGTGCAAACCTATCTGCTCTGTCATTTCTGCAAATGCCAGCATGTATGGAACTGTAAATCCATGTGACACCCAGAAAGTTGGTGCAGGCTGTACTGTACTGTACCATCCACTTGTACTGACACCGACATTGTGAATCTTTCAAATCATGGACATTATAATGACCTCATTGTCAATGGAAAACACAGAATGACACACAGTACAATGCACCTTGCCTATTGTGGCATCCTCTTTCAAGAAGGGATATTCCTCTTTGATGTTTCTACTGAAACTGCACTGTCTTTTTGGCATCATGCAGGATGCCATGAAGTAAAACTTTTCTAAAAGGTAGCGCCTAAAACTTTATTGACTTCAGAAAAGTATTATGTAAACATCCTGTAAAGAATGGAAACTGTCAGGAAATATGGTTTATATAACATAGAGGTTAATCTCCAATTTTGTACAAATATTCAATGTGACATGTAAAATAGAAAAATTTATAACACTTGAAGTTTCAAGAACTGCTGCGGTCATGTCACACTTATAAATAAGGGGACAAAACAGGACTGAAATTGAAAAAAAAGACAATTTAACGTCCCCTATGAGTTTGATTGGGACTATTGGATAACAGTCCCAGAAAAAAAGGGGTTGTCTGGTCACCCTATTGTAAAAGACAACTAATGAGGTTATGGGTTGGAGTTAGTTGTCACATCCCATACAGGGTCAAAATGACCACAAAGCCAAGCTGAAGTCGAATGTGTCAGGCCGAAAGGCACAGATTTACAATTTAGAAGCTACCAGGACAAACATCACTGCATTCAATGGCTTCTCAATGATAAAAAATACATTAGGACCTTAGATACATAGTAAGAAGCACCCTCGTATAGCCGGACCTACAAAGGGAGAAAAGAATATCAAAGCTGTTACCTGCTGTGCACGTTAAAAAATGTGCAGTAAGTACATATTATTGTAAAATATTATTTGAAAATAAGAGTATGTAGAGCCTGAATTTTAGTTGCATCAAATTGTACAAAACACCTGTTTCCAATATGAATTTTTAATCACATCAACCCACATCACTATCAGGAGCATGCAGGCTTTTATAGTGATGTAAGAACTGATAGTCTTGCATCAGGGGTATATACTCAAAGTTTTGAATAAGGATAAAAATGGGACATAATGCAGTTGCTTGGCAACTAACTGTTACCTCATATTACAGTGTATGAGCCGATCTGTATATACACTGAGTATGATAACTTTTCTATCACAAATTTGTCCAAAGACTTTAGTGCGTACGTAAGCCGAAGTTCCCTGCAGGCACGATTCCTTGTCAAAAACAATACTGAGAGGAGAACAAATAAAGACATGGACAGACAACATCAAGGAATTGACAGGGCTAGATATTTCCACACTCATCCGCATCGCTGAGGATAGAATTTGCTGGAGGACTCTGTGTGCTGAAGCATCCAATGTGGTACCCCTACGACCCTGAAGGGTTATGGGTTTATTGATTGATTGATTGAAGCCAAAGTGACATTATGTAAAATATCGACAATAACAATTAAATGGAAACTTGTGATTCTTTGAAATTTCCCACCCTTCTAGGTCTGTGTTATTTATTCATTAGTGATAAAATGTGTACATCACATAAATGAAGTAGAGAGATGATGCTGTGAAAGGAAGTATATTTGACATGAAGGGTTGACATTGTCATGATCACAGAGAGGTTGAAAGGAGCACTGTTGGCCTATTCCATCAGAAATAATAATTCTGTCTTTCAAAAATGCTAGATCAGTAATGCAATGGACAGAATTGAGGATGATATACTCCTTGAGGAGTATGGTGAGAACATTAGCACTGAAGTGAAGGATAATGATGGTATGCAACACTGATATTCCCATGGCAGAGGGTAATTTGCATGTGAACGGTATTGGAATATGGACATTAATTATAGTTCGAAAGATTTTAGTAAAATTTGGTGTAGAATTATGAGCCATGTCAGGTCATAGCGTTGCTATTCTTTGTTCCTTTTTACACTCCAACAACACACAAGTACCGTAGAATATAGAAATTAATCAGAAATGTATGGTGAAGTCAAAAGTGTTAGGTCACAAGAAGCAGATATCACAATGAAGCTGTGAACTATAGCACATAGTATTCTATTCTTCAGACTATATCCCGTTAGCCAACAGCAGTTTTAGAAGGAGTGCAGAAGAAAAAGAGTAGAAACATTAAAAAATTCTATTGTCTGGCACAGGGACAAAAATCCACAACCTATGCAAGCCACATCGAGGGCAGCACCGTGATGCAGAGATGGGGCTTAGTCTAGCCAACCATGGCTGGAAATTGAGACTTACTGGGGCATCTCTCACATTGAGCAACACCACGCAAGCACAAGTGCTGAAATATCAGGCCAAGAGGCACGCCGGCAATCATGGTACCATGCAATCCACAAGATATGATTGGATATATATATATACTGGCTTCTATATATTGTAGATTCTGTAGATTGTCTATTTTTCTTTGAAGTGAAGATGGGGCTTAGTCCAGTCAATAGAGGCTTGAAGATGGGGCTTAGTCCAGCCAATAGAGGCTGGAAGCTAATATTGGTCACAGTTCTGCCCAAGCAAGCACTAATGCTGAAGTCAGAGATAGCAGACCAAGAGGCACACCAGTAACTATGGTATTACACAGCACAACTAGATAACATGCCAGCACAACAACAACAAAAAAGTGCTGTCCATTGCCGAATACTATCAATCCATATAATAATAATACCCATAACCCATTAGGGATGTAGGGGTGTCACACTGGATACATCAGCACAAAAAGCTCTCCAAACAACTCTATCCTCAACCATTCGGAAGAGTGTAGAAAAATCATGCCTAGAAAATTCCTTGATGTTATAAATCCAGGATTTTCTGTCCTCTTTTCTTTCTTCCACCCTTGACTGTTCCTTGTAAAATAAATTTAGAAAGCGATTAATGTCTCGTTACATGTCCAAACCAAAGAAGTTTGTGCCGTTTCACCACTGTCAAAAGTAGTTCTTGATAACCTGAAAATTTGTTTATTTGCTGTCGGACATATATATCTGACATGTTCTATATAACTAATTCTTAGCAAATGTCTGTAGCACTTGTTTTCATAAGACAAAATCTTTCTTTCTGTGTCTACATTAAGTGTCCAATTTTCACATCCGTATAAAAGTAAACTTAGCACTAGCAGATCTGAATAGATTGATCTTTACTGTGATACTGATCTTACTTTTTCAAATCATATTCAACCTTGTCATGACAGTCATCGCCATATCAAGTCTTAGATTAATCTTCTTTCCCGAGTTGCCATCATCACATATTTGCGATATGTTTTTCGGCCCCCCACTGGTTTTTTCCACCTTCCATTGTTCCTTCAAATATAGTTTTAGACAAGAAGTCAGGTAACATACCTGAACCAGATCTCCTTTCTTAGTGTAACTGTTGCTACATATAAATGATTCTTGGAATTGTGCATGCATGCTGAAAGTGAAACTAGCTAGGTGGTTTCTTGCCAACCATTAACTATGTGGTGGAGCACTATGGGTAAACAATGCATGCTATGACACTTATTCATAACTCAATGTAGTTTTTATTTTTGTTCATTTCCTGTCTTGTAGAATAGTTTTGTAAACTTCATATAACTTTTCTTGTTTTAGATTGAGCTATTAATGTGTTATGTTTTTAGTTTGAACAAAGTTTTTCTCTCAATCTATCATTTATTTTCATTTTCTATGTGATATTATAGAAATGCTACCGTTTTTATCAGTATATTTGTCAAAAGTCTGCAGAATGTCATATTTAAGTTGTAGCAATCGCTCCCAACATTTTTAGACTGTAGTTATTTTCTAAGCAATGTTTATGTTAGTAAGCTTGCCACTGCTTTTCCTAACTGCCTGTAGATGAATTTGAATATGTTACTTTTGGTTTCAAAGATATACTCACTACTTAGCTGGGCATACTTCAGGACAGCAGTTGAAAAAAATGAATAATCTCTCTATGTGCGTGCACATGCATGCGATCGTGTGTGTGTGTGTACACACAGTCAATTCGCATTATAATAACTTGGTTCAGACCAACACAATTTTTATTAAATAACAGAAATTCACTATATACGGCATAAAGAATAAATATAATTCAGGATTTTTAATTGTTTTTGAATAGGGATAGTTGTCATAGCTCATAAACAGAGGGGGGGGGTATGGGGTTGGGGTGTAGTGATTAGTGCGCTAGCTTCCTAGCCCAAATGTCTGAGCTTGATTCCAAGTTGAACCCAGGTCTTCTGGTCTCATCTCTATTTCCTGCGGGCTGACAGCTACAGGAGAATTTTTATGGATGAGAATGCAGAATGAGACAGGAGAAATGGGTTATCAAATATGGCATGGCTACTGCATGTCTGCCCAATGTGCCATTGTGATGATCATTATATGTAGCTTACCCTTCAACAGCTTCTGAAAGATATTGAGAACCTATTGGTAAGCCTGGAGTAAAGTGATTAGGTTCTATTAACTAATTAACCTACAGACTAATACAGTGCAATCTATCTATAACATCTTAGTCCGGACTAACAAAATGTATATATAATAACAGAAATTCACTATATACAATACAAGCAATATACAATAAATATAATTCGGGATTGTTGTTATATAGGGAAATATGTTATAATAGAATGCGCTATTGAGGGATTCTACTGTATACACATGCAATTTTTCTTTATACCCGCTTCCCAAAAAATCCTCATTTAATCTGTTACCTTCCTCCCAGCTTTGTTTACCTACTTCCTCCCATCCAAGCAGTTCTGATACCTCTAACAGTGTTGTTTCCCATGAACAGACAGTGGATCAGAAAGAGGTAATGAGGTCCAATATATTTCTTATGTGTGATTATTAACAGTGTGATGCTGTCACAGTTTTATGGTTAAAATTTTTATTTTTTTAAAATAATACAAGGAGGATAACAGCACAGTGAAGGAATTACTGTGATTTCAGGAGTTTAATATTAAATATTGTTAAATTATACAGGGGTTAGCAACACTATGGAATATTAAATATTGGATTGGATACAAGTGGAACAGAGCTTAAAAACTAATGTGAATTTGGTACTGATCTGACCAGACTAATACTGTCCATATCAAAACAACAGTTCTTGTACTGTATTTCTCCCGTTTTTTGCTGGGGCCCAAAAGGGGAGCAAAGAATAGCAACACAGTTTACATTCCACGCATGTCGTAAAAGGCGACTAAGGAGGTTATCTAGCTAAATATAACACAATTCTCTCTAGTAATTTGCTAGATTTGTGCATATTGAGCAAAACAAAAATGTAGGATAGAGCATAATTGAATGGAGATGCCAGGGCAATGAAAAAGATGTAGACCAGGAAGAAAAATATAAAATATCAAAGACCCACCTAAACATGGCACAAAGTGGGAAAGTTGGCTCAAGATAGACAGTAATTTCAAAAGACTGTGATGACTGCTATATCTTGTCTAGGATATGCTACCTGATGTTAATCCACTATGTTAATTTAGAGTCCTTTAACATTAATGTTTCGAGTATTATTACCTTAAAATGATTGTGTGGTGTACGGCCAAGAGGTTTCAGCGTTGGTTTCACATTTGTGTGATTCAGGTTTGACTCCTAGTAAGGACTGGATTTTTTTCCTGTCCGAGGGTAAATTAAAAATCTCACCTTATTTATGGCATGCCGACTGTAAGTGCATGCATCTTTTATCACCCCCTGTCAGATGTACAGCTTTCCTGCAACTCCCTAATGGGAAACATGTAGTATTGACTGTTTTTTAAAACTTAGAATGTAATATTATATTTTTATAATATTGATAACTTAGAGTGTAACATATTTTTAGCATATTATTAACTTCTGTGTAACATTATATTTTTAGTATATTATTAACTTAAGAGGGTAACATTATTTTTAACATAGACCTATTTTTAACTTAAAATATAACATTAATATTTAGCATAGGCTATTATTAACTCAGAATGTAACATTCATTTTTACTGTATTTATGCAATTAACCTGTAACATTTATTTGTAACATGTTATTAACTTTCTGTTAAGTAACAAATATAAATAACAAATCCTCGCCATATGATCCCTGAGTGTTCATCAGTGGTTGTGCCACCGAAAGAACTTACATACCAGCGTCATTTATCTGTCATTGTATTTGTGCTTTTGTTTGGTCCATATTTCTTAGCTGCTAAGGACAGGCTATCAGAGAACTTAGTTCAAGTGGTATATATTTCTTTTGGGATATCATTTGCTAAGTTAGTAAATGGGCCTTTCAAAGCAGGACACAGTTGCCAATTTAATGGTATTGCTGCTTCTTTGACCAAGTTGTGTCTTGTTTTCCACCATTTAATTTGTGTGTTCTTTTAACAAGTTTATGGTCAACTTGGTTTGTCTTTGGAAGTCTGTATGATATAGAGGCTTGTGTGAAGCATTCAAGTGCCAAACATATAGAGATTCTTTGGAAATCTTTATAATATTAAGGCTTTTGTAAATCGTTCAAGTGCAAAACATATAGTGATTTTTTGGAAGTCTGTATAACATAAAATCTTGTGTGAAGCATTCAAGTACCACACATACAGAGATTCTTCTTTGATTTCACTCCTACTGGTGGTCTTTTGAAACACATCAAAAGACAACAGATCAGATGGTTTTCACACTCTTCCAGACTACCAACAGACAACATGCCACAGGTGGCCATGACACATAGACATAACGGTTATAAAGCTAGAGGCAGACCATGTAAAAGATGGATCACAGAAATCAAAGAAGCAGCTAAAACAAGCTTACAAACAGCACACAGGAAGGCCATCTGCAGAGAACTCTTCTGTCCTTGACGCTGCAAGGCAAACAAGGGCTACAGCGTATAAATAGATAGATAGCTGGTAGTCTAGAGACTGTGATATCTGCACATTTCTGACACACCTAAACTCAGCATTATCCTAGGTCAGCACCTAAAGAACAGAATTCTTGATTATTGATTAGAAACTGGCTTCACAGCTTGTGGGACATTCCCATAAGTGCTCTGCCCTCAGCAGCCATCCCAGTGTATGTAGACCCAGAGTCCCAGCCAGGTGTTGACTGCATGACCCTCGGGACCCACCAAAAAATGTACCCTCCCTTTCCTCACCTCTGACGCTCTCCTGCGCATGTGCACGCTCTCAGCTTCATTGACATAATCTTCATCTTGAAATGAATTTACCACTGCCCTGACCAAGTCTGCCCCATCTTTTCTCAGCACTGTGCCATCCACCGCCGCACCGCCAACAAATATTCTGAAGAACAGAAAATATATATACAAGATTGAACACTTATGAGTCTGCCCATAAATTATGATAATAACTATTGTACTAACTGTAGATTTAACAGTTACATAATAGCATAAGTCACCCATATCTTGTTACATAATAGCATAAGTCACCCATATGTTGCCTTTAACCCAGCGCTGTGTCCTGAGTGATCATCCAGATCTCCTCATGCCTTCTCATATTTTGTGGAATGCTTGCATGAAAAATGACTTTTGTTTTATTAACATTTTTATTGCTGATGCTGCATGACTCGTTAGATTAGTAATTATATCAGTCTGTTGTCAAATAATGGGAACCGCTGCAGTGTATGTCTGAATCACTTACAAATTGACCTGCGTTCTCCATGTACTCATTTATGGGATTGCAGCAACAAAATATCTCTTGTGGTTCACCCAGTCACTAGGAAATTGGTACCAGAGCTCATGCTCAGGAAAAATTGAGGAATGTTGCTATCTTTAATAAATACAGTGGAATCCCTCGATAGTGCATTATTTTATAACATATTTTCCTATATAAAAACATTTTTTAAATCTCCAATTATATTTATTGTATATTTTTTATGCTGTATATAATGAATTTCTGTTATTGCATACAGATTTTGTTTGTCCGGACCAAGGTGTTATAACGGGATTCCACTGTATTAGTCTGTCAGTTAATTATAAATTATTCTTGATAAAGACCTTTTGGTTGAAACGTCAATTCTGTGTATTGTTCAAAGTAAAGCTGCTTATTTAACTCTTTTTTTTTTTAAATCTATATTTACTTACCATAAGGTGCACAGTTTTATTGCAGTCTCCTGATACCAAATATATCTTTTCTGAGTAATGATGGCAACACTGGTCAGGAGGTATCTGGTCAACCAATGGCTAGGTAGCTAGCACTTATGGGAAAACCGTGTGTTGATACTACTGCTCCACAACTCACTTACCTTTACTTTCATCTATACCTTGTAAATTATTTTATGAAATTATGAAAATACAACCTCAAAAGGCACAGAACATACAGGTACATGAATGAAAGATAGGTTTCCTACATGGAAGAGGATGGAGGGATCACTTGCAACTCGAAATTATGTAGTCTTCTTCAGGGTTAATTCTCAAACACTTTCTCTCTTCAAGTGTATTTCCGGTGTAGGAAAACCTGACAGTAGAGTTGGGCCAGGACTACCATCGTTGTCCCTTTCTTGCCTAAGCCCATCGGGTACAGAACCCTTTTTACAGAACTTGCAAATAAGCAGGATGTAGTCCGGAGAACAGACTGTGTTGTGTAATGGTTTACAGCTTTGCTGTGATACCTGTGCTGTTGATCTGATACATCTGACTTCAGCATGACTTCTGGGCCACGTTGACCCTATATGGGATGTCCGTGAATAGGAGGTTGAAAAAGTCGTCTTTCTAAAAGAAAAGTGAAAAAACTAGGTTTTTATAATGTTAACACTTTACCTTCTCTCTTCTTTTATCTGTCATATTTACATCCCAGCGCACACTTGAACAATTAAACAATGCATGTTTAATTCATGTATCAGAGCCAAGTCTATAGCTGGAGGTGGGGGGTGTTCTCCCACCTACCCCAAATCCCTTGGGAGATCAGAATATGATTTTTAATACTAGATATTAAGCTAAAAGTTGGAAAGGTGGGTAAAAATAAACCCACATCCTGTGACGACTCTTTTCTGCAAAAAAGGTCAACTTCCTTAAGAAAACAGAGAAAATTGCATGCACACATATGCGGATATTCTTTTTTTTTTAGGATACCCCCTTCCTTTCTGAAGATGTATAACTCCTCTAGGATCTCCCTAGTGTAGTGGTTAAGCTGTTCGCTTTGTGTTCAAGAGGTCATGGGTTCAAAACCGACTTATGTCGTCTTGTGTACAAGGTGGATTTTTTCGAAGATCCCTATAGATTATCACTTGAAGCTACAGAGTTACGTGCTATGAGTGGTACTTTCGGCAGGCAGCGTGCTGCTTTTTTAGAGTGACTGAGTACATATGGGAAACCGAGTACAGTGAAGTCAATCCTCTACATCTTTTGAACCCTAGTTACTCCTACAGCTGTTAAACCCAGCTTTATATGTAACAGTATTAGCTACTCCTTCGGCTGCAGAGTACAGCAGTTTAATCAGAAAATCCTCATTTCTCTTCTCAGCTTAGCCAATTGAGTACAGCCATTCATAGTCACCTACAGCAGTGGCCACACAATGTTTTGGAATACTTGACAAGAACTCTTCAGTATATGGGCAGCAGTATTAGTCATCTTATATATTCAGTAAGTTTGTAAAAATTAGGAAAAGGGGGGGTTGACACATATAATGTTTTATTTTGTGTGTTTCTGTCCCCAGAATTTATGAGAAAAAAGAGAGATTGTATATAATTTTTGTGAAATTATTTATTACCTAGGGCATACCTGATCTATTAGAGATATCAACTACGAAAATTGAGCATCTAGTGGAGATGAGTGCCTATGAAGATTGAGCACATATTGGAGATTGACCACCTATTTTTTTGGTGACTTAGCACCTATTGGAGACTTAGCACCTATTGGAGACTTAGCACCTATTGGAGACTTAGCACCTATTGGAGACTTAGCACCTATTGGAGACTTAGCACCTATTGGAGACTCAGCACCTATTGGAGACTCAGCACCTATTGGAGACTTAGCACCTATTGGAGACTTAGCACCTATTGGAGACTTAGCACCTATTGAAGACTTAGCACCTATTCACTGTTATCCTTTACTTGGTTTTAGCAGACGCTGAGAATCTATGAAGACAGCACCTGTGGGACTCAGCACCTATTGGAGACTCAGTACTTGTAGATATTGAGCACCTATTGGAGACTGAACACCTATGGAGTTCCACCAAAGCTTGATTAAATACAAAATACACATCTGACCAGTTTTGGCGATGATTAACTCATGAATAATTAATGGAGAATCTAGAATCAGGCCATGTCAGAACCAATTAAACGCATTCTTTTGCATTGCCTCAGAGTTATCATGTTGTCTATAACAGAAATTAACAAGTAAAGGATAACTCAGTGTCTGTTAGAACCAAGTAAAGGATAACTCAGTGTCTGTTAGAACCAAGTAAAGGATAACTCAGTGTCTGTTAGAACCAAGTAAAGGATAACTCAGTGTCTGTTAGAACCAAGTAAAGGATAACTCAGTGTCTGTTAAACAGATAATGTCAGAAATTCCAATTTTGCAATATATTAAGAGAAAACAAAAGGCAGCAGACTACCATCAGATATCACAAGACAAATATAAACTTGTGACAGCTAAAATAGCATGCTTACGCAAAATCCTAGGAACATCGCTAAGAGACATTGAGGAATGATAACATTAAACAAAGAACTGGCACCACCCCAATTTTGGAATATATTAAGAGACAACAGATCAAATGGTTTGCACACATCAGCAGACTACCATCAGACAATATACCACAGCAATCTATGCTACACAGCAGATAGTGAAGACATACCTAGAGGCAGACCACATAAATAATGGACCACTGAAATAAAAGAGGCGACAAATTCTACAATATACTCAGCACACATGAGGGCCATCTCCTGAAAACTCTTCTACCCCTGATGCTGAAAAGCAACAAAGAGTTTAGCGGATAGATAGATCTGCAAGATCAAATTAGTGAAAAGTGAAGGAACAAATTATAAAATATTGCAAATCTGCACCAGGTAGTCTGTCTCAGGAATTGCAAATTATAAAATAAATATGGTCCATTAGTGTCTCAGAAGTTGTAAATTAATGAAATTGAGTAGACTTTATTAGGAGTTGCAAATTAAGGAAATTGAGTAGATTGTCTTAGAAGTTGCAAATTATAAAATAAAGATGGTCCATTAGTGTCTCAGAAGTTTTATTTCTAAACATTTTTTGTCATCGTAAAATGGAGCTAATTGAGGAAGAACTAATGGCTTTAATTGCCCCTTTTCATCCGCAGGCATTGTTAAATGCTAGCCTCCAAATCTGTGGCGCTACTTCGCAACAAGAAGAGGATGTTAAAAGGTAAGAAATATAAGCAAATACTGTAAGTTTGTTCTGAAAATGAGGAAGAAATAGACAGAGGTGTTGTTGTTGTTTGTTGTTGTTGTTGTTTGTTGTTATTGAGAGTCCTTTGATCTTGAGGAGTTATGGGCTTTATTGTAATTTTTTTCATTCTGAATGCCAACTGAATCTCTTGTAGCAAAACAATGATCTTAATAGATTCCCAAGAGGATGTACTCCAAGAAACGGAATTCTGTTGTGTAGCCATTTTTTGTGTGAAAATGCCAGACACATCCGACTTCAACATGGTAACTAATATTTTTAGTGTTTTACTACTTTCAATGAATGGTAAAACATTACTATACAGACACGATAGATACAAAACCAGGGGCAGTCCATGTAAACATTACTATACAGATACGATAGACACAAAGCCAGTGGCAGTCCATGCAAACATTACTATACAGACACGATAGACACAAAGCCAGTGGCAGTCCATGCAAACATTACAGACACGATAGATACAAAGCCAGGGGCAGTCCATGCAAACATTACTATACAGATACGATAGATACAAAGCCAGGGGCAGACCATGCAAACATTGCAGACACAATAGATGCAAAGCCAGGGGCAGACCATGCAAACATTACTATACAGACACGATAGATACAAAGCCAGGGGCAGACCTGCAAACATTGCAGACACAATAGATGCAAAGCCAGGGGCAGACCATGCAAAAAGATGGATCACAGAAATAAAAGAATCAGTGAAAACAAACATATATGAAGCACACAAAAAGGCTGTCTCCAAGTAACTCTTCTATCCCTGATACTGCAAGGCATAAACAAGTACAATATGAAAAAAAGATTCAATGTTGGATGTCTGTAACCATATTGATAGTAGGTCAGTCATATGAGAAAACTGGTTCCTGTACTGCAAAAAAATAGTAAAGTAATCCATAGCATTTATTAATGCCATAGGGGTGTGAGATGTTAGTCATCTCACATTTCAGAGGCTCTGTAAATGAGGGCAGTAGCCATCTCCTCTCCCTTGCAGTCATTACTTTCTGGATTAATCCGGTGCCAATTTAAGGCTGAGTTGACCCGGGAGCCGTTGCGATCTGAAAAACATTTCCTCCTCAACTCGGGAATGAACTCAGCTCCTGTACTGTACACTAACTTGAAAACTAAGCACAGTCAAGCATGCTTGACATCTTTGCAGCTGTAGATATCGCTATTGGCATAGCCACAGACACCCACATTATTATTATGTCTCTTTAAATGGTGAAGCAGCACTGTATCCAAGTTGATAGTGAGAAAGATGCTGCCACGGGAACTACCTTTACTGTATATGGTCAAGGAACTTGGTAGCCTAGTTGATAGTGAGATTGATTACGGCAAGATGCTGCCACAGGAACTACCTTTACCTTATATGGTCAAGGAGTACGGTATCCTAGTTGATAGTGAGCTTGTTTACGGCAAGATTCTGCCACGGGAACTACTTTTTCCTTATATGATCCACACAAAATCTAAGTTATGATATCGTGTTGTGAGGCCTAAAGGGAGAGCAAAGAAAAGTAACACTATTACCTGCCCTGTATGTCATAAGACGTGACTAAAGACATTTATGGAGGTGGAGTTGGCTGTCCCATTCCATAGAGGGTCAAATTGATGCTGAAATTGGATGTGTCTGGCAGAAAGATGCAGATATCGTGTCACAGAACAAGCTGCGAAAAATAATACAACACATCCATTCTCTGGACTACATTCTGCTAATCTGAAGGAGTTTGAGAACGAACGCAGAAGTTCAGAAAAAAATAACATGTGTTTTGTAGCTGTTGAGTACTGCTGGGTTTTTGTTTTTTTTATTTTTTTTAAAATTCAGAACTAGTTTTCTTTTATTAATGGAGTCTATCAGTAATTGTTGTCAACAAGTGTGACCCACTGAACAAGTGTGACCCACTGAACAAGTGTGACCCACTGAACAAGTGTGACCCACTGAACAAGTGTGACCCACTGACTGACTTTCATTGTTGTTTATGTACTATTTACCTATTATCCCCACCCTCCCCAGACTCATAACTAACAGATGTTGACATAATTAATTGTGACCCAGCTATGTTTAGAAACTCATTTATTACCGGTAGTCGTGTACTTTTCAAGGTATCAAGAAATGATTCCATTATAATAATTGGTAGCATATCCTATTCAGGACGTACCCATCAACCCAGCATTTTTTGGCTGTAGTGACTTTTCTAGTCAATATAAATGAATATGTCCAGTAGTTTGCCATTTCTTTCTGAATGTATTCCATTATGAGCATCAATAAATTTGTTATTTCAAGAAGATTTGTTCAGTCAATTGTTTAGACAGAGGAATGATCACTACATCTTCATCTTCTGTGTTTAATCTCAAATTCCAGCTGGATCTCTCTTGTAGTGGGATAATCATCCTACTAGATTTCCAACAGGATGTAGTCCAGAGGATGGAAATGTGTTGTGATGCCATTTTATTCACGCCAATGGCCCAACACATCCGTCTTCGTCGGGGGTCATCATATTAAAAAATATGTCATTAAATATTGTCCAGTATATGGAAGAAGACTAGGAATATTAATACTGCGGCCTGCCATGCATGTTGTACAAGACAACTAAGGAAGTTTGGGATGAAATTGTCTGTATGATCCCATTGCTCACAGTGACCCAAAAGTCATGCTGAAGTCAAATATGTTAGACTTAAAGGCACAGATATCACAACCTAGCTGTAAATCATGACACAGTGCATTCTCTCAGACAACATCCTGCAAGATGCACATCAAAAACACAAGACTGAAACATCCTGAATCTATAGATTACATCCAAGAAATGAAATGATGCAGTGGAATCCCGTTATAACAACTTGGTCAGGTCCGACAAAATATTTTATGTAATAACATAAATTCACTATATACATTACAAACAATACAGAATAAATATAATTGGGGATTTTTAAAAGTGTTGTTATATAGGGAGATATGTTATAAAAAATGCGCTATAGAGGGATTCCAGCCTGTTTATGACAATCAATACAAAGTAACTGCGTGAAACGTAACAACAATTAGACTTACGTAAAACACAGGTTTATATTTCGTTTCAATGAGACACGACAGACTTTAGCTAAAACTAGTGGGTAATGATGGGCAATGATGAGCACACAAGAAATGATTAAAAAACGTTGAATGTGATTTGTGTATTGTAATGTCATTCATTTGTGATTTGTGTATTGTAATGTCATTCAAATGTGATTTGTGTATTGTAATGTCATTCAAATGTGATTTGTGTATTGTAATGTCATTCAAATGTGATTTGTGTATTGTAATTTTTATGATTTCTTGTGTGCTCATCATTGCCCATCATTACCTACTAGTTTTAGCTATAGTCTGTCGTGTCCCATTGAAACAAAATATAAACCTGTGTTTTGCGTAAGTCTAATTAATGCCTGTTTATTGAGTTTATGCAAAATTGTTTCATGACACACTTTGTCCTTGAGATAGCTTACTGGAACCATTTTTCTCTGAGGTTATAAGAAATTCAAATGAGCCAAATATGACATGTACGAATGACTTTCTCTTAAGAAGTTCTTGGTCCACTGTGCAAATTAGTTTCATGTTCCAAGACTAAGACTCAACTGTATCTACTTTTTTTCATTCATTCTAAAACTCCCACTGGGTCTCACTTACAGCAGGACAGTGGTCCTATTAGATTTCCAGTAGGACATAGTCCAGAGAGCAGAAATGTGTTGTGTGGCCATTTTTTTTATTTGTGGTGATTGCACAACACATCCAACTTCGGTGTTGGTAATATATATTGTATGTTAACCACTTCCATTGAACGGTGGACATGCTGTAGCCGTGCCACTAGCATAGTAAACCAGCTGTACGAGAGTGGTTCTCATACTTACGTGCTGTAACCATACCACTAGTATAGTAAGCCAGCTGTACTAGAGTGATTCTCGTATTTACGTGCTGTAACCATACCACTAATATAGTGCGCCAGCTGTAGCAGGGTGGTTCTCATACTTATGTGCTAGTCACCAAGTTCAAAACTAATCAGTCATGCATTCTTGACCTTTTTTCTGATGTTTTGCGTCACTATTGACATCCCCACTCTTATTTCAAGACAGTCTACTGCAGATTGTATATGCAGGTACCGAACACTTTATTATCTGACAATATTTAAAAGGTAAGACTGCTGTATAACTATATAAATAGTACTTATGTAGAACACAAGTATTTTTAAGTTTTACAATCTCCAATTTATAGACTATCGGATTATGAAGATGTATAGACGAAAACATACAAATAACAATGTACATTTTCAACGTTTCAACTGTTAGGTCTTTATCAAGAATATACAAAACTGAACAAACAATAAAAACAGTAAAAACAGTGTTACTATTACAGAGGCACTAGAACACAGGCAATAAACAGTATGATGTTCAAGGTGACGAAATGTCACAAAGCAATGAACAGTCACCTTGAACGTCACATTCTAGTGCCTCTGCAATGTATTTTGCACCGTTTGAGCCTTCTTTTTTGAGCTAGTAGCCAAGCATAGTAAAGACCACTTAAAATTGTGTTCTGATAATGATTGTAGAGCATGTGATGAACAGAGAACAAAGAGACTTGGCAGGATTTTTGTGTTGATGTTTCCAGAATGGCACCCCGATGAGTTATAGGATTCGTGACGATGGAGAGACTTGTCTGTACATACAGAAAAACCTGGCCAGTAATGAAAAAAGAAGAAGCAATCCATTGAATAATTTTTCAGGAATGGAGACTTTCCATAAGTTAAGTGTCCATATAATGACTAAATGATATCAAAGCCATACACTCTATATCTAACATGAATTACCAACCTCCACAGATTCTACAAATGCTGCAGCTTATCCCCATTGCTGGAGCAGCTTCAAGCAGACAATGTATCAGTTACTGAAAACACTGATGGCAATGACCTGTGGCAACTTCAGCCAGTTGTAGTGACTATCACATTTCTGTCAGAACAAGGGGTGACCTTAGATAAAACCTGTAAATATTTGTTCTATATCCGACTCATATTAACCTGTCCGTGTGGATACAATAATGTTGTTTTAGCTACACAGTATGTGCATGTATGTTGTATGGGTATGTATGGGTATGTGTATGTGTATGTATGGGTATGTGTATGTATGGGTATGTGTATGTATGGGTATGTGTATGTATGTTGTATGTGTATGTATGGGTATGTGTATGTATGGGTATGTGTATGTATGGGTATGTGTATGTATGGGTATGTGTATGTATGGGTATGTGTATGTATGAGTATGTGTATGTATGAGTATGTGTATGTATATATAATGTGACTGATCATTGGTTACTTAGCATGTGAGTCATCAGTCAGTAAGTCATCAGTCAGTAAGTCATCAGTCAGTAAGTCATCAGTCAGTAAGTCATCAGTCAGTAAGTCATCAGTCAGTTATATACATCATGTCATCATCATCATTCATCATTAAGTGCCGTCTCCGCAACGAAGGTTGGCTGCAATGTATCTCCAAAATCCTTTGTCTCTTGTCTTGGTGGAGCACTCTGCTAGACTGTAACCTGTCCATCGTGTGATGTTACTCTCCCACTTGTATCTCTGCCTACCTCTTGCTCGCTTCCCTTTGACTTTACCCTCAAGTAAGGTCTTCACTAAGGTGTCATGTCATTTAATGTGTCCAAAGTATTTTATTTGCCTGATCTTTATTTCTCTTAGTAGTTCTTTCTTCATATACGTTATGTCACCAGCCAATGATGTGTTTGTCAATAACCCCAGGAATTGTGAGCAATTGGCTCTTACTTCCTGTATGCAGCGGGATAGTTTTTCTGAGCTTTATTTCTTACCCAGGAGACTTCAGCTTTCGACTTAATGTGATGCCTATTGAAGAAACATTCTACTCTGAAATGAAAATATAAATAACCAAATGGTCGGAGGGTGAATTAATTCATTTTGCTTTACTCTGAAATGATATGTGTCACGAGACAAGCTGATAGTTTGCCTGGGTCGTCCATTGTGTGTCTTTCCTCTGACGAGGCGCTTCAGAGTACATGACCTATTCCTTGTGTAGGAAAACCATTGCATTACCACCCTGTGTCCCTAGTTCCAGTCCTAATTTCTTCTGTATGAGCTGTGTTGGGCAACAGCAACAGTTCAATGAGACTTGGGGTTTATACACCTTTCTAGATGAAGTGCAGCTTTGATAAAACATGTCGGGGGTCTGAGTATTTAATTGTGCATTTCTCACGCACTCACCTCATCTGCTTGTGATGATCTTCCAATCCGTCATCAGGCGCTGCCTGTGTTTTTTTACTCTGCCATTGTAGGGATTTAAAGTCCCTGTATTGCACTCTCTGGATTAATTATGCACTCGAGAGGAGATATTGATAGTAACCATATTAAATAAATTGAGAGTTGGAAATACTGTGAACGACAACCATACTAAACAAACAGTGAGATGCAATGCTATGAATAAACACCATACTAAACAAACCGTGAGATGGAAAGGCTATGAATGACAACCATATTAAACAAACCGTGACATGGAAAGGCTATGAATGACAACCCATACAAAAACATCCTCACCCTCTATCCAAGGGCTTGTATACACTCATTTGTTTTATGCTCTCTATAGGAAATGCACAAAATTCGTCTACAACACTTGTATTTGAAGGATTGTATTCGTCACTCCATGTTCACAGTGAGTGTCCAAATCTCACAACCATGTAACAACATAATAGAAAGCACTAGTGAATTATGAACTTCAAGAAAGCAAACTTAAGTGTATTCCCCCAAAAAAATCATAACAAATTATACAACAACAAAGCAAATTTTTTATTTTAGGAAACACCCCCCCCCCCCCACTTACATATCCGCAAACTGTACCAAGTGCAATCTTAATAGTATCCCACTTACATATCCGCAAACTGTACCAAGTGCAATCTTAATAGTATCCCACTTACATATCCGCAAACTGTACCAAGTGCAATCTTAATAGTATCCCACTTACATATCCGCAAACTGTACCAAGTGCAATCTTAATAGTATCCCACTTACATATCCGCAAACTGTACCAAGTGCAATCTTAATAGTATCCCACTTACATATCCGCAAACTGTACCAAGTGCAATCTTAATAGTATCCCACTTACATATCCGCAAACTGTACCAAGTGCAATCTTAATAGTATCCCACTTACATATCCGCAAACTGTACCAAGTGCAATCTTAATAGTATCCCACTTACATATCCGCAAACTGTACCAAGTGCAATCTTAATAGTATCCCACTTACATATCCGCAAACTGTACCAAGTGCAATCTTAATAGTATTTAGTTTAATTACATATAGATGACAAGGAACATGAAAATATTTTAAATTTCAAATATTCCTTACTCCAAAGATGCTTGTAAGTTTTGTGAAAGTGCAGCGGATGCACTAGCATCCATGGACGTAACAAATGTGACCAAAGTCAAGGAGTTACTGGATACGGTCAAACTCAGGGTTGGTCTCACTTTTATTATTTTCTAGCATTTCAAATTGAGTCTGATATGTTTGCTTAAGTAAGTGTAGAAAACCAACTTAGTCTTTAGCACCCTGTGTTTACAATTCGGGCGACACATTTAGCCAAAATTGTGTCATTTCTCGATTTCGTCGCCCAGTCTGTTAATTTCGTCGCAAAATCTGTCGCCCAGTGCGTTAAACTCGCGTTAAACCTGAATAAAAAAAACCAGATTTGTAATTTATTTGAGTGGTAACTCAAGTAGATATTTTATTTAACTTCCTGTTTCTGTTCATAAAATGTCGTTATGAGACATCGTGTGATTATGCAATTGAAATGCTAGCAATCTCTAGCCATCCGCATAGAGGCAAAACGACATGACAGTGAATAGAGTTTTGCATACTTTTATTTAATCGTATATTCAGTGAAATCATTATTTATGCTGAATTTAAAGTGTAATTCTTGAGAGGTAAGTACTTCAAATAGATTAATTAAACTAGACCACGAGGTTCTACAAGGTTTTCATTATGTAAAATTTATAATATTCAACAGCTTTCGATCAATCAAAAATACAATAGGCCTAAATCTAGATAGGTCTGAATCTGTCTTTATCACTTTCTCACACGTCACGTATCACACACACACACAAACAAAACTTATACAATATATGCAGAATTTAATTCTTTATTTATGTGTGCAAATATTATTTAAATATCTGTAACAACAAAAAAGTTATAGTAATTTCAAAACAGACACCAACAATTGCGTAATATTTTCAAAAACGAATTCAACGGTGGGACAGAAATTACGTAATTGTAAACACAGCGTGCTGAAAGTTAAGCAGGTTCTTAATCATTTGTAATTGGTGGATGGTTCGCCAGATCAATAGCAACAAGATACAAGCAAAAGATCAAACAATTTTGATCACAATAATTGATTCTATCACATATCATGTGCCTATCTTCCTTTTTTTTATTTCCCTTGGTTATGTTTATCAGACAACGAATATGTATTAATTTATTTATTTAGGACAGTTATTAGGGAAGTTGTGTGGGTGGAAACAAACTGTGAATAGGAATGGGACCAGTTAACGGGTTAATAGAACAGGTTAACGTTTAGTAATAAATAAAAATATGGTGTCTGATAAACATAACCAAGGGAAATAATCAAATGGAAAAAATGCTGAAGTTGGATCTGTCAGGCCGAAAGACGCATATATCGCAGCAATGCTGTAAACCATGACACAACGCACTCCAGTCTCTGGACTACATCCTGCTGATCTGCAAGAGTTTGAGAACGAACTCAGAAGAAGAAGAAGAAGAAAAGAAAAAAAAGAAGGGCACATGATAGGCCTATGTGATTGTACCCAGTAATGTCTTTGAGACAACAAACCTTATACAAGTTCGGGTATTGCCTCAGTTATCGAACTGAGGAGGACCTTGGATTTTGTTAGCAATGCTATGGGTTGTTAAGTTCTTTCTGCTCACAACTAAGGGGATCACTTTATCATTGTGTTTCTTACTGATGCAATGTCTGTCCTACATGCCCTTGACAGCTATAAACTGTCAGAACTGAAGGAATTCATATGAGAAGGGAACATCCAAAGAAGGGTAGTACTACAGTATATATCAAATACCTCGGATCTAGCATATTCAGCGATGCAACATGCAAATCAGAATTAAAGATATGGCTGTATTTGGCTTTAGCTTCAATGTCAAGGCTAAATTTAATTGGAAAAGCAACATCAGTGGTAAACTGGACATCAGTCTTTATAACTCACTGGTGCTTTCTGTTGTTCTGTATGGTTGTGAGAGTTGAACACTCACTGCAGATGTTACAGGCCTTCAAATACAAATGTTATAGATGAATCTTGTATAGAAAGAATAAGACAAATGTGTATGTACAAAATAAAATGTATAAATAGAAATGTATACAGGTCCATAAGAACCATTACTTTCATTAGTAAAATGACAAAAACTTACATGGTTTGGACATGTATGCCGACATAATTTCTTGTCAAATAAAATTCTACAGGGAACCATCAATGGTGGAAGCAGCAACAGAGGACAAATAAAAGAAATGGACAGAGAACATCAAGGGATGGACAGGACAAAATTTTTCCTCACTTATGGACATAGTTGAAGATAGAAATTGTTGAAACCTCTGGTTGGAGGACTCTGTGTGCTGAAGTATCCAATGTGGTATCCCTACAATCCTTGCAGGTTATGGAACTATAGGATGTGGTACACCTACAACCCTCACAGATTACAGGATGTGGTACCCTTACATCCATCACGGGTTATGGGATTATAGGATGCGGTATCCCTACAACCCTCATGGGTTACAGGATTATAGGATGTAGTACCCTTACAGCTTTCACTGGTTACAGGATTATAGGATGTAGTACCCTTACAGCCCTCACTGGTTACAGGATTATAGGATGTAGTACCCTTACAGCCCTCACTGGTTACAGGATTATAGGATGTAGTACCCTTACAGCCCTCACTGGTTACAGGATTATAGGATGTAGTACCCTTACACCCCTCACTGGTTACAGGATTATAGGATAGGGATTTTCGAATTAGAGGAAGAAGAAGAAGACTTCATCATCATTCCTATAGTTCAGCAGACCTTAATAACAGTGGACTGAGCCCAGAGACAGCAGACCTTAATAACTGTGGACTGAGCCCAGAGACAGCAGACCCGAGTAACCATGGACTGAGCCCAGAGACAGCAGACCCGAGTAACCATGGACTGAGCCCAGAGACAGCAGACCCGAGTAACCATGGACTGAGCTCAGAGACAGCAGACCCGAGTAACCATGGATTGAGCTCAGAGACAGCGGACCCGAGTAACCATGGACTGAGCCCAGAGACAGCAGACCCGAGTAACCATGGATTGAGCTCAGAGACAGCAGACCAGAGTAACCATGGATTGAGCTCAGAGACAGCAGACCCGAGTAACCATGGACTGAGCCCAGAGACAGCAGACCCGAGTAACCATGGATTGAGCTCAGAGACAGCAGACCCGAGTAACCATGGATTGAGCTCAGAGACAGCGGACCCGAGTAACCATGGATTGAGCTCAGAGACAGCAGACCCGAGTAACCATGGATTGAGCTCAGAGACAGCAGACCCGAGTAACCATGGACTGAGCCCAGAGACAGCAGACCCGAGTAACCATGGTTTGAGCTCAGAGACAGCAGACCCGAGTAACCATACATTGAGCTCAGAGACAGCGGACCCGAGTAACCATGGATTGAGCTCAGAGACAGCAGACCCGAGTAACCATGGATTGAGCTCAGAGACAGCAGACCCGAGTAACCATGGACTGAGCCCAGAGACAGCAGACCCGAGTAACCATGGATTGAGCTCAGAGACAGCTGACCCGAGTAACCATGGACTGAGCCCAGAGACAGCAGACCCGAGTAACCATGGATTGAGCTCAGAGACAGTGGACCACATGCTTAATGTATATCAACTCTAAATTAGGGAGAAAATATGGCCGACTGAGATGACACTTCTTCAAAACATAATGGTTCCATGGAAGACCTGAAGTGAATCACACAGACCATTGAAGATATTGGTTCTGTAACCTGATGACTGATTGAAAACATGATGACAAGGAAGATTTTTATGATTCTGAAAAATTATGTGTTCTAACATTGAATCAACAGAAATAGGTAGATTAAAGTTTTAAAAAAGTATACATTTCCATTCATAACCATATAATTTTAAAAAGTATACCTTTCCATTCATAACCATATAGTTCCAAATATAAGCAGAAAATATTTGTATTTTTGTATGCCATCTATGTAAGGATTTCAGTTTATATATGCGAACAATAGATTGTTTTTAACAAATTTGCAGTACAAGCACAAAAACAATAACACAGAATACAGTAAAATACCAGTAATAGGAACAAAATACTTACTAGTACAAAATGTAAATCCTTTCATTTCATTCAAATCCTTCATAATCACAATGACTTCTGTCATGGGTAGATATCATCAGTCTCTGTCTTACTGTCTACCGATACACTGTTGGCTGCGTCCTCACTTGCATCCAATGCTTTCCTGATGGAGCACTTTTTGAAAGATCGGGGACAATCATTTTTGATGGAACCTATGACCACGATTCTTTCACCCGCTTTGCGATTGCGATGATTTATAAATTTTTTTACATTGCCACACTTCATCACAGCTTAATCTAATGATGCCATCCATTCATTCCATTTTTTTCTTAAAGTCTGTCCTTAAATGGTTTGTTAAGACAGACATCTAGTGGCTGCAGGAGTACGGTAAGGACCCAGGAATTACAGTTACAGACAGTCCCATCTCAGCATAGTTTTTCCACTATCTCTGTGAGATGTCCCCGAAATGAGTCATAGACTAGCATGGATGGGCTTTTTTAATAGCTGCCCCCTTCCTCTGCACTTCCTCCCCCCTCCCAATCTAGACTGTGACTTTTGTCCATCCCACCTTTCATGTGGTCATGCACAAACACACTGCTTGTAAATTTCGCCCTCTTAGACAGACTTGCATTTAAAAATAATTGGAGGGGGGTGGTTGCTATGCAACCTAAAGCAACAGTGAAATGCATATTCTCATCCAGTCTTCTGTACAAAAACTGTCTTCACACCTTTTTTTCCACCTTGAATGCAATTGTGGGTACCACCATACCACATCCACTTATAACTTAGAGCTGGTAAGACTATAAATCTATTGTAATGGCTCATCACCAATCAGTTTGGGAATGTGCTTTCATGGCTGATGTTATCTGATATTTTCCCATCAAAAAGTTGACCTGGTCCATTCATTGTCTAGGATTTGAATTTACTGTAATGGCTTATGATATCGGTGCAGCCAACCTTTGTTGCCCAAATGACACTCAATGAATGAGTGAGATATCTCTGAACACTCTGGTATCTGGTGGTCACAGGTTTTATGAGACTGGTAACTTATTCTTCAACTCTTATTCTTGATGTTGTATTTGATATGAGAACCAGTAGGGAAGGAAAATGAAAGAAATGACATTGTGTCTTACCATTGCTACAGTTTATGTTATTTTCCTTTTAGCAATATTTCACTTGACCCTTCATTCTTATAATAATGGGATTCCACAATATTATTACCGGTATAATTTTAAATACTTCAGTCTATACACTGGTTTCTGATTTTGGTCATATTTTTAACATTAAAGTTACATCCTTGGCTTATATACAGATTAGCTTATATCTGGAAATATACGGTAATCATATTTACCCTCTGTTACGACATCCCCTATATTTCTAGCGTGATCGGTTTCCCCAGACACTCTTGTAATTTATATCTATATTTGAATGTTATAAATCTCCATACCATTCAATTTTACCAAAGAAAATTTACATAAATATATGAATTTTGTTTCAGTTTGTCCGCAATCTGAATACATTAAAGAGGTTTCTCAAACAAGCTGAGATAGATCATTATGCATTGTACAGGTATAGTATTTGTCTGGTTGTAGAGATATCATAGATCAATTTGTATTGTACAGATATAGTATTTGTTTGGTTGTAGAGATATAGATCATTCTGTACCTGTATAGTATCTGTCTGGTTGTAGAGATAATCATAGATCATTATGGATTGTTCCGGTATGATATTATAGGACTAGCAGATACAAGGATTATGATATGATTCAGTGTCTATTTATCATTTGAGCTTTTCATCAAATTTTCTTATATGATTCTGTATCTATTTATCATACAGGTAGATCCAGGAAAAGGATAATAACATTTTGCTGATACTAGATAACACACATAATGACACATACAAATCGACGTTACGACCAAAAGGACTTTATCAAGACAGACAATTGAAACAAAATTAAAACATATAACAGAAAGTGAACAGTAATAACATCAACAGTCACATTGATATGAGTAGTATGGATTGACCGGAAGAGGCGAAATGACACCGGACAAGGAAAATACAAAAATGACAACAAACACGTGACACGAAACAAACAGAAATTATGGATAGACTAAATTCATACAAGAGACAGGCGCTCATTAATGACATCAGGTTTCAGAGTGCCATATTGATAAATGTCGCTGTTCTCAAGCGCCAGATGGCCCGGCCATCAGAGAAGCATGACTTAATGGCTCTAACCTGAATGTCCTAGGCGTCCCGATGGCCCGTGCCATTAAAGTGGACATCAACAGGCAAACCCTAATGGTTTTTATGCTGTACAGATGTTCGCAGAATCGGTCTGCGAGCCTCCTTCCAGTTTCACCTATATATGTCATGGCACAACGCTTGCATATGATGGTATAGATGACGTTGCGGGACACACATGTGAAGCTCTCCTCAATGGTGAAGGTGACTTTAGGGAATGAGACAGACCAGATCTGGATGACATAGGCACAAGTGTAACATTTTCTGCGTTTGCATCTGATGGTGCCAAAATGATTAGGAACGTCAGACTGAAGATGACTCCTAACCAGTAGATCCCTGAGGTTCTTGTCACGTCTGTAAGCAACAAGAGGGGGGTTACAGAACACTTCCCGCGTCTTGGGGTCAGAGTGGAGAAGGGGAAGGTGATGAAGCAGGGCATGGCGAACGGCAGCGCTATGGGGGTGGAAAGTGAGAACCAGCTTAGTCCGGTTAGACGAGGAAGACTTCCGAGTGGTCGAGAGGGTGTCCTGATGGAAGAGACTGCACACTCGAAGAAGGGCAGACCTGAGGACAGCCTCAGGGTACAGGTGACAGTGGAAGAAAGCTATCATCTCGTAGGCCTTCTCGATGAAGTCATCCTCACAACTGCACAGGTGCTGAAGACGAAAAAGTTTGGGAGAATGGAAGGGAATCATGACAGGCAGAGAAAAGGTGTATAGAAGAAAGCTATGAGCATCAATCGGTTTGTAGTGTACCGATGTGCTAAGACAGAGGGGTTGTAGTGTACCGATGTGCTAAGACAGAGGGGTTGTAGTGTACCGATGTGCTAAGACAGAAGGTTTGTAGTGTACCGATGTGCTAAGACAGAAGGTTTGTAGTGTACCGATGTGCTAAGACAGAAGGTTTGTAGTGTACCGATGTGCTAAGACAGAGGGTAGACTAGTGATAGATATGTCAAGAATGGGAGGTGGAGATCTCAATGTGAACTTGATGGCTGGATGAAAATTGTCAATGAATTGTATGAAGCGTGCCAGGTCAGCCTCAGACATGTCAGTGATGCTGATTCCATCATCGATGTACCTATGGAACACCGATGGGAAGGGCCCTCCATAGGATCCCCATATCTGATGTTCAAAGTGACTCATGAACAAGCAGGCATAGCTGGGCCCCATCTTGGTGCCCATGGCGACCCCACTGATTTGGTCAAAGAAGTGCCCATCAAAATCAAAGGAATTGAGAGTAAGCATGAGTTCAGCAAGACGGATAAGAGTAGTAGTAGACACAGAGGGGTGAGGATGCTGGTTGAGTAAGAACTTCACAGCCTTGACTCTCTGAGTGCGGTATGGAGGTGTAAAGGGAGCAGACGTTCAGCAAGAAGAGACGATAAGTATAGGATCTGTCTTGATTTTGTTGCCTTTTGGTCGAAACATCGATTTGTGTGTGTCATTATGTGTGTTATCTAGTATCAGCAAAACTTTATTACCCTTTTCATGGATCTACCTGTTGGATTTCAGTTTTGTGCAGTAAGTACAATTTTTCTATTTATCATGTCAGTTTTTCATCAAATTTTCTGATATGATTCTGTATCTATTTATCATGTCAGTTTTTTCATCAAATTTCCTGATATAATTCTGTATCTATTCATCATGTCAGTTTTTTCATCAAATTTCCTGATATAATTCTGTATCTATTCATCATGTCAGTTTTTTCATCAAATTTCCTGATATAATTCAGTATCTATTCATCATGTCAGTTTTTTCATCAAATTTCCTGATATAATTCAGTATCTATTTATCATGTCAGTTTTTTCATCAAATTTCCTGATATAATTTTGTATCTATTTATCATGTCAGTTTTTCATCAAATTTCCTGATATAATTCTGTATCTATTTATCATGTCAGTTTTTTCATCAAATTTCCTGATATAATTCTGTATCTATTTATCATGTCAGTTTTTTCATCAAATTTCCTGATATAATTCTGTATCTATTTATCATGTCAGTTTTTTCATCAAATTTCCTGATATAATTCAGTATCTATTTATCATGTCAGTTTTTTCATCAAATTTCCTGATATAATTTTATATCTATTTATCATGTCAGTTTTTTCATCAAATTTCCTGATATAATTCTGTATCTATTTATCATGTCAGTTTTTCATCAAATTTCCTGATATAATTCTGTATCTATTTATCATGTCAGTTTTTTCATCAAATTTCCTGATATGCTCAAACCAACATATTCTCATTAACCTCCCACAAAAACAGAGCATTATCCTACCTGCGGAAATGTGGTTGTGGTGATCTACTTTTGAGATATGTCAAATTGGATGCTGGATCAGGTACACTGAACGTTTTGACAGTCATAGAAACTTCCATCATTGACATGAAGCTACAGCTTATGTGATAGTTTGACCCTGAGACATGAGTAGTATTGATACTCTGAGTACATTTCTTGTATTTTGTATATTACATAGCTGTCAACTAGTGTGGATTTTCCGTATTAATACGGTTTTCTGGCCCACAAACCCCCCCCCCCCCCCCCCAACTTTTTTTTTTTTTAAAAAAGGCATTTGGTGTTAAATTTCTTTGTAATTATTACTAATTCTGACATTTTCATCTCACATGCTTATATTGAGGGGTAAAAAAATATTAATTGTTTTTAAAATTTGTGGGGGGGGGTTGGTTTTTTTTGTTGTTATAAATACGGACGCTTTTATTGAAATACGGATTGTTAAAAGTTCAGATTTATGAATAAATATGTTGACAGCTATGGTAGTATTTATTTTGTTCTGTGGACAAATCAGGGTTGAAGTTATATAATATATTTTAGAAATCAACTTTATATATTTTACTACATTGTAGGCTGTATATTATTACATTAAAGTCTGCAGAATACATGCACGATAAGATTGTTTGAGTAAAATCCCAAGGGACTACAATTTTTGTGTACGCTAAATATTTATAAACTTGGAATCACATGCCATAATAGCTATGGTTACTCCAGTAAAATAGTAACCAATGGAAGCGTGACAATAATCAAACATGTACTGACTGAAGGCCTGTTTACTTTTTGCAGTTAGGTCTTATAGTACTGTCAATGGTCATGGTTTAATGGAGTGTGGAATGGCATTACACATGCAAAAGTTCTCTGATCTTTTAATGGGTGAAGTTGTAAATAATGACTTCTGAGTTTCTTCAAAGTTTCAATATAACGGTCTGCATTTACTGTGTTCCTTTGTTCCTAAAAGTCGAGAAAAATCACATCCTTCTCATTTCAAAACATGGAGGTCATAACTTTCCCTACAAATGATGAACTTTCAAACTTCTTTCTTGTCAGCGATGTTGTGTGATGCAATTAAATCGATTGCCTCTTGGTTCAAATAAATGAACCCAAGTCTCATCTGTCACAATATTCAATAAAAACTCATCTCCTTCAGTTTCATAACGGTGCAGAAGATTAACGACTGGTTTTCCTCGTTTCTTTATGTCTGTCTGTCAACATTCTGGGCACCCAACATGCGCAAGCCTTTTGAATAACCCAGATCTTTCATGATGTTTTGGACACTACCTTTACTAATGGACAACATGGCATAAAGTTCATCTAGTGTTACCTGATGATCACCACAAATGATGTTATCAACTCGATGAATGTTGTTTGGTGTCACTGCGGTAGACGGATGACCAGTCCGCTTCGCGCCATCCACTAAGGATTGACCTACTTCAGCTTCGTCACAACAATGTACCCAATGTCAGACAGTGCAAACATTCGCGGATGCGAATTGTGGTCTCGCCTTCAGCATTGAGAAATTCTATGACATATTGTTGTTTTAACAGTACTTCCTTGGCAGCCATTTGTAAACAGTTACTGTGTTGCAATCTGTTAATGACACAGGTTGGTTATGCTATACAGTGCAGAAGAAATTTTGGGGATTATTCACAAAATTAACAAATTGCACATCGATACAGTATTTACTTAGATAAAAATTATGAGGCATTACTTTTTTTACCATCCCTCGTATTATCCATATTAGCTTCAAAGATAATCAATAACAGCAAAAGTGGCTAACAGTACTAAGTACAGGAAGTTGTGTCAGTCTAATCTATCACATATGCCAGTTGGCATGGCACATGAGAAAGATTGAAGTTCAGAAAAACTGGAAATTAAACAATATACTCCCTTCCTTTGTGATATATTTTACAGTTTGGATTATAGTTTTACTGAAATCTGCATGATTATCAGGAGTTTCATAGTAGCACTCAGCGTTTTTTTAAAAATGATAATCAATAATTCATGGGACAGCAATAAACATATTTACCAACGATATTAACCCTTTAGCTCCTACATTGTTCTCAGTATCTGATCCCAGCTGTGCTAAATTCCTTCCCCCTGTGCTGGTTCCTTTTCTTAAGCTACAAAAATAAGATAGCTTTCAAGGTACTGGCTTTTTACTATCACCAGAAAAAAATATATATAACGTATTGATTTATGCATACTTGCATTTGGCAATTTTCAGAGTCAAATCGGGTTTTTTTGCAACGAGAAGATAGAAAACAAAAATAATTAGTTAACTTGTTCATAGCAATAAGATAAAGCAACGAGTAAAAACGTTCTATAAACTAAAGGGTTAATAAAACACAAGTAATCATTTTTACTGGACCCAAAAACAGACTAATTCACAAGCAAAATAATTTTTTAATGTGATTTAGTCTGTTTTGTTCAACTGTAAAACATCATTTTGTGTTCTTCACTAATACATAATGTGAAAAAAGAAATGAAGACTTGACAGTAACGAGTAAAATGAAGACTTGACAGTAGTGAGTGAAATGAAGACTTGACAGTAGTGAGTGAAATGAAGACTTGACAGTAGTGAGTGAAATGAAGACTTGACAGTAATGAGTGAAAAGAAGATGTGACAGTAATGAGTGGATTTTGAGTGAAAGATATCCGTCATCATCATGTGTCATATTCTTTCCAGAAAATGGTCTTCCTTATGGACTCTCTAAACTAGCTAGAGACATGTTTAAACAATCTGATATATCACTGCACCATCGTCATCTTGAGCAACCTCTTCCCCTGTTGCCATTAACTCTGCTTTCAGTTATTAATCTTTCCATGCTGTTATGTCTCTTTATATGACCAAAAAAAAAAAAAGCTTTCGTGTTAAGATGTTGTTAAGGAGCCAGCCCTCTTCGACGTTTATTGATCTTAACATTTCTTAATTTGTCTTTTTAGCTGTCCATGGTATATCTAAAATTCTTCTGTAGCATCTCATTCTGAAAGTAGCGATTTTCTTTGCTATTGTTTTATTTAATGTCCATGCCTCACAACACAGGAAATAAATGAATTACGCGTTCTCTTGAATTGATGAATATGTGAACAGAAATTTGTTAATGCAATATTTATAGTATATTAAAAGGTAAATAAACACAAAAATTTGAACTGTTTCTTTTCTGTGAAATGTTTGCTATCTGAATTGAAATGTCTGAAAAAAAGCTGCAATAGTTATTCAAATGGAGAAATTAAAAAATGAAGAGATTAGAAAAATAGTAGGTATAATATCATGTATCGCCCGTGTGTTGCCAGGGCCCGAAAGGGGAGCAAATAATAGCAACACTGCAACACTTCCATACATGTCGTAAAAGGCGACTAAGGAGGTTATGGGATGGAGTTGGCTTTCCCATCCCATATAGGGTCAGTGACCCAAAGCCATGCTGAAGTCAGATGTGTCAGGCCGAAAGGCGCAGATATTGCAGCAATGCTGTAAACCATGACACAACGCATTCCGTTCTCCGGACTACATCCTGCTAATCTGCAGGAGTTTGAGAACGAACGCAGAAGAAGAAGATATGTATTATCGTCGAAGACTGAAGTTTTGGGCCATTGTAGCAAATAAAATGTCAACACAGTACATTTCCATTCTCTGGACTACATCTTGCTAGAAATCTAGTAGGACCATTGTCCTGCTACAAGAGAGATCCAGCGGGAGTTTGAGATTGAACGCTGAATATCATGTATTCAGCATATCAAAAGACAGCAAGTAAAATGAATATGTCACTTTATGAGAATGACAGCAAAACCAAATACCAATAAAAGCATATTACAAAAGAATATCCGGACATAAGGCCAAAGGTAGACCAAGAAAATGTGGGTAGAAAACATCAAGATATCCTTGAATAAACATGGACTCAACGCAACTTTTGCTACACATCTGGCCTTGGAATAACAACTGAGGCTCCTATCCCTATGTTCCCATCCTTCCGGTGTCTCACTACCATTATTCACTTGGACACGCTTATTGTGTATTCATTTCTACTTGTGATATTTTTTGTATTTTTATGTATGCTATGTGCGTATCCTGACAAAGGCCTTTAGGTCCAAATTGTTGATTTTGTCCTTTGTATTGTCATTTGTATGATTATATTCTGTGTTTTATTGTGTATAATATATTAATTAATGTAGGCATCCGACAGTGATAGTGTGTTAGTTGTTTACCAGTAGAACTTCATTACCTGTCTCCCACAAGAGTATTATGTTTAACAGCAAGTGTGGATACAAAGTCTTTGCTCCTCTCTCAGGCCTTAGCAACATATGGGAATAGATTTCTCCATCATCCACTTTGCATTAGATAGACCAGATAGAAGAAATAGCTTCAGACATATAAATCCATAGGTGTCAACTGGTATGGATTTTTTGTATTGATACGGATTTCGGGCCGGAAAAAAAAAACCTCAAACAAATTAATTGTTTTCCTTTTTTGACATTAAAAAAGTAATTTGATGTTAAATTTCCTAGTAATCATTACTAATGTGTATGCTTTTTCTCATACGCACATATTGAGGTGCAAAACAGAGATTGGGGGTTGGGTGCTAAATACAGACATTTTTAATGAAATACAGAAATAAATTGTTAAAAATAAGGATTTATGAAACAAATAAGTTGACAGCTATGATATACACAACAATTTATAAAGATTATTCATGGGCTGAAAGTTCCAGGATAGAGAACAAGAAGCAAACCAAGACTACGATGGACACAGGATATCGAAGACCCTCTGAACATGACACTAGTAGAAGCTGGGCAGTTTGCACAGAGCAGAGTGGCAGTGAGGACAACATTCTGTAAAGGACATGTCTCATAGATAGATGGATGGATGGATGGATGGATGGATGGATGGATGGATAGATAGACCAGAGTAGTAGTTGTTTCAATCCTAGAAATTACAAACGATTAGCTCTTCCGATGTGTAACTCGGTGGTTTCTCCAGAGTTTTATTTCATACACAGAAGACTCAAGTTCTCAACAGTGTTCAATGCTTTGAGAATCCTCCTATTCAGAGGGGTGAGATGACGAGAGTTGATATCAACCGATCAATTGTGGAAGAGATCACACCAGTGCCTGGTAGAGATAAAGGATAGAAAAAGAAAATGTATAAGACACATTCTCTGAAGAAAATCTGATAGCATAACTAGACAGGTGACGGAATGGAACCAGCATGGTGAACTGGAAGATTGAATAATAATAATAAGACTCATAACCCATCAGGGTCGTAGGGGTGCCACACTGGATACATCAGCACGCAAACCTTTCCAAACAATTATATCCTCAGCCATTCGGAACAGTGTAGAAAAATTATGCTAGACCATTCTCTGATGTTATCAATCAAGGGTTTTCTCTGTCCTTTCTTCCTCCCCCTCCCCCCCCCCCCCCCACACGCACACCCCACTTCTTTGCAAATAATTTTTTTCAGTGAGTTGTGTCTCATTACATGTCCAAACAAAAACAAGTTCACCCTGTTTCACCACTGTCAAAAGTGGTTCTTGACAAACTGCAAGTTTATTTATTTCAGTTTATTTAACTTCTTTATTTTTTATATTTGCTGGACAAATATATGTGACCGAAGGAAATCTGATGATGAACATAGAAGAGATTCATTCATTCATTTTCCTTTTGTGCTGAAGTTAGCGCATAGGGTAGAGGTCAGATCTCTTCAATTCTGTCTGTTCAAAGCTATTCTGTGTAGTTCTTGAATAGTATTGGAATGAAACAACTTGTTACACAAATCGGTCTTGACTTTACGATGTTAGTTGATTAATCTAACGATCGACGGAATGACCCAGACTTGATTAGAGAAACACCCTCCATCAACGGACGGCACTACCGGAAGTCAGAAGAAATTACCCGGTAGAAAATTTGGACCTCTATTGCACAATAAAGAAAACAGCACAGCACAAAACATATTCAAGAGTATCCGTTGTAGCCTTATGTTCCACACGGAACTAAACAGAAAGAAATTACACATAAATACTTTGGTACATGTTTTCTACAGCTGTTTCAAGGTTCCACGCACCAAATGCAACACAATGAAAAAATTTGGAATCCAATATGATGCAGTGTATATATTTTCAAGACTGTATAGTTCATTGATGGATACAAGATATGACAAAAAAAGCATGAAAATTACATATTTTAAAATGTTTTTTATTAGTTTATATAATAGCTGGGCACATTTTAGCTGTAGAATAAATGCAATTAAAGATTGATTGTTGTTCAATGTGTACATAAAATGGACACGGATATGAAATCTGATCATTGTGTACATAAAATTGACACAGGTGCTAAATTTTATCAATGTGTACATAAAACAGACAGATGTTAAGTCTGATTTTACAATTGAACATGGTTTATTTCATTGACATCCAGCGAAGACAGATGTGTTGGGCCATAGGCGCAAATAAAACGGCATCACAACGCAATTCCATTCTCTGGACTACATCCAACTGGAAATCTTGTAGGATCATTGTCCTGTTACAAGAGAAATCCAGTGGGAATTTGAGAATGAACGCTGAAGAAGAATAAGATTTCATTGACATTATATTCAAAACAATGGCAGAACAGAGACAACTTGCACAAAAATACAATCTTAAAGAGAAACAAGGAGTTATTTAGGACATCTGTGGCTATGTGATAGCAACACTGAACGCAGCAAAAAGTTTGATCGTGGCTAAGTTTGAGGTTGGTAACCAGCATGCATTATGAGCAACATGTTGCAAATACGGCTGGTCCACTGGCAATATGGCTATGGACATCCACCCATTCAGTGATTGGTAATAATATTTCAAAATCTAATATTTATTAGTTACCACTACCAAAGTCTGATGTGTTGTGTCATTGGCAAAAAAATGGTGACAACACATTTTTGTTCTCTGGACTACATTGTTTGAATTCTAGTGGAACTAACCTACTACAAAAGAGATCCAGTGGGAGTTTGAGAACAAACAAAAATGTTCTTGGGGGAAAGATAGAGTAGAAATACTGAATCAGCTGATAAAACTGACAGTACTAAAACAAGACAGCTACAAAGTACACTGGAGAGATATGATCAGACAACTCAACTAGTAGTCAGGAGAATAAAATACAGTTTTAAAGAATAGTTTGCTTATTTTAGGACACCCTGTCCAATAAAATAGTTTTAAAGAATAGTTTGCTTATTTTAGGACACCCTGTCCAAATACTGAGAAAATTTGAGCCGACATTAAAAATAACTTGTAACACAAAAAAGAGCCAATCTGGCAGACAAGTTCTTTTTTTAGTGTCATGATTCATAATTTTTTATTTTTTTTACATAGCAATAAATAATTTATAAAAATAAATCTGCAATATGTTCATGAGACAACAAAATGTGTACATACACAAAAATATGTGAACAAATGTTTAAAAATTGTAAAATACTTCAGAAAACAAAGAACTGTTACATACTTTTAAGAGTCATGGTAGCAAAGTGCATGGCGTATTGGCTTCGCAACCGAGAGGTCCAAGTTCGATTCATATTTAAGAAGACTATATTTTTAAACAACTGTTTTGAAGTTAACACAGTTTATGGAAATTGGTATTTGAAGAGACTTATGAAATGACACTGGCTGTGCAGTCTGTAGGTCCATAGTTCACTTCCTATTTGAAGGGGGTTTTAGTTTACCATAAACATTTTGGGGATCAACCCAGGCTCAGGAAATGGATATGTGAACTGACCTAGGAAAGGAACTGACTTCTCAGTCGGGAGATCAATAGCTCGCTTACTATTTTAAGGGGGATTTTCTTTACCACAAACAGCTTTGGGGGGGGGGGTCATCCGAGATCAGGAAAAGGGTACTCAAACAGTCAAATCCACCGAAGATGGACGTGTCAGGCAATTGGCGAAAAAAAAATGGCGATGCACCACATTTCCATTTTCTGGATTACATCCTGCTGGAAATCTAGTTGAACCATTGTCCTGCTATAAGAGAGATCCAGTGGGAGTTTGAGAATGAACGCTGAAGAAGAAGAACTGTCCACAAAAAAGTCAATACTGCATTTTACCCATTAGGAAGTTTACAATGTGGCTTGTGTGAATATGGCTAGATCCCCTTTGTTGTCGACACATCATGTACAGGTTGAGTTTTCTTAATTTACTCTCTGGAAGACAAAATCCAGTCCTTACCAGAAATCGAACCCTGGACATCACGTGTGAGACCAACACTAATCTCTGGGTCATGTGCCACACTAGAGTAGACCTTGGTTACTAAATACAACCGGTGTGATGTTAACTGGACGAGTCTGGATCCCCAGCTTCTTAATGGACGGCACAGTGATGAGAAGAGACAGTGGTGTGTTAATTAAGGCAGTCATGGATAAACTACAAAACAATGGATTCTGAAAGGGACAGTGTATATAGGGACAGTGACATAGAAATAGACATGATCAGAGACGACAGTGCGTCCTCTCTAGAAATAAATATGAGAAGAACCCATAAACCAACAACTGACTGGGACACTGAGGTTATATACTCTTAGCTGGGTAACTGAATGGCAAACAAAACATTTATGGGAATGTCCCTTGTGCTGTGATGTTGTTACTTAGTCAAGAATCCCAAACTATTTCATTTCCATGCTGTTGTAGTATCTAATCGCTTATTCCAAAGAGTTTGATGCATGCCTACACAGTAAAAGACCTTTAGGGCCACCAAACAGTAAGAGGACATTTAGGGCCACCAAACAGTAAGAGGACACTTAGGGCCACCAAACAGTAAAAGACCTTTAGGGCCACCAAACAGTAAGAGGACATTTAGGGCCACCAAACAGTAAAAGACCTTTAGGGCCACCAAACTGTCCAAGGACTTCAGGACCAAATAATGCTTAACAGCCACCTACAAACTCTTCTTCTTGTTCACTGTTTAACATATCTACACAGCAAGTCCAGTTTTCTTAATAAATGCTGCTGTATTGAAATCTTCTCAGTGCTCCCATACAGCTTTATATGGATATCTGTCTCTGTTCTTCCCTATCTGGTTTAGTGTAATGCAGTCTTGTTCCCCTGTTTGTGCTGCTTGCCCACATTGACACAGAGGTGACTGAACAAGTCTTAGACTAAGTAGCTGTTTAGTCTGTTGTGTCCTACTACTTACAAACTCATACACAAGGCCATACATCTAACAATTTTATTTTTGTGCCGGGACACGCGGGAGTCCGGGGTAATGAAAGAGCAGATAGGTTGGCCGCCCACGCTGCTACTACGGCTGTTGGTGGAGTGATGGATTGGGCAGACATTTTGAATGCCCTACGGGAAAACGCACGAACAAATGACTGTACAAGTGACGATGACTCATGATCCATGATTAGAATAAAGGAATTTGGTTTGAAATGTGGTGTCGCTAGAAAGGAGAGTTTTCGTGGGCGAAAAAGAATGATGGTCAATCAACAACGTACTGGGACTGTCAGTCAACGTGTAATGGCGGTTACACTCAAGGAAAGATCTGAGCACCTATGGACTTGTCCGGAGTGCAATGACGATAATCCAACGACTAACTAACTAACTAACATACATCTAACTTAATTTCATAAAATGGATGTAACAAATGGCTATCATCATCATGTGCTGGACAAACAACTTTCAAATACGTCAATGATTAGCTCCAAACTGTTGTAATTGGAATTTCTACAAAATAAATAATTAGTCAAATTCCATTATAACAACTTGCTCTAAACCAACAAAATATATATGCAATAACAGACATCTACTATATTACTACAAACAATGAAGAATAAATATAATTGGAAAGTGTTGTTAAATTGGGAAATTTGTTGTAAATGTATTGTTAAATTGGGAAATTTGTTGTAAATGTATTGTTAAATTGGGAACTTTGTTGTAAATGTATTGTTAAATTGGGAAATTTGTTGTAAATGTATTGTTAAATTGGGAACTTTGTTGTAAATGTATTGTTAAATTGGGAAATTTGTTGTAAATGTATTGTTAAATTGGGAAATTTGTTGTAAATGTATTGTTAAATTGGGAACTTTGTTGTAAATGTATTGTTAAATTGGGAAATTTGTTGTAAATGTATTGTTAAATTGGGAAATTTGTTGTAAATGTATTGTTAAATTGGGAACTTTGTTGTAAATGTATTGTTAAATTGGGAAATTTGTTGTAAATGTATTGTTAAATTGGGAAATTTGTTGTAAATGTATTGTTAAATTGGGAACTTTGTTGTAAATGTATTGTTAAATTGGGAAATTTGTTGTAAATGTATTGTTAAATTGGGAAATTTGTTGTAAATGTGTTGTTAAATATGGGGGAAATTTGTTGTAAGTGTGTTGTTAAATATGGGGGAAATTTGTTGTAAATGTATTGTTAAATTGGGAAATTTGTTGTAAATGTATTGTTAAATTGGGAAATTTGTTGTAAATGTATTGTTAAATTGGGAAATTTGTTGTAAATGTATTGTTAAATTGGGAACTTTGTTGTAAATGTATTGTTAAATTGGGAAATTTGTTGTAAATGTGTTGTTAAATTGGGAAATTTGTTGTAAACGTGTTGTTAAATATGGGGGAAATTTGTTGTAAATGTGTTGTTAAATTGGGAAATTTGTTGTAAATGTATTGTTAAATTGGAAAATTTGTTGTAAATGTATTGTTAAATTGGGAACTTTGTTGTAAATGTATTGTTAAATTGGGAAATTTGTTGTAAATGTATTGTTAAATTGGGAAATTTGTTGTAAATGTGTTGTTAAATTGGAAAATTTGTTGTAAATGTATTGTTAAATTGGGAACTTTGTTGTAAATGTATTGTTAAATTGGGAAATTTGTTGTAAATGTATTGTTAAATTGGGAAATTTGTTGTAAATGTATTGTTAAATTGGGAACTTTGTTGTAAATGTATTGTTAAATTGGGAAATTTGTTGTAAATGTATTGTTAAATTGGGAAATTTGTTGTAAATGTGTTGTTAAATATGGGGGAAATTTGTTGTAAGTGTGTTGTTAAATATGGGGGAAATTTGTTGTAAATGTATTGTTAAATTGGAAAATTTGTTGTAAATGTATTGTTAAATTGGGAACTTTGTTGTAAATGTATTGTTAAATTGGGAAATTTGTTGTAAATGTATTGTTAAATTGGGAAATTTGTTGTAAATGTGTTGTTAAATATGGGGGAAATTTGTTGTAAGTGTGTTGTTAAATATGGGGGAAATTTGTTGTAAATGTATTGTTAAATTGGGAAATTTGTTGTAAATGTATTGTTAAATTGGGAACTTTGTTGTAAATGTATTGTTAAATTGGGAAATTTGTTGTAAATGTATTGTTAAATTGGGAACTTTGTTGTAAATGTATTGTTAAATTGGGAAATTTGTTGTAAATGTATTGTTAAATTGGGAACTTTGTTGTAAATGTATTGTTAAATTGGGAAATTTGTTGTAAATGTATTGTTAAATTGGGAAATTTGTTGTAAATAAATGTGGATTTCAATAGAGGAATTCCAATGTGTATATATTAATGAAATGTTGATCGGTACAGTGCTCGTAATTCAGCCAATTTGATCATCTGACCTACATAAATTTAAAAAAAATATTATCACAAGTGTACATCAAATAAAATCATGTGCCATCTCCACAGTGAATATTGGTTCCAATAGATCTACAACACATTCATGGTTACCAGATAGTAGAAATAGATTCTAGTCAAATATCAGGTAAAATATGACCACATTTTTAATACATTTTCAAATTACCCAACAATACAAAAGTGATAAATTTCATGATAAAATGGCCACATTTATGAAGTTGGCCAAGAAATGGCAAATTTCTGGCAACCTTGCTCTATCTCTTTCTCTTCTGTTACACTAACAGACTGCCATATGTCCCATCTCATAATCTTACCTTCCAAAGTTTATCTGATACCTTTTTTTTACAACACATTTAAACTTTTTCTTTTAGTAAAATATCTTATACCTCATATCTTTTTCGCTGTTCAAAATATTGTTCTTTTGTTTATATTTGTTTATTTTTTTTTTCCATTCCATTTTGTAACAACTTTTGGTCCATTTCTCTTTCTAAGATCTTCTTAGAAAGGGCATCTTCTCTATGCCCATATTTCAAATACTTTTGATAAGCTCAATCACTTCCATACAATTTGTCCCAGAATGGTGTTTGTCCCAGAACGGTGTTTGTCCCAGAACAGTGTTTGTCCCAGAACAGTGTTTGTCCCAGGACGGTGATGAACATCAAATAGCAAGATCTTCTCACTCGCAGATGTGTACACAGCAAATCTAGTTTTGTTAATAAATGTTGCTGTATTTGAAAGCTCCTCAAGACTCCATAGAGTGTAACATGTCTACACAGGAGGTCTGGTTTTCTGCTGTATTTCAAAGCTCTTCAGTCTCTCATACATCTTCCTGTGGATATCCATCTCTGTGGGCCAGCGTTCCTCCCTTAACTGGTTAAGTGTAATGAGGTCTTGCAGGATATGTTCCACACTCTGTACTGCTGCCCACATGTACACAGAGGAGATGGAACCAGTCTTAGTCTATTTAAGTGACTGTTTAGTCTGTTGTATCCTGTCCAGATGCAGAAGATAGTAACCTGCTCAGCTCTGCCAAGATAATGATAGTTGTCTTTTTGAGTGGTCAACTTTCTTAGTAACTTTGATGAAGGTCCTTATTTCCTGGTAAGTCTTTTGTTCATGTGTTGCTCCATCCTTTGCCAGCTTATCTGTCTCTTCATTTCCTAGTATGCCCCAGTGGGATGTTATCCACTGTAGTACTACCCTTCTTTGGATACTCACTTCTATAACTTTCTTCAAGTCTGGAAGTTTATCACTGTCAAAGGCTTGTACGACAGACATTGCATCGGTAAGAAATACCGCCTGTGTGACGTGGTTGGTACAGCAAGATACAATTTCAGATACCACTGTCCTTAAAAGATCTAGTATTGCTAGCATAGATACTATTCTGATAGTATAAAATAATAGTATAGTCACAAAATTGTTGGTCAGGTCATGTGTTGTTTGTCTGTCGAAGTCAATAATTCTTTATTAGAAACTGGCCTCACAGCACGTGGGGCATTCCCATAAGTGCTCTGCCCTCTATTCCAGCAGCCATTCGACTCTATGGTGTTTCAAGTCTAATGCCGCCAAAACAGACGTTGACATCAAGGCTTAACTCTGGCCCTTGCGACAGGTTTCTTTGTTGTTCCGCCCACCCACGCCATGCCAATAACTAGTTCAAGCACAACGTCGGACTGTCGGAATAACATGGTAACTGTTATTGCATGTTACGAAGTCAATGATGACCATTCAGCTCAAACACCATCGAAAGCGATCGCTGCATACCCAAACAGTTAGAGGACCTGTATGGCCACCATAAGGTTTATCAGTCACTTACGAACTCATAGCCAAAGTCACACATGCACGCACACACACAAGTTTTAAACTGGGTAGCCAACCCATGGTACATACGCCAGTGCATGTGCATTCAATGATCATAAATGTTGTATTTACACATCAGTGCTAATAATAAGTACATGTTATAAAAAAGAAAATCTAGTCGTATATAATATATTAATTATTAATCAATTGTAAGGAATCCAGATATTAAATTATTCAAGAAATTATAATTCCTCCCTGCAAGCCTTATTATGCTAACTTTTACTTTAGTTTTTTTCTTCTTCTTCTTCTCCAGCATTCATTCTCAAACTCCCACCGGATCTTTCTTGTAGCAGGACCATGATCCAACTAGATTTCCAGCAGGATGTAGTCCAGAAAATGGAAATGCGCTGTCGCCGTTTTATTTGCGCCAATGTCATGACACATCCGTCTTTGGTTGGATTTTAGTTTCAAAATCGTTTATATCATGATCAAAGAATTCAGAGGTTCATTAGAATCAAATGTGTGTCCTAGTTAAAAGAAACTCACCTCCCTGTACTGTCAATGACAAAGGTGCAATATTAACTAACAAATATATATAACTGAGTCCAGGGTGAGGAATGAAGTTGAGGCTCCCTCCCTCTCCAAAACAGAAGTGCATTACAAGTTTTATAACTCACTTAAATTATGAACATATTTATAAAGAAGGGAATGTGAATCAACTGGCACATTTGAATTAAAATTTTAACAAAAAATGGACACGGTGATTGCAATACGTTGGCTACCCCTGTTTTAAACCACAGTCAAACCATGCTAACAGTGAAATCAAATATCCAACTCATTCTAACAGTGAAATCAAATATCAAACTATAATGAATATGACAGTCAACTTTAATCAATAATTCTGTCATTATTTCTAATTATACAGCAAATGACATAAATTTCTTGACATTACAGATACTTATACTGATACTTATTCTCATAATTGGCATAAAGCACACTAACTGTTATCTCCCTTGTATAGTCTAAACAGTTCTCATTGAACACCGATCTCATCTGGAAGTCATGGTAACAGTTGTATTTTTACATTCACAATTATAATTACACATCACATAGTTTAATCGCAGACAAAAATGGGTTCTGGTTTGCAATTAGTGCCTACCTACATATTTTATGGTTAATTACTCTAAATATTATATCAATAATTAATTTAAATATTAATTTTTTAGGGTTAGGGTTAGTTATGTTTTACATAACTAACGCTAACCCAAAATGTATTTATATTTAAATTAATAAATGATAAACATAAATTGATAAACATAGCCAAGGGAAATAAATATGTACCGGTAGGTACTAATTCTTAACCACAGACATCAACAGAATACACCACCAATCTCTTGAATGGATACCTACAGGTAAAAGAACCAGGGGTAGACCAAAAGAAACACTCAGAAGAACAATACTTAGATAAAGTAAAACAATATCTATACTATTCAAGAAATGCACAGAATAGCTTTGAACAGACAGAATTGGAGAGATCTGACCTCTGCCCTATGCGCTAACTTAAGCGCAAAGGGAAAATGAATGAAATTATTAACCAGTTCCCAAAAACTTAGCTGAGATGACATCGCAGTCTCAAAGATATCTGTCTTAGACTTTTTTACAATGAATGGGAGATTAGTTACATTTTTGCTTTGCGTCAATTTGAGGATAAGTGCTGACAAACTTATCACAAAAATAAAGGTTTTTCAATAAAAACATGAAATCTCTGATAAACAATATAAATGTAGAGGTACCGGTAGTTCAGTGAAAACATGAAAAATCTGATGAATAATTTAACTGTTTTCGGGCCAAATGTTGAAATATCTGTTATTTAAATAATTCTTATGGAACCAATAACTGATATATCGACTGTAGTTTCCATCAATCATAATTTTATCAGTTTATATTTTGAGGTTCGCTAATAGAAATATTTATATTAACCAAACTCTTTACCAGCTACATGCGAGGATACTTTACCAGCTACATGCGAGGATACTTTACCAGCTACATGCGATGATACTTTACCAGCTACATGCGAGGAACCTTTCACTTCCATTTCCCACTAATACTAATGTCTCTTTTTTCTTGAAAAACTGATTGTTTTTACTCTAACATGTGTTGTTTATTTCTGAGAAATAATAACAATACTGTTTCTGGACACAGCGTAGAGCAAGCTATTGCTCTTATTTGTAGTTCCCTCAAAGATAAAAGATTGCACAAGCAATTATTTTGTTATCAGCTCAATAACAAAAAAACTATTAAATAAGATTGGATTAGGTTCTGATATTTTTGATGCTGGTTGCTTATACAGGAGCTGTCAACATTCTCAAACATCAAATAGCAGTAGTAACAATTATTTTTGAAGATAGAATACCTAGCTCATTTCAAACTAGTGGAAGTGATAATTTCAAACTGGTGGAAGTAATAATTTCAAACTAGTGGAAGTAATAATTTCAAACTAGTGGAAGTAATAATTTCAAACTAGTGGAAGTGATCATTTCAAACTAGTGGAAGTAATAATTTCAAACTAGTGGAAGTGATCAGTTCAAACTAGTGGAAGTGATCATTTCAAACTAGTGGAAGTGATCAGTTCAAACTAGTGGAAGTCATCATTTCAAACTGGTGGAAGTGATCATTTCAAACTGGTGGAAGTGATCATTTCAAACTAGTGGAAGTGGTCATTTCAAACTAGTGGAAGTGATCATTTCAAACTAGTGGAAGTGATCATTTCAAACTTGTGGAAGTGATCATTTCAAACTAGTGGAAGTGATAATTTCAAACTAGTGGAAGTGATCATTTCAAACTAGTGGAAGTGATCATTTCAAACTAGTGGAAGTGATCATTTCAAACTAGTGGAAGTGATCATTTCAAACTAGTGTAAGTGATAATTTCAAACTAGTGGAAGTGATGATTTCAAACTAGTGGAAGTGATCAGTTCAAACTAGTGGAAGTGATAATTTCAAACTAGTGGAAGTGATAATTTCAAACTAGTGGAAGTGATCAGTTCAAACTAGTGGAAGTGATAATTTCAAACTAGTGGAAGTGATAATTTCAAACTAGTGGAAGTGATAATTTCAAACTAGTGGAAGTGATCAGTTCAAACTAGTGGAAGTGAGCAGTTCAAACTAGTGGAAGTGATCAGTTCAAACTAGTGGAAGTGATAATTTCAAACTAGTGGAAGTGATAATTTCTAACTTGTGGAAGTGATCAGTTCAAACTAGTGGAAGTGATCAGTTCAAACTAGTGGAAGTGATAATTTCAAACTAGTGGAAGTGATCATTTCAAACTAGTGGAAGTGATCATTTCAAACTAGTGGAAGTGATCAGTTCAAACTAGTGGAAGTGATAATTTCAAACTAGTGGAAGTGATCAGTTCAAACTAGTGGAAGTGATAATTTCAAACTAGTGGAAGTGATCATTTCAAACTAGTGGAAGTGATAATTTCAAACTAGTGGAAGTGATAATTTCTAACTTGTGGAAGTGATCAGTTCAAACTAGTGGAAGTGATCAGTTCAAACTAGTGGAAGTGATAATTTCAAACTAGTGGAAGTGATAATTTCAAACTAGTGGAAGTGATCATTTCAAACTAGTGGAAGTGATCATTTCAAACTAGTGGAAGTGATCATTTCAAACTAGTGGAAGTGATCATTTCAAACTAGTGGAAGTGATAATTTCTAACTTGTGGAAGTGATCAGTTCAAACTAGTGGAAGTGATCAGTTCAAACTAGTGGAAGTGATAATTTCAAACTAGTGGAAGTGATAATTTCAAACTAGTGGAAGTGATCATTTCAAACTAGTGGAAGTGATCATTTCAAACTAGTGGAAGTGATCATTTCAAACTAGTGGAAGTGATCATTTCAAACTAGTGGAAGTGATCATTTCAAACTAGTGGAAGTGATCAGTTCAAACTAGTGGAAGTGATAATTTCAAACTAGTGGAAGTGATCAGTTCAAACTAGTGGAAGTGATCAGTTCAAACTAGTGGAAGTGATCAGTTCAAACTAGTGGAAGTGATAATTTCTAACTTGTGGAAGTGATAATTTCAAACTAGTGGAAGTGATCAGTTCAAACTAGTGGAAGTGATAATTTCAAACTAGTGGAAGTGATAATTTCAAACTAATGGAAGTGATAATTTCAAACTAGTGGAAGTGATCAGTTCAAACTAGTGGAAGTGATAATTTCAAACTAGTGGAAGTGATCAGTTCAAACTAGTGGAAGTGATCAGTTCAAACTAGTGGAAGTGATAATTTCAAACTAGTGGAAGTGATAATTTCTAACTTGTGGAAGTGATCAGTTCAAACTAGTGGAAGTGATCAGTTCAAACTAGTGGAAGTGATCAGTTCAAACTAGTGGAAGTGATCAGTTCAAACTAGTGGAAGTGATAATTTCAAACTAGTGGAAGTGATCAGTTCAAACTAGTGGAAGTGATAATTTCAAACTAGTGGAAGTGATAATTTCAAACTAGTGGAAGTGATAATTTCAAACTAGTGGAAGTGATCAGTTCAAACTAGTGGAAGTGATAATTTCAAACTAGTGGAAGTGATCAGTTCAAACTAGTGGAAGTGATCAGTTCAAACTAGTGGAAGTGATAATTTCAAACTAGTGGAAGTGATAATTTCTAACTTGTGGAAGTGATAATTTCAAACTAGTGGAAGTGATCATTTCAAACTAGTGGAAGTGATCAGTTCAAACTAGTGGAAGTGATCATTTCTAACTTGTGAAAGTAATAATTTCAAATTAGTGGAAGTGATCATTTCAAACTAATGGAAGTGATAATTATGCATGAGAAGTTACTTTACTTAGACAAGTTGGAGACAGTAAACAAAGTTAGTAAATAATTAAATTGTGATGATATATATTGTGTCAGGTTTTTTTGGCTTCTGATGTCATATTTTATAAAAATATTCCTTAATTTAAACATTTTTGGACATAAATGCATTGAGTAAATTGTGTATTGACTACAACTATCATAAAATAACAGAAAATGTGATAGGAACACCGTAAACCATTGACAAATTACACCAATTGAAACATTTTTATTTTAAAAACTATAAGCTACTAACAATTTTTCTATTTTACAAATTGTAATTATACATTTCAAAAATAATTTTTCAACAACTTACGGCTATATTGATTTTTTGTAACCATACTCTTATTCAATGATGTACAATATGCACACACCATTTATCAATATATGTCATGGTAAACATTTAAAAACCTGATGAAATAGGTCTACTACTTAAAATTAATTTGGTCCGAACCTAAAAAGAAATACATAAAGAGCCTAATAGCTATTTTATCGGCTAACAAGCATAAGTTGCTGTTTTATTAGCATTGTGGGTTTAAGTGGCTGTTTTATCGGCACGGTGGGTTAGTTTAAGTGACTGGTTTTTTTGTGTGTTTTTCTTACCAAGCACAGCCAGGGAATTTAAGCGGATGTTTTCTGTGCTTACCAAGCACAGCGGGCTGTGCTTACCAAGCACAGCGGGTGAATTTAAGTGGCTGTTTTCTTTGCTTAGCAGCACAGCGAATGAATTTAAGCGGATGTTTTCTGTGCTTACCAAGCGCAGCGGGTTAGTTTGACTGTTGTATCAGCTTACAGGCGAAGTGGTTAAGCTTAAATTACAGCTTTATTTTTCTACCCAAGATCTGGAGTAAAAAACCCTCAAGAACAACCCTACATATAAACTCATGGCATGCTTCCTTACAGCTGCAGTTTACCACTATCATACAAGAAAGGGCATTGCAATATATCCCAGGTCTCAGGCATAGTAGAAAATAGCTTCTGGCAAAGGATCACTCAAACAACCTGAAAATGATACATCATATAATTAATTAAAACTATGACAAAATACAGTGGAATCCCTCTATAGCGCATTCTTTTATAACAAATTTTCCCTATATAAAAACACTGCAAAATCCCCAATTATATATGCACTGTATATAGTGAATTTATGTTATTACATATATATTTTGTCGGTCCGGACCAAGTAGTTATAACAGGATACATCTGTACTACTTTTAGAAACTGTGAAAACACACAGGAAAATGCAGAACCTAAAGATCTCTACACTAAATGTCACACAAAGATCAAACAATTATCTTAAGAAGGTGTGTTTGGTTTTGATACTAACAAGCTACAGTTTTCTTTCATCCAAGGTGAGTTCAACTCTCGGCAGTATGCAATGCTTTAAGAAAAAAACCTCCTACTTGGAAGTGTTATATGTATAAGGCAACTTCTGCCTATGCGGCAATCAGAACCTAGATTTATAATTTAGGGAGCAAAGAATAGGGCCACTGGCTTCTTTTCAGGTACCTCGTAGGTTTTCAGGCACCTCATAGGAGGCAACTAAAGAAAGTTGAGGTATAGGCTGACAACCTGTAGAAGACATTAAATGAAATCCTGCAAATTTTTGGTGCTACCAACATTGGCCAATTTTTACCATAGTCAATATCCCTGTATGGCTTCAATATGACTGCATGGCTTCAATATGAATATTGTATGGCTTCAATATGACTGCATGGCTTCAATATGAAAAAAGTACATGAAGATTAAAATGACACAGGTTTGCACATTTGTGGACAGAACCTAAAAAACTGCACAATACACCCTTCAATCATGTTTATTCTACAGAAAACAGAGACAAAATAACATTCACAGAGACAGCTCTACTCCTGAACCTGAGGCTCTATGTGTCTTCAGAGCCTGAAAGGGAAGTAAAAAGTAGTAAAACTATGACTATAAAGCAAACTGCGGTGATGATATAAATAAAAAGCACAATAAATATACATAAATGAAAGAGTCACGAAATATAAAGATAAAGAACATTTTCACAAGCAAATATTAATTAGAAAAGAAGTAAACAAATTGTACATGTAAAAATTCAAATATACAGAAAATGAAAAAAGAAGTTTTACTAAATAAACAGTACTGGTTGAAAGGTTTACATGCAGACAGTAAAATATAAATAAAACGAGTTTTACTAGTGATCAGTTAACAGAGTTAGAGTGTTTACAAAAAAGTCTTTATCAAGTAACCACGGAAGAAAAATCAACCAAGGAAGATAACACAGTATAAGAAAAATATGTTGCTCTTTCTTTTTATGTATAAATTGTTCCCACTGCAAATATACATTGATAACCAGCAGTACATTAAGACTTCACTGCGTCACCATTAGCCACTGCAAGAGCACCGTTGGAAGAAGTAACTGCTTTGGTTGTGTAGCAGGCATTCAGAAAGGCTCCAGCAACATCGTTGACTAGACTTCTGTCTGGGATTCCCTGAGCGAACCCATATATAGCTCCCTGTGAACAAACCAGATTGTGATTGTTGAGTGTACCAGGTATTTAAGGGTTAATGCAGATTGGATATTTAACATAATACAAATGTCATTACAGCACTTCTTCTTCGTTCTCAAACTCCCACTGGATCTCTCTTGTCACAGAATAATGGTCCTGCTAGATTTCCGCAGGACGTAGTCCAGAGAATGGATATGCATTGTGCCGTTTTAATTGTGCCGGTGGTCTTCTTCTTCTTCTTCTGCGATCAGTTTCCTATGCTCATAAGTCTATACAGGAAGGTGGGCCGCCTCCATGAATTCAGTCGTCAGCAGGAGGTCCTCACGGTTGTCCCAAAGCTTCACCTTCAGATCTGTCTCTTGGGGCCATATTTTGGTTCTCACGTCATCAAAGAGTGGGCATGTCTGCAGAATATGTTCTGGAGTCTGGGGACCCTTTTGACATGGGCATTGGTTTGAAATTATTTTGGGCAGCCTTAATTTTGTGGAGATGTGCTTGTAGTCTGCAGTGTCCTGTGCGAAGTCTAAAAATTGTGGTTTGTTGTGACCTGTTTAGCTTTAGAATAGGGTCCTGTGGAAAGTTACTGCCTGTTCTCTGACTCCATGTATGTTTGTATTTTCCTTTGATGAGGGTTTTTGCTTCAGTCAGTGATATTCTGGGCTGGAATTGTTTCTTTTTTGCACCTGCTTTTGCCAGTCTGTCAGCTCCTTCATTTCCTGATATTCCACAGTGTGCAGGGATCTACTGCAGCACAACTTTATTGTTGGCAGATAGTTGATTTAGAAGTTCTACAGTTGTTTTTGTTAGGAGATCTTTAGGTTCCTTTTGGATGGTTTGGAGTACTGACATACAGTCACACAAGAAGACTATGTTAGCTCCTTTGAGCCTCCGTTCCTCTAGAGCCTTTGATGCTTCCAAGATTGCTTGTAGCTCTGCCCTGTAATTTGTTGATAATTTGCCAGTAGCGATTGCCAGTGGCCTGACATATCAGTCATCGGCGTAGATTAGAGTACTACTTTACAGATTGGAAACATGACACACAAAAAACTACTGCATAAACTACAGACATTTGTGAATAGAAGAATTCTTGATTAGAAACCAGTATTGTGGCACATAACACATTCCCATAAATGTTCCGTTCTATGATCCAGCAGTCATCCAAAAGTATACAGACTCAAAGTTCCAGACAGGTGTTGATTCTGTGATCTTTATAAATTTCCAGAGAGGACACACTTTCTCCCCACCTCTGGTTGTCCCCGTTTCTGCAATGCCCGCCATTATTAGATTGACCCTATCTCTCTTCAATACTGTGCCATCAACCACAGCATTGCCCACTAATGAGTCTGTTCCTTGTTTGCATTTGACCCCCACATGACCAGGGCAGCATATCAATATAATACTTTGAACAACTGAGTTGCTCAGTAACAGTTATAAAGCCAGAGGCAGACCATGTAAAAGTTGGATCACAGAAATGAAAGAAGCCACAGGAACAAGCTTACAAAAAGCGCACAAGAAGGTCATTTCCAGAAAATTCTTCCACCCCCGACGCCGCAAGGCAAACAAGGGCCACAGCGTATAGATAGAGATAGATAGATAGAGTTGTTCAGTAAAATAACCCAACACTTTCCTAGCATGTACTTTTCTTTCTTCTGCAGCATGCTATGGGAATAGAAGAATATTCAACATTAGGTGGCAAGACAAGGTAAGAAATGAAGGCATCTGAAGATGAACAGATTCAAATCTGGTGGACTCAGGTTAAGGGGAAAATATGGAGATTGATTGGGCATATGCTCAGAAAATCTCAGTAAAAGATATAGCTAGAAGATCAATAATATGGAACCAGCAGGGAAAAAAAGAAATGGAAAACCTAGATCATAATCATCATCAAGTGCAGTCTCCGCCATGAAGGTTGGCTGCAACAGATCTTCAACATCTCCTGTGGTGCACTCTGCTAGACTGTAACCTCTCGATATTGCAATGTTTTCTTTTGTAACATTGCATCTCCCATTTGTAGTTTTCTGTCTTTGGCAAACTTTGTTACGCTTGTCATGGTTAGGAAGTAATTCTTAACAATCTCTGATTGAATCTTCCCATCTTGTTATTCCTCTTGCTTTTTATCCGTTCTTTCTACTGTTGTATGCCTGAATGGCATGTTGTGATGGTTCCATTCGCATGAAATGGTCTACCCAGTTGATCTGTTGTCTCTCTATATTTTGTCTGCATATGGTCTATACTATCGTTCTGATGTCTTTATTTCTCATTCAGTCCCTTCTGGTGACATTTATAGCCTTTCTTAGGCATTTCATCTCACATGTTGTAATCTTTCTCATTAGTGTTTTTGTCAATAGTGGTTGCAATAGTCCTCCAACATCCTTTGTCTCTTACTTTGGTGGTACACTCTGCTAGACTATAACCTGGTCATATGATATTTCCTTCCAACTTTTATTTCTGCCTATCTCTCGCTCATCTCCACTCGACTCTTACCTTCAAGTAAGGTCTCCAAAAACAAGGTGGCATATCCTTTAGTATGTCCAAAATTCTTTGATTTTTATTTCCTTTAATAGTTTGTTTTCATACACAGTGTCAGAATCTCTTTGTTCATTTTCTTCTCTTTCCATGAAGTTCTCCCTATTCTTCTATATACCCATGCCTCAAATATATTGATTCTATCCTCCAGTTGTTCATTATCCCTGCTTTTGAGTCATAATGTAGAATAGATATATTATTTTATAATTCTCATTTTTAATTTCTGATTTGTTTACAGGTTAATACTTTCCTCATGTCATTGAAAGTATTTTTAACCATTTCAATTCTCCTTTTAACTTCTGTTTCACATCTGCCATCATTTGTGATTGTGTCAAAGATGTTCGTAATGTTCTACTTGTTGTAGTATCTCTCCATAAATTTCTACATAACACTAAGGAACTATGTTCTTACAACCTCTGACAAGGACAATAAGATATTCGGCAGTGTCTCAGATATAAAACAAATAACTTACCGCTCCGCAGCATTCAGCAGTTGGATCCTTCATAATGTCCTTGACACTGTTCTCAATATCTATAACAAACTTGTCTGCAACTCCAGTTTTTGTATGCAGTAGGGTCACACAAAGATGTAGACTGTTGTGGTGATAAAACAAAACAATTATCACTGTTGTAAATATACAAATGTCACACAGTAATCAAGTTTGTGTTTATACAAAGGAATTACGGAGCTCTTGTTTCCTATTAGGTCCACAAATCAAATATTTAAGTACAATGATTACAGTAGATGGAAGAAGTTCAACAGAAATAAGAAGCAGAATAGGACAGGCAAAAACAACATTCAGAAAAATGAAAAATATATTGTGTAATATGATCTTGTCATTAGAGGTGAGAGAGTTCTGCAGTGCTATATAACTCCTATTCTAACATATGGATGCGAGTCTTGGACAATAAACAAACTGGAAAGTGGGAGATTGGAGGCAACAGAGATGTGGTTTTATAGAAGAATGCTAAGAATACCATGGACTGCCAGAAAAACAAATGTAGAGGCGTTGAAAGAGTCAAATGTGAAATGGACCTTAATTAATAATATAAGAAAAAGACAAACTTCATTTTTTGGCTACTTCATGAAGTTCGGAGAACAGGTTTGGAGAACATAGTCACAACAAGCAAAATAGAAGGCAACAGAGACAGAGGGCGACAACGTGAGAAAATATTTGACAGTTTGACAACCTGGCACAGCAGGGAAACAACAACGATCTTGATACATAATACTGTGGACAGAGAGCTGTGGAGAGTCATGATCGCCTATGCCAGCTGGCATGGCACCTGATGATGATGTTTCCTATATCGTTGGCTCAGTGGTAGAATTAGCATGTGAATCATTAAAAGCTGATAATTCACATTATATAGGTGATACACTATTGTGATTCTTGCTGACCTCCTGTTGACAACTGAATTCATGAAAGCAGCTCTTTTGCCTGTATACACTTCTGGGCATTGGAGACTGGCCACAGAAGTATTGATGATTCTTGCTGACCTCCTGTTGACAACTGAATTCATGTAGGCAGCTCCATTAATTCATTCTGATTCAATATACAAACTATGCTGCTTCTTCTTCTGTTGATATTCTCAAACTCCTGCAGATTAGGAGAATACTGAAGAATCTACTTTCTGAAGGAATAAAGTCTGGGAAAAGATATCTGGGTCAACCTTTACTTTGATAGAGACAAATACATGCCTGATACATGCTTCAATACTGAATAATGGGAACAGGATGCCATGGATTGTGTTGTATGTGACAGGATGCCATGGATTGTGTTGTATGTGACAGGATGCCATGGATTGTGTTGTATGTGACAGGATGCCATGGATTGTGTTGTATGTGACAGGATGCCATGGATTGCGTTGCATGAATGGGAAAGATCAGGAACTGTATAAAGACAAAGTAAAGTTGACAGCAGATAGTTCAAAGGCACACAATGGTACACTTGAGCTTATGATACCTTGTACATACTGTGCATGACTCTTTCTGTCTCTGATTAGTCTTGTGAGTCACATCAATCATCGCCATGTATCGTAGATTATATTTCTTACAGTATAACAATAATACTATAATCTGGAAAAACAGAAATTTGCCTACTATTACTGTTCTAGCTCTGGATTTATGAAAGAATTTATTTCAACAATATTTGCACATTAACAAACCTGGCAGGAAACTGCAAAGAGTTTAGATTCCATCCTTTCTCCACAAGAGCTTCAAAGAGCCTGTAGATGTTGAAGACTCTAGAACCAATTCCAATAACAGACACTTGAGGTTCTCCAAATATGAAGATCTGTGGGATTGACTTCAGCCTAGAAATTATTTACAATCAATATATATTGTCACTTGTTCATATTTGTGAATCCGTGAGAATAGATTTATGTAGTATGAGTATGCTGAAAGTATGCAATAATATTCTTCGTCTTCTGCATTTGTTCTCTCCTACAAATTAACAGGATTTAGCTGTCATGTGTAGGTGGACACTCATCATATTATGTTGTTAATGTGTTCTTAATAAAGACCTTTTGGTTGAAATATCAATTTGTGTGTTATTATGTGTGTTACCAGTGATTAGAAAAGTTTAATTACCCTGTTCCAAGTTTCACCTGTAAATTAATAGGATATAGTCCAGAAAATGGATACGTTGTTTCATGGTTAACAGCTTGCCTGCAATATCTGTGCCTTGTGGCCTGACTCATTCAATTTCAGCATAACTTCCAGATTACTTTGACCCTATGGGATGGGACAGCCAACTCCACTCCAAAGATCATCTTAGTGAACTATTACGGCATACATGGCAGATAATAGTGTTGTTGCTATTCGTTACTCCCTCTTTGGACCCTGACAACACATGGGCACTATCTTCTGCTTCTGATGCGAGTGAACATCTTGAATTAAATTCTGTCAAGATATCTTTATTACACTTCAAACAGGGTTCTCCCTGGCATAATGGTAAAGCCATTCGTTTTGTGCTCACGAAGTCGCAGGTTCAAATCCTGCTCGCGCCGTCTTACTTTTAAAATTGATTTTTTGGGGGGGGGATCCCCAGGGATTAACTGAAGCATCAGAGTTACGCACTATGGGTGGTACTCTCAACAGGCGGCGTGCTGTTTTGTTGAGAGGGACTGAGTACATATGGGGTAACCTGAGTGCAATGAGGTCAATTCTCTACACCCCCATCGAGGCCAGAACCTTGAAGTGGTGATGGGGCTTAGTTCAGCCATCAGAGGCTGGAAACTAAGACTGGTCGGGCACTCCCACTCGAGCAGGACCATAGTCCGGCCCAAGTAAGCAGAGTGCTGAAGACGGAGGCAACCAGCCAAAAGGCGCACAGATAATCAGGTTGCCACGCATAAAACACAATGGAAACATGTCTGCATCTAATAAACGTTATGGTGCCTGCCCTGTGGCAGATGTTCAGGCAGGGACGGTGCCGGGCCCTATACCTCGAAAGGGCCCAACCTCAGTTACTGGAAGTCCTTCTCAATTGCCCCGAGGAGCCAGGAGGCAAGGGAATAGAGCTACTGGCCAAACAAACAAACGACCAATAAAAATAATGCACTGGAATGCTGAGGGTGTTAACAGTAAAAGAGATGGATACAGCAAAAAATTGGAACTTGAAAATGTCCTCAGTGAAGAACAAGTAAATATATGCTGTATCCAAGAAACACACCTCAGCAGCGACATAGCCTTCAAAATCAGAGGCTACCAGTGCTACCGATCTGACCGAAAAGACAGGCGAAAGGGTGGAATTCTGACACTAGTTAAAAACAATATCAGCGCATGTCAGCTGGAAGTATACATGGACGGGGCAGAATACCAGATGCTCCACCTAAAAACAGACAGTGCAGAATTCCATCTCCTGAACTACTACTGCCCAAATGATAAACCATTGGCACTAGACACAATTCCAGACAAAGAAAGGCTTATGGTGTGTGGTGACTTCAACAGCCACTCTCAGAGCTGGGGCTACGATCATATCGACAAGAGAGGTGAGGAACTTGAGAGCTGGCAGGATGAAAATAATCTCATTCTTATTAACCAGCCAGCAGACTCACCAACCTTCTACTCGAGAGCATGGCACACCACCTCTACACCAGACCTGGCATTCTACTCACCAGGCCTGGAATGGAACATCACACGTGTCGTTGGAAAGCAGCTTGGGGGTAGTGACCACAGACCAGTATTTCTGGAAATTCACAATGAATATACCAAGGACAGCAGCACGCTCACTAGGTGGAACTATAAGAGGGCAGACTGGAAAATGTACCAGCATTTAACCAGTGTTCTAGCTAAGGACATGAACTTGGACAAAGACATCAATAGAGCAGTGAGTGAATTTAATAGATGTATACTACATGCTGCTAGTAAAACCATACCCAGGGGGGCACGCAAAAACTACAAACCCTACTGGAATGATGAACTGGAAAAGCTGCAAAATGAGATGGAAACATCTAGAAAGCAGGCCGAGAACAGACCTAGCCAAGAACATCACAACAAATATCAGCAAACAAAGGCTAAATTTCAAAGAGCCAAGTTACAAGCCAGACGGAGCAGCTGGAAAGAAAAAAACAGAGTCGCTGAACCTAGAAAGAGATACTAGGAAATTATGGAAACTTGTAAAACAACTAAATGATGAAGGTACAGGGAGAAATACCAAGATCACACTTTATAAAGATAGAAACATTTTAACAGGTAAACATGCAGCTGATTACTTTGCAGATTCCTTTGCAGAAGACAATAACGTCAAAGTCAGCCCAGACAAACAACAGGAGGTTCGAGAGAACCAGCAAAACATTGGACAAGGTGAACCTATACCTGAAGTCATGGAGGCACCAATCACAATGAGAGAACTGGAGCATGCAATATCCAAATTGAAAATGAAAAAGTCCCCTGGAGCTGATGGAGTGTCCAATGAAATGATTAGAAACCTGGGAAGTGCAGAAAGAGCAAAGCTACTGCAGATCTTTAACACAAGCTGGTCCACAGGTAATGTACCACAGGCATGGAGAGAAGCAATAATGATACCACTCCTCAAATCAGGAAAAGATGGCAACACAGTCTCCAACTACAGGCCCATCAGCCTCACAAGCTGTCTATGTAAAACAATGGAACGCATTATCAATCTTAGGATGCAGTGGTACCTTGAAAGTGAAAACCTTCTGGTATCACAGCAAGCAGGTTTCAGACAGTGCTACTCTACTGAAGATCAGGCAACCTACCTCTCCCAAGAGATTGAGGATGCCTTCCAAGAAAAGAAACTGGTACTAGCAGCATGGATAGACCTCAGGAAAGCATTTGATAAGGTCTGGAAAGAAGGGCTCCTAAAGAAATTGCGAAATTGCAGGGTTAGCTCAAGAATGTACAAATGGGTAAAAGCATACCTGCATAATAGAAGAGCCAGGGTACAATTAGATGGTCGCAAGAGCAAGAAAGTTCTACTGCGTCATGGAGTCCCCCAGGGAGGAGTCCTGTCACCCACACTTTTCTTGGTTTACATCAATGACCTAGTTGCTGAACTACCTCACGGGATCAAAGTGGCAATGTATGCTGACGACCTGGTGATCTGGTGCACGGAAGAACATGCAACAGTGGCCACTAAACAAATACAAAGAGCTATCGATGCCCTAACCTTATGGGCTAATAGATGGTGCGTCAGCATTAACACAGATAAGTGCAGCACTACACTCTTTACCCTCTCACCAAAACAAAAAGCTGGTCATATCAAGATAGATGGAGAGCTCTTGAAAGAAGACAAACAACCCACATACCTCGGAGTTACTTTTGATGATAAGCTGACATGGAAGCAGCACATAAACAAAGCAACAACAAAAGCCAGGAGGAAGCTAGCTATCCTGAGAAAACTAAGTGGAACCACATGGGGAGCCAGTGGAAATATACTCAGTAAAGTTTACCAGCAAGGCATAAGACCACACCTGGAATACGGTTCAGCTGCGTGGTGTCCTGCATCAAACACCACATTACAAGATCTAGATAAAGTGCAAAACCAGGCACTTAGAATAATGTTGGGAGCAATGAAATCAACACCCATAGCAGAGATGCAGAAAATGGGAAGAATGCAAACACTTGGCGAACGCAGAGACACAAAAGTACTAATTCAAGCAGAAAAGTTTCAGTGTATGCCAAGTCATCCAATGAAGGAAAGATTCCAAAATCTAGCAATGGGGCGACTGAAAAGGAGCAGCTTTATCCATCAAGCTAAACGACTCCGTAGACAACTTACAGACCTACCTGAAGTTGGCAGCCCCTTAAGGTCTGTACCAGAGCAAACCCCGTGGAGTGAAAGCCATGGAATGCCAATATACATTCAGACCCATGTGAAAGGAATACTAAGCGAGGACGAACAGAACAGTGTGCAGCGAATGACAATCACCCTCAGTTTCCTGGATGAGGAATATCCACAAGATATATGGGTCAGAGTGTACACAGATGGGTCAGCACAGAATGCTGTGAGGAATGGAGGTGCAGGTGTATATATAGAATATCCACACAAGCCTAGAGATACAATCAGAACACCGACAGGAAAATTCTGCAATAATTATGATGCAGAAATCCAGGCAATTAGTGTGGCAGCTAAAAAACTGCTGAACTCCAACTCTGACCTACAGCCTGTGGTATTCCTGACAGATGCAAGGTCAGTGCTTCAAGCTCTCCAGTCTGGAAAACTAACAGACTTAAAAAAACTACTTAGCGAATTGTCTTACCAGTATAGGGTAACCATGCAGTGGATACCCTCTCACTGTGGAATACCAGGAAATGAAAAAGCAGACCAACTGGCTAAGGAAGGTGCTGCCGAAGACCAACCAGATATACCAATCACCTACCATCAGAAAAAACAGATGATAAAGTCAATAAGAAAGCCACAAACACCAACACAAGATGACTATCACAATATGAACAGATCAGAACAAGTTATAATTCTACGTCTCAGAACAGGACACAACCGACTCCGCAGTCACATGTATACAAAGTTCAAAATTGGCAACACGGCCATGTGTACATGTGGACAGGCAGCACAGAGTGCCAAACATATACTTCAAGAGTGTTCTGAGCATGAAACGCTGAGGCAGACATATTGGCCAGAGGAAACAACACTGGAATCAAAACTCTATGGGACACTGTATGAACTACAAAAGACAGTGAGTTTTATTAAGGAGACAGAATTACAGATATAGACATGTTTCAAGTGAACGAAAGAAGAAGAAGAAGAATTCTCTACACCTTTTCAATTTCAATTTATTACACTTTTTATCTGTCCGTGGTATTCTCAGCATCTCAATATCTCAGCATACAAAATCAATACTGCCTCTACATAATTTTGTACTAAAGTAAGGAAACAGTTGTAATCTTGCACAGAAACAGCCGATCTAGTCATCTTGTGGTGATGACCATGGTTGCTCTTGAAAACACTCATGATATTATGCAAAGACTATAACACAAAACATTGAAATATCAGTAGCCTACATGGCACGAGGTAAAAAAATATATCAACATGTTGCCGTGACATAGAACACATACACATACGGTCTGAGTATGTTTCTTCGTACCCATACCCTTTAGTCTGATAGTATCTGCTTTAATTGTAAAGTTGATCACAACTTTCTATTTTACGTTTTTACTACTGTTATACAGTTTTACGTTTTTACTACTGTTATACAGTTTTACGTAATTACTACTGTTATACAGTTTTACATAATTACTACTGTTATACAGTTTTACGTAATTACTACTGTTATACAGTTTTACGTAATTACTACTGTTATACAGTTTTACATAATTACTACTGTTATACAGTTTTACATAATTACTACTGTTATACAGTTTTACAGCCGTTTCACTTATTATCGATAATTTAATAATAAAATTGTGAATGACAATGACTCACGACAGGGATGGTGCAAGAAGTAGATGGTTGTTAGAGATAAATATGAATTTATAACATCAGAAATGGAAACAGCTTGAACTCTACACAATCATCCACACTGGATGAATCATCCACACTGGATGAATCATCCACACTGGATGACAACAGAAGAAAATGAAGATCTCTATATGTTGAAGAAACTATCATTCACAGCAGCCCCTCCCCCTCCCCCCTACACACAGCAGCCCCCCCCCCTTACAATCCAAACAAGTTCTGGAATATACTATTACTTCTACACAAGCCTAGCATGCAATAATGCAATGTGTCCTGGAAACATTTTTCTGTGTTTGATATTAAATTCCTGCTGATGTAATTCCAGGATGTAATCCTGAAAGAAAGAATGCATTGCATCATGGTTCTCAAAAAAGAAACTAAAGTGTTTTGCGTTAGGGGGTAGGTGCCACAAAGAAAAAATTGTTAATTGTAGTGTTTGTTTTTCAACTTCCGCTGGGTCTATCTCGCAGCAAGACAATGGTGTTACTAGATTTCCAGCAGGATGTAGTCCATAGAATGGAGATGCGTTGTGTCATCGTTTTATTTGCGCTAATGGCACGACGTGAACATCAGCGGTAGTGTTACAGGCAGTGTTTTTTTACCACTTTAACTGAACGCTAGACATCTGTAGCCATATTCCTAGTAGGACAGTTGTGTATCACAATCTGTTCAACAGTATTGCACTCTGTCCCCATTCTGCAATTTGAATGCTAGTGATGGTCAACAAATTTTCACCTTCCTTTTCCAGCTGTTTAGGTTACTATCAACCTGACTACTACATACCTGTTAATAATGTATCTGGTTGTTGATATTATCCTCTTAGTGGAATCAATGTAACCTTCTTCTCCAAAGTGCATCAATGTGGCCCAGCATGCTGCAACAATAGATCCTGGTCGGCTTCCTAGATATAAAATATAAGAATTGTAAAACTTCAATAAATGAATTAGATATGAATTATCAATATATTTGCTGCTTAAATTTTATGAAGTCAGCAATGTTATTCTATATATCTTCCTTCATTAGACAAAGGCGTTGGACTTACATCGGCCATGTTCTCAGAATGAACAGCCTAAGAATTCCCCAGCAATCACTATATTGGGTGCCACCTGGAGTAAGAAGAAGAGGGAGACCTAGAGAAACTCTACGAAGAACCATTAATAGAGAAGGCATGTCAATGAACCTAAACAACACGCAACAATTGAAAGACCTGGCAACACAAAGACAGAAATGGAAAGCTATGGTTTCTGCCCTATGCGCCGCCTATGGCCCTGGAGGAACATAACATAACAATGTTATTCAGTGGATTCCTTACCACTCAAACACACCTGGCAATGATAAGGCAGATTCACTAGTAAAGAAGGGAGAACAACAAGAAGAGCCATATACACAAGCAACCATCCACACAGTTAACGTGATGTTGAAATCTGTGAACAAAGAAAATTTAATGAACAGATGAGCCATGGGAAACACTGGGAGGGAAATCTATAAATATATGACCAGCCCAAATTCTAAAGACAACATCAACCTCCTGGGAAGGAAAGACCAGAGTATCATCTTCTGACTGCGCATACAACATGTACATCTTAACAATCACCAGAAACGCATGTGGTTGCATCTGTGGGTCTCCCCAATGGCCCACTAGACATACCACCCATGTAACAGCAATCCTTAGTGGATGACATGCCGTTATATTGGGGTTATCTTCTTAAAGAAGCTTCATGGCACGTCATCTATACACTTATGCTTTTATTTTGTTGTTGAAATGTGTTTCATGTTTACCTGAATATATATGTATGCACCCTCTGTGGTTGGAGGGAGCCAGAGATGTACTGTGCAGCACTGGGGAGGAGGAAACTGACAGCACTGTTTTTTCCTATGGCTGAAACCCATGATAGGGGCACAGTGACTCAGGATGTGACAATCCTTTTGACTTGAACATTTGGTTGCATGCCTGGAGCAAAAGAGAAGTTCGGCATAACCAGTAGTCAATTGGTGGCGGGGAATGAGCACAGTGAACCCTATCTTGGCTAAAGTGGCTAAGAGCAGTGCATAGGTTGAAACCTACCTTCCTGGAGGTGTGATAGTTATTCTCTGGCTCTGTCCCGGGGTGGACCGAAAATCCATAGACTTCCAAGCAATATAATGCCATTTAACGGCATTAGGTCAAAGGGCATGAGCCCATGGACCGCTGGATCATCAACCAACCAACCCAACAATCACCTGAACAGAAAATACACTTGCAGAGAGAAAGGGTTCTGTACCTGATGGGCTCAGGCACAAAAGAGACAACGATTTTAGCCCTGGCCCAACTCTACTGTCAGGTTTTCCTATACCGGAAATACACTTGCAGAGAGAAAGGGTTCAGTACCTGATGGGCTCAGGCGCTATTGGGACAAGGTCGCTCAGCTCGAGAACGCTTTGCTCTCAAACGCGTGATGTGAGACTCGAACTTGGGTGAGGGGTTCCCGATGTCGGTGAATGACACCTCGGCTAAGAGGGCGAAAGAGTCAAGGTCCAACTCTTCTGTTGAGTTCTTTCTCTTAAAGAACTAGGCTCACAAATGAGAAATGGTTCAGTACCCGATGGGCACAGGCACAGCACGTCCAATTACACGAGGCAAGTTCATAGACAGTGGAACACCTCGTGCGAGACAGACCTGAGCAAAAATTGTCTGGGCGAAGAGTCACCACACACACACGTGCCTGGCAACAGATAGGGAGGCTGTCACAGGCTAGGGTAGCCCACCCGAATTGTCAAGGTATGCTGAAATCGGATGTGCTAGGCCTACAAGGCGCATAACGGTGGCACAACGTAATCACGCTCCTGGCGGAAATCGCACAGATATCCGTGCTGATTACAATGGAGCGAACGCAGTACAAACAAACAAACCTGAACAGAATACATCCACAACACACTCCAGGGTGCCGGATGTGCATTCATACCTATGAAACTTGACCACCACATTTTTGAATGCCCAGCGCTGGATGACATAAGAAAAATGCTTGTCCCTCCAGGGCCAGATAAATGGAACACATTATATGGAACAAAACAACAGCTCACAAACACATGCATATATCACACAATGGCATTGGGTCAAAGGGCATGAGCCCATTGACCGCTGGATAACCAACCATCAATATAGATATATTCAGTTACTACTACACAGTGAAAAGTACAATTTATAATTTTACCATGCACAAAACTTTGAAGTACCCTCATTACTTTTATGTCTAGGGAAATCACACTTCTAAAACTAAATTAGAAGAACTAAAATATTTGTCATTGAATGAATGAATGTTGATATTTGGAGAGATTTTATGGAAAGGCAGCATTCTTAAAAATTCACAATTTTTTTAGTAGTTTATACATAACTTTTGAAATTTGACAATTTTTTCACCAACAATATGGCCATAAACTATTCCAACCATCTGGTCCTCATCAGAAAAACAAAGTAACAACTACTAAGAAGCTACATCTTTCCAGTGGCAACACACGGATCTGAGATGTGGGTAATGACATCGACAATGGAAAATAAATGATCTGCATGAAATGCTATAGAAAAATATCATGGACAGACAAAAGAACTAACGCAGATGTCCGCAAAGATCTGAACATAGAAGAAAACTGGCTCTTCAAAACTATCCAAAAAAAACAATATTACATATTTTGTACACATAAAAAGACACAATGGTTTGTAAAGATTAATCATGGATGAAAAAATTTCAGGGAAGAGAATAAGAGGTATACCATGACATTATGATGGATACATGACATTGAAGACCTACTGAACATGACATTGGAAGAAGCTGGGCCGCTCACACAGAACCATGACGTTTACAAAGTGGTAGTGAGGACAACGTTCTGCAAAGGACACGTCACATAGAGAGAAGGCACCCTTTATTCATACACAGATGCATCAGAAAATTAATACATTAAGACCTTTGGTCTCCTAGGGTGCTTGCACATTCTCGGGTTCATAGACCACGGACAAGGATTTTCCATTTATTTCTATTCTTAGATGTTCTCAGCCTCATTCCATGTGATTCCCATCTCCGTCAAGTTTTTCATGATCTCTCTTCTACATGCGTTCTTAGGTCTTCCCTGTGGGTTTCATATCATTCTTCTTCTTCTTCTGCATTTGTTATCAAACTCCTGAAGATCAGCAAGATGTAATCCAGAGAACGGAATGTGTTGTGTCATGATTTTACAGCTTTGCTGCAATATCTTTGCCTTTCGGGTTGACACATCTGACTTCTGCATGACACTTTTACCCTATATGGGATGGGACAACCAACTCTAGCCCAAAATTTCCTTAGTTGTCTCCTATGACATGCTTGACGGGTAATAGTATTACTTTTCTATGCTCTCCTTTCTGACCCTGACAATACTTGGGCATTCCATACCATTAATCCTTTTATTATTTCTGAGCATGTGTTCAATCCATCACAATTTTCTTTCCTTTAATTAGGTGCTCACCAGATCTTGGCTTGTTGATCTCTACATATATTATCTTCTTCTGTTAGTTATCAAATCTCTATATTATCTTCTTCTGTTAGTTTTCAAATCTCTACATATATTATCTTCTTCTGTTAGTTTTCAAATCTCTACATATATTATCTTCTTCTGTTAGTTTTCAAATCTCTACATATATTATCTTCTGTTAGTTTTCAAATCTCTACATATATTATCTTCTTCTGTTAGTTTTCAAATCTCTACATATAATATCTTCTTCTGCCACTTAATGTAATATTCTTCTTAAGCAATTATTCACACATCAAATCAAAAAAAAATTACCATAGAAAATATATATGTGGAATCTTTAAATTTTATAACAAATCTGAACAATTCTGGAACTTACCAGACAGAGTGGGTGATCCATACATGCCTCCAGGCCAATCTGGCTGAACGAAGAATTGTCGAGAACGTAGCTCCTTTGTTCTGTACATTATGACAGAAGAACCTTTTGGTGCAAAACCATACTAGGGAAAAGAGTACAAACATATAAATTTTCATTGGATACAGTAGTAATAATAATAAAACCCATAACCTAGGGACCAAACCCGAAATAAAGGAATGACGAAAACGGATGTGCTGGACCTCGGGCGTCCTGACCACAAGTGGCCAACCAGGTGCAAATAATCACATTCTTACTGTGAAACTTGCAGCACAACGTACTTCATGCTCCCCGGCGGAAATCACACGAAATATTTGTTGTGGTTATTTGAGAGCGAACGCTGAAGAAGAAACCCATAACTGTTAGGGTCGTAGCTGTGTCATATTGGAACAATTAGCACATTAAATTGGTAGCATATCCTATTCAGGACATAGCTATCAACCCAGCACTTTTTGGCTGTCATGATTTTCTAGGCACTATAAATATGTTCAGTAGTTTGCCCTTGCTTTCTAAATGGTCTGAATGCACAACTGTCTGTGGCAGAGATCGAACTCGGTACCTTGGCCGTTACAGATGCGCTCTGTACCACTTCACCACAGAGTAGGACATTAGCATATTACGCCCGCCAAACATCCCCCAACATCCTTGGTAATACAAATGAGTGTGAAAAGATAATGTCATGACCATTACTTAATATTGCATAACATAAATGTCTGATTTATGGACTACAGCATGCTAACCTGAGGGAGTTTAAGAACACACACAGTAGAATAAGAAGTGTGACCAAATGGTCATGGCCTAATTAGAAGTGTGACCAAATGGTCATGGCCTAATAAGAAGTGTGACCAAATGGCCATGGCTACAACAATTTAACTTGTGATGCTTTTAAACAGAAACAATGTTGCAAACTTGAAGTGCTCACTGCAAACTTGAAGTGCTCACTGCAAACTTGAAGTGCTCACTGCACAGTTACATTAATATTCTGCTAAACAGAGCTTCTTCTGTGTGACATGCACTTTATAGAATGTTGTCCTAACTGTCATTCTGTAAGCATGTCTGTTCTGTGCAAGTTGACACATATGTTTGTAACCAGGTTGAGTTATCCTTTAATTTCATTCTTGTCTTTGAGTCACACAACAGAAGTCTATATGTTTTTGTTATAAACTAAATTTTGTATTTAATCTTTTAAAAAAAGTAATCCTATAGTCAAAGTGGTGCCACATTGGAGCCATAAAAAAAAAAGCCTACCAAATATATTTATCTCCAACCACACACTGACAAATATACCTATCTCCAGCCACACATGGACAAATATACCTATCTCCAGCCACACACTGACAAATATACCTATCTCCAGCCACACACTGACAAATATACCTATCTCCAGCCACACACTGACAAATATACCTATCTCTAGCCACACACTGACAAATATACCTATCTCCAGCCACACACGGACAAGTGTGGAAAATTCTCACTCTGATCAGGCTTTCATGTTAACCCAAGATTTTCTTTTACCACCTCTTCCCCTTCCACGCCTACCTAATTGTTCCATGTACAACCCCTTCCACACCTAATTTTTCCATGTACAACCCCTCCCACACCTAATTGTTCCATGTACAACCCCTTCCACACCTAATTATTCCATGTACAACCCCTTCCACACCTAATTATTCCATGTACAACCCCTTCCACACCTAATTGTTCCATGTACAATCTTTGAACGCGAATGGAGTCTTGTTACATATCCAAACCATGCAAGCTTGCATCATTGGTTGACAGTTGTGCTATTCCTGATTCACCGTAATTTGAAAGTTTTGGAGAGGAGATGGATGCCACCAAACCAAGAGATTGTCCACTGAAATGTTTCAAAAGAATGTCTAGTCTTACCAAATACATAACCACTTCCTTTAACCTGACTATTCTAAAGACTAGTAATACCTTATGTGTATCTGCAGATATACTGGTTACTCCAGGAACTCTGAAATCAAACTTCGGAAGTGGAAAACCAGCCTTTTCCATAAATGGCAATAGAAAACCTCCAAGACAGCTATCTACATGGACTGGTAAACCATACTTTAGGCCAAGCTGCAACAGAAAAACCATCATATTCTTATGCAAACAACGTTAGATTGTGTTAAAATAAAATATACACATATGATTACAATTGATTGCTTTGGTGTATCTACTATATTGTTGAGACCTATTGCTCCAAGGTACTAAACGCATCTTCAATGCAAGAATGGTTGCTAACTAAATATTTATTAGCTGATCAGACTTAGGTTGCTTAAATTTTCTCAGAGAAAATTCTGTCCAACTGCTACGTGAATGATTCCTATGACTCAAGTTCTTTTTTTCTGTACTCACTCTCAAATTTCTGCTGATGAGCAGGATGTAATCCAGAGAACAGAATGTGTTGTAAAGTTTGGATGCATCTTTCAACCTGATACATCTGACTTCAGAATGGATTTTATATTTTGCTTTGGGTTACAGAATGTATCAGCCAGCCATAACATCTTCTCAGTCACCTCGCACACCATGCATGGCAGGCCAAAGTGTTGATATTCTTTGCTCTAATTTTGAGCTCTAGCAACACACATTTCAATGATTCAAGTTTGTCTCACAATGTAATCATAGTCAAGCTGTAAACTATGACAGCAAATGTTCCTAAATACATCCTGCAAATCTGTAGGAGCTCTTCTTTTTCCTTTGAAATTTGAAGTGTCTTTTGCATTCTTTCATGCCAAGAAGGCTTCAACTTACTGCTCATCTTCAAAAAGTAAACAATTTTCAGACTCTTCTTCTTCACTGTTCTTCAGTCAGTTACCAGGTTACAGCACAAATAGCTTCTGCCAGTTATAAGGTTACAGCACAAATAGCTTCTGCCAGTTATAAGGTTACAGCACAAATAGCTTCTGCCAGTTATAAGGTTACAGCACAAATAGCTTCTGCCAGTTATAAGGTTACAGCACCAATAGCTTCTGTCAGTTATAAGGTTACAGCACCAATAGCTTCTGCCAGTTATAAGGTTACAGCACCAATAGCTTCTGCCAGTTATAAGGTTACAGCACCAATAGCTTCTGCCAGTTATAAGGTTACAGCACCAATAGCTTCTGCCAGTTATAAGGTTACAGCACCAATAGCTTCTGTAAGTTACAAAAGTCGAAAGCCTGTATATAGGCCTAGGGAAGGAAAAAAAATAATACCGGTAATAATACTGTGGAATTAAGTACTACTTTACTGACCAATTTTGACAGTCACCGAATTTCCATTATAGACCTTGGAGACCAATTTTGCCAATCGTCGAAACCACTATGATCAATCAGAAATATGGCAACACCCATTGCTAAAAATAGCTTGTTCAGGAAAGTACTTGTTCCAAATTAGCAGCATGCGGGAATTACATATATAGATGTCATCCATGACTATTTACCATAAAAATATTGGAAATTTCGAAGGTGCAATTGTATGATATATAGAAAGTAATTCCATGTGGTAGGCCAGCGAATTGTTGCATCACGAGTTTTGCCTAACCAATGTCGTATTTCCAGTAGGCCTACTAATTGTGGCATCATGAATTTCACCTAAAAGGTGCCATTTTTCCAGTAGAATTCCAATTTCAAAGGATTTGAATGACTGTTTGCACTGGTACATTTTTATCCTGTTAATGATATTTGGTGTTATTCTGTGTTCTCGCTTTTTATTTCAACTGCAATTTTTTTTTACAAATTAGGCTGTGCACGTATATAAGCCAAAGCCCCAACATTAAAAGAGGAGGAGCATACCGAAATTCTCAACTTATACACGGAAATATACGGTAGTTTTACATTGATAGTACGTATTATCACTTTCTATTTATTTCAGTTACATTGCCAGAAGGTCAGCTTTTTTTCATTTCCAAGTATGCCACATTGACCAGGGATCCACTGGTGATGTTTCATTGGTGATAGTACTGAGGTGCAGTAATGTTTCATTGGTGATAGTACTGAGGTGCAGTAATGTTTCAATGGTGATAGTACTGAGGTGCAGTAATGTTTCAATGGTGATAGTACTGAGGTGCAGTAATGTTTCAATGGTGATAGTACTGAGGTGCAGTAATGTTTCAATGGTGATAGTACTGAGGTGCAGTAATGTTTCATTGGTGATAGTACTGAGGTGCAGTAATGTTTCAATTGTGATAGTACTGAGGTGCAGTAATGTTTCAATGGTGATAGTACTGAGGTGCAGTAATGTTTCAATGGTGATAGTACTGAGGTGCAGTAATGTTTCATTGGTGATAGTACTGAGGTGCAGTAATGTTTCAATGGTGATAGTACTGAGGTGCAGTAATGTTTCAATGGTGATAGTACTGAGGTGCAGTAATGTTTCAATGGTGATAGTACTGAGGTGCAGTAATGTTTCATTGGTGATAGTACTGAGGTGCAGTAATGTTTCAATTGTGATAGTACTGAGGTGCAGTAATGTTTCAATGGTGATAGTACTGAGGTGCAGTAATGTTTCAATGGTGATAGTACTGAGGTGCAGTAATGTTTCATTGGTGATAGTACTGAGGTGCAGTAATGTTTCAATGGTGATAGTACTGAGGTGCAGTAATGTTTCAATGGTGATAGTACTGAGGTGCAGTAATGTTTCAATGGTGATAGTACTGAGGTGCAGTAATGTTTCAATGGTGATAGTACTGAGGTGCAGTAATGTTTCATTGGTGATAGTACTGAGGTGCAGTAATGTTTCAATGGTGATAGTACTGAGGTGCAGTAATGTTTCAATGGTGATAGTACTGAGGTGCAGTAATGTTTCAATGGTGATAGTACTGAGGTGCAGTAATGTTTCATTGGTGATAGTACTGAGGTGCAGTAATGTTTCAATGGTGATAGTACTGAGGTGCAGTAATGTTTCAATGGTGATAGTACTGAGGTGCAGTAATGTTTCAATGGTGATAGTACTGAGGTGCAGTAATGTTTCAATGGTGATAGTACTGAGGTGCAGTAATGTTTCAATGGTGATAGTACTGAGGTGCAGTAAGCAGATGAGTTTATTCATGTTCATGTTCTCTGGATCTTTTGGATCTTCAACACTGAGTATGCATCAGTTAACAAACATGTTTTTCTTATGGCTCGGCAAGCAAGCCATTTTTAGCTTAGAGCATGTTCTCGATAACAAACATCCACTAGGTTACTGAGAAACAGATCACTTGCAGCTTCATACATTTATGACACAGTAACTTCTATTTAGATAATATATGACACAGTAACTTCTATTTAGATAATATATGACACAGTAACTTTTATTAGATAATATATGACACAGTAACTTCTATTAGATAATATATGACATAGTAACTTCTATTTAGATAATATATGACATAGTAACTTCTATTAGATAATATATGACATAGTAACTTCTATTAGATAATATATGACATAGTAACTTCTATTAGATAATATATGACATAGTAACTTCTATTTAGATAATATATGACATAGTAACTTTTATTAGATAATATATGACACGGTAACTTTTATTAGAAAATATATGACACAGTAACTTTTATTAGATAATATTTGACACAGTAACTTTTATTAGAGAATATTTCCAGCACTGGATGTTATTAGATTAGTGCTTCTTCCTCCAAGGCCACAGAAATGGAACAAAACAACAGCTCACAAACACATGCGTGTATCACACAATAGCAGCGGTCAAAGGGCATTTGCTGACAAGCTGTTGGACCAGCAAGAAACCAATCAATAATTACACAATATTTACACATTTCTAGGTGAGTTTTATTAATATAATACCTTGTTTAAAACTTTATTTTAGGGTAGAGTTGAGGGAAGGCGAGCAAGAGGTAGACAGGAATACAAAGTGGGAGGAAAACATCAAAAGATGGACAGGTTAGTCTAGCAGAGTGCACCACCACAGCAAGACAAAGAATGTTGGAGGTCCATTGCAGTCAACCTTCATTGAGAAGTCAGCACTTGATGATGATGTGTTTTTCAGCTGAAGAACACAAGCATCTTGCCTAAATTTTCAGTTTTTTTAGTTTGTTTATTGTTCTGAATTTTGTGCTTATGTTTTAACACGCCAATAGAAAACACTCCTGACCATTGTCAGAGTTGAAAACTGTATCCTAAGCAAGAAAACACTCCTGGCCATGTCAGAGTTGAAAACTGTATCCTAAGCAAGAAAACACTCCTGGCCATGTCAGAGTTGAAAACTGTATCCTAAGCAAGAAAACACTCCTCACCATGTCAGAATTGAAACCTGTATCCTAAGCAAGAAAATACTCCAAACCGTGTCAGAGTTGAAACTTGTATCCTGAGCGCTGAGAGACTGATAATCTAAACCTGTCTTTAAGTTTTATCAAACTTAAATTATTCCAGACATCAAGACATAAAATATGCTGTCGGGTGAGTTCTTACCTTTGCTACATCCTCGACTGGGTCAATGATGCCATGAGGGAATTGAGGTGCTGATGCCACTAGCTGTGAATATTTATGTGAATAATCATTACTTTATGTTCAACAAGAGAAGACAGAATATTTGGTCATATCACATATATTGACATACATCAATATTCGGATCACATATATTGACAGATCAATATTCAGATCACATATACTGATATAGAACAATATTCATATCACTTATATTGTCATAGATCAATATTGAGATCAGAAATAAGTTGAGGAAATGACAATCACATGAACTGAAACACCTGAAATCTAGAAACAATATGTTTCTATATAAAACTAAAACTAGTGATTCTTGCAGATGGTAACAGTTTCTTCCATCTTTCCATGATTTGATGGAAGAATCTGCATAATAGATTCTACCATCTTTCCATGATTTGATGGAAGAATCTGCATAATAGATTCTACCATCTTTCCATGATTTGATGGAAGAATCTGCATAATAGATTCTACCATCTTTCCATGATTTGATGGAAGAATCTGCATAATAGATTCTTCCATCTTTCCATGATTTGATGGAAGAATATGCATAATAGATTCTTTCCTCTTTCCATGATTTGATGGAAGAATCTGCATAATAGATTCTTCCCTCTTTCCATGATTTGATGGAAGAATCTGCATAATAGATTCTACAATCTTTCCATGATTTGATGGAAGAATCTGCATAATAGATTCTACCATCTTTCCATGATTTGATGGAAGAATCTGCATAATAGATTCTTTCCTCTTTCCATGATTTGATGGAAGAATCTGCATAATAGATTCTTCCCTCTTTCCATGATTTGATGGAAGAATCTGCATAATAGATTCTACAATCTTTCCATGATTTGATGGAAGAATCTGCATAATAGATTCTACCATCTTTCCATGATTTGATGGAAGAATCTGCATAATAGATTCTACCATCTTTCCATGATTTGATGGAAGAATCTGCATAATAGATTCTACCATCTTTACATGATTTGATGGAAGAATCTGTTTCCATCCTCAAGAATCACTAATTTTAGTTTTCTGAATCAATGTCGGCGCACTCTGGGAAAACCCATAAGTGCTCAGTCTCTGCCTGAACATGATGAAGAGTATGCATGCTGGTGTATTTGAAATTCTTTAAATCGTATTCGAAACGTCTGTCCATCTTGAGCTAGTCTTCCTGCTTCTGTTATTGTCATGTTCAGGTGGTCTTTGATGTCTTGCATCCATCTTCTTCTTGGTCTGCTTCTTGATCGTCACCCTGGCATCATCCCCTCCATTATGGTTTTCTCTAGACTGTCATGGTATTTGATATGGCAAAAATATTGTAGTTTTTTGGAAAGAACCATGCTGTTTAGCCAGTTTTCTTTCAGATTCATTTCTCTCAGGGCGGCTACATTGGTGATATTTTTGGTCCATGGTATTCTGAGGATTTTTCTGTAACATTTTGTTTCAAATGCTGCTATTTTATTTTTTTATTTTGCTGGTAATTGTCCAGGATTCACACCCGTATATTTCGACCCATATATGCAAGCTCTTAGGAATGTTAGTTTTGTTGTTTTGCAGCAGCTCAGCTATATGTTTTTCATTTGTATCAGCTTCTTTAATGCAATAGCCAACCTCCTTCCGACTTCTTCATAGCAATCCTCATTACTGTTGATAAGAGAACCAATGTATTCAAAACTGGTGACTCTTTCTAATTCGCTGTTGTTGATACTGATTGAGAACTTGCTAGTGGTTTTGTTGCTTGTCATAATGTTGATCTTGTTTCCATTTAGAAATAGATTTTGTTTTTCAATATTTTATCTTTAATGGAGTTTATGAGGTGTTGAAGACCTGCTTGAATGTGTGCCAATAATGTTGTATCAACAGCATATCTTAGTTCTTGTATCTCGTGGCCTCCGATGTTGAATGGGCCGAAGTTATTTCTCTGTTGCTCGTTTCTTACATTCCTCATTATGTTCTCTGCATAAATATTGAAGAGATATGGTGATAGGACACATCCTTGTCTGGTCCCTTTTTCCACACTGAACTAATCAGATGTTTCAATATTTACTCTCACAGCTGTTTTCTGGTCTTGTTATAATGTTTTTATGAGGCGGATTAGGTGTAGCGGGAAACTCATGTCCTTCATGATATTCTAAAGTTTGTGATGTACACAATCGAATGCTTTGGAGTAGTCAATAAAGCATGTGTAGATGTCAACATTAAACTCTGAATTTCTATATGATGTTCCGCCTATTGAAAATAAGGTCTCTGGTGCCTCTGCCATGTCTGAATCCTGCCTGTGCTTTATTTAACTCTTCTTCCAGCTTATGTTGTAGTCTTTTCATGATGATACAAAGTAATATTTTGCTGACGTGACTGATCAGTGCAACTGTTCTGTAGTTAGTGTATTTCCCTTCTTCGGTAGCGGTATGTAGACTGATCGTGTCCATTCCTTGGGTCAATCTTCACTTTTCCAGATCTTGGTGTAGAGTGTGTGATAGATGGTGATGGTTTCTTCACCTGCCTGGATCATTTCAGCAGTTTTATTATCACACCTTGGAGATTTTGCTCTCGTCAGGTTTTTAATAGCCCATTGAACTTTTTCTAAACTGGGTCTGGTTCTATTTCATTGTTATTGTAGGTGTTAGTCAGTGTTTTTGTGGATGCCTCATATATTTCCTTACTGTATTCTTTTTCATCTTTCTAGGATATCTTTATGTTCTGTTAATTTGTTACCATGTTTGTCTTGAATGATGTTTAGTTCTGGCTTGAAACCTCCTATTAGAGTTCTCATCTCTTTGACCATACTATCACTTCTTTCTTGTTTGTTTATCTCCTCTATCTTGCTGCATGTCTCCAGTATTCATTTATTTGTGTCTTATCTTGTATTCTTCCTTATTTTCTTGGTGATTTCTTTGTATTTATTGTGATTTGCAGTGTAATTCATGTTTTAATTTGTCTTCTTTCTTCAATTAGTTTTGAGCATTGAATCTGAGATGTAAATTTTTTTCTTGGTAACTTTTCTGGGTATTTTTGTGCTTAGAAACAAGAATTTCTTGCATAGTTCATCTGTGTTAATTCTTCTTGTACTGCCAGAAGTATTTCTAATTTGTTGTGAACTTCAATGCTATATTCTGCTGGTATGTTCCTGAGGTCAAAGTGGATGGGTCTCATCATCATCAGGTGCAATGCCGGCTGACATAGGCGATCATGGCTCTCCACAGCTCTCTATCTCCAGCATTATTTATCAAGATCATTGTTGATTCCCTGCCGTGCCAGCTTGTCTAACCCTCCTGTGACCTTGGGTACTGAACCCAATTTTCTGTGTGTGATCTGTGGTGGGTAACTGTGACAGTTGAATTAGACTAGATATCTCAAAACATACAAGCATATACATACAAGCACATACGCATTCATAAACAGTTAAATCTCAAACTGGTGCACTATTATATGTCTGTGGTCTGTCAAGGTCTCGTATAAACCCTTTCAAAAACAATTATGGGAATTTCACAAAAAAAAATAGGAATGTAACATTCATATACTACGCACCACACAAGTTCTCCGACTGATAGCACGTTGCATGGCCACAAGGTCAATCATCCTGGTTTGCTCATCAACTGGAATATGTGTGATCTTCATGCGGAAATAACTTGCAGCCTGGAAAAAAATCAAGGTAGTTCCACATATCATTACATCAATATACCTGATAAATTATATATATATATATATATATATATATATATATTAGGGTATAAAGTTCAAATGATAAAAATATATTAGGGTGTCTTGAAAAAAAGATATATCTTTACAAATATATAGGGTATCAATATTCATAGAGTGTCTATAAAAAGTCAGATGATAAAATATATATATACTAGGAGGCTTTCATAGCATGTCGCCCATCTATTGTCGTTTCCTTCTAATGATATTCTGCTCTCCCAAGTGTGTCCTAGTTCTTCATGAAAGCATCATGTTTTTTTTTCCCCCATTTTATCAAGCCACTATAGATCAAGAAATCTATTTTGAAATCCCCACACGTTACAAGTGCTAATAACAATACACATGCACAAATATGTACCTTATCAAATGCAGCATGTGCTGTTACAGGAACAATTCTGGAAATAATAAAAATAGTTAACATAAATAGAGCATGATCAAAGTTAAAAGGAAAGATAATGGAAACTATGAATCAGCATCATACCACACAGTTCTCATGCAAGTACTTAGCTGCCTAGCCAGTGCCAGACCAGAAACCGATCAACTAGTGTCACCTTCAGCACTTTAGATATTAGGTATGTTGATTGTCGTCTTCATACACCCGACATATTCAAGTGTTCGGATCTCTGCTTTAGTAAATCTCTGAAGGTGTTACAGCTGATGGTTTCAGTTCTGTTAATTCAGCATTCTTTTGGATATTTTTGTGATGTGTTCTCTCAGAAACCAAGAAATTAATATAAATACTGGTCAGTTAGTGGCCATATAATCATTATTGTAGTCAGAACAAGTTAGGTAACGTGCTATTCAGCATGCTCGTAAGCATATGACTGACTGCTACAAAACAAAAAGGTGGGTCCTCCCCTCTGCATGGGCAGTCAACCCTATGCTTAAGCTCCTTAGTCGTCTCTTACAACATGCATGGCAGGTGACAGTGTTACTATTATTTTCTTCTCCTTCAGGTGCGTTACACATAGTCGATGTGAGCACATATAATCATTAAGTCTAAATAATACTGACGTATGACCACAGAGAATAACATATTCTTCTTCAGCATTCATTCTCAAACTCCCACTGGATCTCCCTTGTAGCAGGATCATGGTCCTACTAGATTTCCAGCAGAATGTAGCCCAGAGAAATAGAAATGTGCTGTGTCGCCGTTTTATTTGCGCCAATGGCCCGACACATCCATCTTCGGCGGAGAATAACATATGAAAGTACAATAACATGTGAACACAACACATCCATCTTCGGCGGAAAATAACATATGAAAGTACAATAACATGTGAACACAACACGACTACAATAACTTGTGAACACAACACATCAGACTACAATAACTTGTGAATACATCAGACTACAATAACTTGTGAACACAATATGCCAGACTACAATAATGTGAACACAAAAGACTTGAATCAATTGTGAACACAACATACCAGACTTAAATCACATATAAACAATACAAACAATACTTAGTATTAATGAACAAATAAAAATATTCTCACATTTCTGGAAATTTCACTCCCCGTTCCCGAGCTAAGTTTCTGTATGCCAACATTGCTAGCAAGATGCTCTCGGTACCTCCAGAGGTAACAGCCCCACATGATTCTTGATCACCATTGAACAAAGTACAACACATACGCACGACTTCTGCTTCCATCTTTCTTACATCCGGAAACACATCTGGGTGGAGTGGGTTAGACCATGCAAACATTCCATATGTCTGTATAAGCATAGAATAAAATTGTTAATAGTGGATTAGAAGAAAGTTTATACATACATAAGTCTAAAAGCATATGATGAAATTGTTAATAGTGGATTGGAAGAAGTTTTTACATACATAAACAGCTTCATTCTAGGATTTACTGATATAATCTAATCATAGAAAACATAATAAAAACTAGATGAATTTGGTGTGGAAACTATCACAGAATTTTGCAATGACTTATATGAAACAGGCCACATATATAAAGACCTAACATCATCAATATTCATACCACTACCTCAGAAGAACAGGGCTGTGGATTGTACAGAATAAAGAACAATATGACACATAGCCAAAATACTACTCAAGATAGTACATGAAAGAATAAAAAAAACAAGATAGGCATTGAAGTCAGTGAAAAACAATTCGGTTTTAGGAAAAAAAAAAGAACCAGAGAAGTTATACTTAGTATATGACAATTGATGGATGAATATATATAAGCCATAAAAGTATCTATTTTTGCTTCATAGACTGCAGCACGACCTTTGACAGTCAAACATGAAAAATTAATTAAAAGTCTTCAAGAAATAGGCATAGATGGAAAATATATCAGACTGATTAGAAATATATATTGGGAACACACTGCATCCATAAGGTGTGAAAACAGCTACTCACCATACATAGAAATAAATAGAGGGGTAAGACATTTTATCACCCAGCCTATCTAATATCTACACATAGAAGAAATAACAGTACTCAGATTACAGCAGATGGAAGAAGTTCAACAGAAACAAGATGCAGAGTAGGACAGGCAAAAACAGCATTCAGAAAAATATACTGTGTAATATGACCTTGTCATTAGATGTGAGAAAGAGAGTTCTAAAGTGCTATATAACCCCTATACTAACATATGGGTGCGAGTCTTGGACAATAAACAAACTGGAAAGTGGGAAATTAGAGGAAACAGAGATGTGGTTCTACAGAAGAATGCTGAGAATACCATGGACTGCCAGAAAAACTAATGTAGAGGTGTTGAAAGAGTCAAATGCGAAACAGACCTTAATCAACAATATAAGAAAAAGGCAATCTTCTTTTTTTGGCCACTCATGAGACAGGCAAGTTTAGAGAACATAATCACAACAGGCAAAATTGAAGGCAACAGAGACAGAAGGCGATATGAGAAAATATTAGACAGTTTGACAACCTGGCATAGCAAGAAAACAACAATGACCTTGATACATAATACTGTGGAGAGCCATGACGTCTACGCCAGCCGGCATGGCACCTGATGATGGTGACCAGGACTCAAGATCAGTGGAAAAATAATAAACAACATGAGATATGCAGATTACAATGTTCTTTTAGAGCAGAAAGTGGACAAGGAATTACAAAGACTAACAGATCAAGTCAATAAATCAAGTAATGAATATGGACTGGATAAAAAAGTAAAGTAAAGTAACCCATAGCATTTATTAATGCCGTAGGGGTGTGAGATGTTAGCGATCTCACATTTCAGAGGTTCAGCAAATGAAGGCGGTAGTCATCTCCTCTCCCTCGCAGTCTTTACTTCCCGGACTAATCCAGTACCCATTTAAGGCTGGGTTGACATGAGAGCTGTTGCAATTTGAAAAACATTTCCACCTGGGGACCACTCATATGCGAAGCCAGTGCGCTAACCCAGCTCCCTGGAACAACCAAAAAACTAAAACCATGATAATCAGCAAAATCACAGAAGAACAGATGCTAAACACAAAAATACATAGAGAGGAAATATAACAAGTAAAACATTATCAATATCTTGGGCACATTGTCACAAATGACGGCAGATGTGAAACAGAAGTTAAAAAGAGAATAGGAATGGTTAAAAGTACATTCAATGACATGAGGAAAATATTAACATCTAAATAAATATATAAATTATAACATGCTACAACTATTCTATATTAATGTATGACTCAGAAACATGGACAATCAACAAACAATTAGAAGACAGAATTGATGCCTCTGAGTTCTGGACATATAGAAGAATAAGGAGAACTTCATAGAATAAGAAGAAAACAAACAAAGGTTCTAACAACACTTCATATGAAAAAGAACTATTAAAACAAGTTAAGATCAAATACAATAGTTTGGACACATTAAAGGACATGACACCTTGTTGAAGACTTTACTTGATGGTAAAGTCAAGAGGAGACAATCAATACTATATTCAACTCCATGTTCTGTCGTTGTTTTGTGTATTTTAAATTCTTCTGTCTGTAGGCAGAGATACAAGTATGAGAGACATGGTTCAGACATGTATGGTACAGAAACATGGACAATAAACAATTAGAAGACAGGATTAATGCCTTTGAGATGTGGATATATAGTAAAATAAGGAGAACTGTGGCACTCTCCTTTTTGTCAGATATCCTTTGGCACTTAGAAATTATCTCACCTTGGCCATAATTTCTGTGAGCTTATCATCTCCATTGTATACTGTTCCAGACACAAAACCATTTTTCCAAGAATTGTTTGCTGCAATGTAGAGTTAATAAACTTCACAAAAACATGGATTAGTTATTATATTTGATTTGAATAACCATGTAGAGATAATAAACTTCACAAAAACATGGATTAGTTATTATATTTGATTTGAATAACCATGTAGAGATAATAAACTTCACAAAAACATGGATTAGTTATTATATTTGATTTGAATAACCATGTAGAGATAATAAACTTCACAAAAACATGGATTAGTTATTATATTTGATTTGAATAACCATGTAGAGTAACTTCACAAAAACATGGATTCGTTGTTATATATAGTTTGAATAACAAAAGAAAAACAATTGTAAAGGATACTAACTTCAGTAAAGGCAATCTAAAATATGTGATGCTACAAAAGAATGAGATCTCACAGAAGAAAGTGGTCAGTGCTTTTACTTCTTCTCCTGCGTTCACTTTCAAATAGTCATGACAAATTTTGTGTGATTTCCACCAGGGAGAGGAAGTACACTGTGTTAGCGTTCAATTTGCGTCATGTATGCATAGTAAATCTGATTTTTGCATGCTTTTAATTCAGATAAGCTTACCTAGCCTGTGACAGCCTGCCTATTTGTTGCCAGACCCCAGATGTGTATCGACTCTACCTGTGATGGTACTACCCACTTGTAGACACTGCTCTCATCCCAATGAAACAGTGGAACACCTCCCTATAGACTGCCCTGACCTTTCAACTGCCAGGAAAAAAACTTCTACAGACACCCTTAACAGTCACTAACTTACGGTATGGATCACTAAGTCAACTTCAGAAGACCTGTACTTTTTTAAGAATGTAATTGTGCTGACAAGAGAAGCATTACTCATCAACATGTGGACACAACGTGTTCTGTTCTCAGTTGGAAGATTGTGCTGACAAGAGAAGCATTAATCATCAACATGTGGACACAACGTGTTCTGTTCTCAGTTGGAAGATTGTGCTGACAAGAGAAGCATTAATCATCAACATGTGGATACAACGTGTTCTGTTCTCAGTTGGAAGATTGTGCTGACAAGAGAAGCATTAATCATCAACATGTGGACACAATGTGTTCTGTTCTCAGTTGGAAGATTGTGCTGACAAGAGAAGCATTAATCATCAACATGTGGACACAACGTGTTCTGTTCTCAGTTGGAAGATTGTGCTGACAAGAGAAGCATTAATCATCAACATGTGGACACAACGTGTTCTGTTCTCAGTTGGAAGATTGTGCTGACAAGAGAAGCATTAATCATCAACATGTGGACACAATGTGTTCTGTTCTCAGTTGGAAGATTGTGCTTTGTTCTCCCATGTTGTAGTTTGATGTTGTTATTGTTTATGTCTTGATTAGCTATTTCTCTGAACGTGCTCTGCAGCTCCATATTTTCCCATCAGTTCAGACATTGATTTTGAAGTTGTTTTTTAATATCTTTTTTAATGTCTTCATACTGGCTGAGTTGTTTTCTTTAGTTCAAGACTTTACCTTGTTTTGCAAGTCTACTCTGTCATGTATTTCCGGATATGTCTATATTCAAGGTAAGAGCCCACTGCCCAACCTCAACACGAGGGTGACCCCCATGAGACAACACACAATTATTCACTTACATATTATGTTACTTTTAAAGTATTCTTCGTGTAGAGATTTATGAAATATAGTAAATTAAAGAATACTTACACATTTTCTTGTATTTCTCCAACTCTTCTATAAGGAGTTCCTAAAAAAAAAAAGCACAAGAAAATGCATGGTAATGAGACTAAATCTGGAGTGAAGCAAAAACTATTGTGTCTTCTGTTTGTATGCCGCTAGGCGTCATAGGGAGTCGAAGTCTTCTGTCTTTAGCTAACTGTGATGCCACTGCCATAGTGCAGCCTTGGTGTTCTAGTATTTCTCTTCTTCTTCTGTGTTCGTTCTCAAACTCCTGCAGATTATCAGGATGTAGTCCAGAGAACGGAATGTATTGTGTCATGGTTTACAGCACTGCTGCGATATCTGCGCCTTTTGGCCTGATACATCCGACTTCAGCATGGCTGTGGGTCACTGACCCTATATGGGATGGGACAGCCAACTCCATCCCATAACCTCCTTAGTCGCCTCTTACGACATGTGTGGAAGGTAAGCAGTGTTGCTATTCTTTGCTCCCCTTTCGGGCCCTGACAACATGTGGGTGGAAAGTATTTCTCTGATGTCACCTACACATCTTCATCTGGATCTTTCCCTGTTTCTCTTTTCAGATGATCTTCCATCAGGCTATCGATGGAATGCGATCTGGTTCCATTCTGATTAGGTGGCCTAACCATTTGATTTTTATCAAAAAAACTATCAGATGCCAAATCTAGACAGCCAGACAATTATTACTGACCAGTAAGGTTGGTTTAAAATTACTTTAAACATTGAGCCAAGGATTCATCAAATCTCACACTACTAATTATCACAAGCAGGAAGTAAACCATGTCAATAAACAGCGATAACATGGAAATTATGTAAAATATGTGATGTTCCAAATGAAACGTGCTGAGAACAAATGAAAAAGGGACATGGGGAGAGAGTGATGGCACCTATTGAAGTAATCCTCTTTTGCTTGCTGTCACCTGTGTTGAAGAACCCGAAAGACAACAGAAGAATAGTAATGCTATTACCCGTGATGCATATCATATGACACAAGCAGGTTTGGGGGTATAGTTGGCTGTCCCATCATATAGTGGGTCAAAGTAACCCAGAAGCCATGCTGAAGTCAGATATGTCCGACCAAAAGGAGCAGATATTGCAGCCAAGTTGTAAATCATTACACAACATATTCCATTCTCTGACATCTTACTAAACTCCAATAGGTTTGAAAATTAATGTTGGACTACATCCTGCTGGTGGGAAGGAGTTTGACAAACAATGTTGCAGCAGACGAAACTTGTAGTTATTATTGCCGGGGTACAAACACTGATAGAATATAAAACATGATATTGTTGTGTTTCTCCAAGAATTATGAGTAATGAAGAATACTCTTATTTTTTTTATGTGCAATGGAAGTGTTTCTCATTAGCTTCTTCCTCTTTTTCTTCAGCATTCAATCTCAAACTGCCAATGGTTCTCTCTTGTAGCAGTACAACGATCCAACTAGATTTCCAGTAGGATGTATTCTAAATAATGGAAATGCATTGTGTTGCTGTTTTATTTGCATCAATGGCCCACCATCTTCGGTAAGGAGTTTTCTTTTAAACACAGATTACAACACTCAGGTGTATACACTGCTTTGAGAAAAAGCCTCTTACTCAACAGGGATCAATGTATGTATATATTTTTCTTCAGCATTCATTCTCAAACTCCTGTTGGATTTTTCTTGTAACAGGACAATGGTCCTACTAGATTTTCAGTTGGATGCAGTTCAGAGAACGGAAATGCATTGTGTCGCCATTATATTTGTGCCAATGGCCCAACACATCCATCTTTAGTAGGAATGCATGTATATAAAAGACATTCCACCATTTGAGTGTTGACTGATTTGACCACACATTCTATATGAATGCCTAACTCCAATACACCAAAAAAGATGTGGACATAAAGAATTGTAGACTGATGCAACTACGTCTGTCTAACCACATATCTTCAGAAACATTATTGGCAAATAGCATGGTCACTAAGGTAATGTAGTGTGTCTTTCAATAACAACTTCTGTAAAGGACAGAGGCACTCACAAAACACATGACACAGCTTTATCATTCTGTCTCAAAGATATTTATTACAAGTGTTATCTGTTAAGATGACCTTGACCTTGACAGAAGTGACTAGTTTCCAGTTCTCTATCTACTAATACTATATCATGATTATGTGAAAGATATCTGCTATTCAAGAAATGATGTAGGTCTTCTGCATTAAAGTCCGCTATTTTTTTTTTAAATATAAAATATGCCACATTTTAAAATTCCTATATTGATCCTTGGTCTTATTTTTTCATATAGCCTTAGTTAGATCTGGTTTTCCTATGGTTAGATCTGGTTTACTGACATTTTCTATTTTGCAAAGTTCATAATTGACTTCTATTTTGCAAAGTTCATAATTTACTTCTATTTTGCAAAGTTCACTATTGACTTCTATTTTGCAAAGTTCATAATTTACTTATATTTTGCAAAGTTCATAATTTACTTCTATTTTGCAAGATTCACTATTGACTTCCATTTTGCAAGGTTCACTATTATTATTATTATCATCAAGTTATCATCAATATTTCATACGTACATCTGAAAGTCCTCTAGCTGGAAGTTTACATATATAGTCATCTTTCACAGATTTAGTCATGGCCTCTTCAATTGCACTAGTCGTCTTCTCCATGTCCGCTGCAATTTGTTTTTTAACTTGTGGAATCTTTCTCACCAAATGGAAAAATTGACGCTTAACTCTTGCTGTTAGTGCTGAAAAATAAGAGCAACATGTCCACTCCATTTAATAACAAACAAACACAATCAGAAGGTCACAAATGAAGATTCCCTAAAGAGTGTTATAACAATATAATTGTTCAAAAGATCAATGCGGATGTGAATTCGTAAGTATAAATAACTAAACTGTCAGAAGATATCCAACAAGGTGGAGATTGCCGCAGTAACAAAACCAAGAAGCAATAATAGGATAATGTAATATTGTTAAGTGTTGAACTAAAAACTAATAAATTATAAAACTAATGTAAAATATAAATAACAGAAAACTAAGGAACAAGAAATTTTTCCATGTTACGTTCTAACCAATGTTCCCTCTAGGACAAGAAGACATAGCATAATTGCATATGTGTGAGCTGATCAACTTTTAACACCGTTTCTTATGAGCAGAACTAAACTGTATACCGGGTATGTGTGAATTGATAAATTAGTAAAATTGCATATGTGTGAATTGATAAATAGTAAAATTGCATATGTGTGAATTGATGAATTAGTAAAATTGCATATGTGTGAATTGATAAATTAGTAAAATTGCATGTGTGAATTGATAAATTAGTAAAATTGCATATGTGTGAATTGACAAATTAGTAAAATTGCATATGTGTGAACTGATAAATTACTAAAATAAAAAAAATCAACGTGCTATTTTCACCTCAACAGCCCCTAAGTCTCAAAAGTACTTTTACCTGCTACGAAGCCACATTGTTCTGGACTTATTTCTGTTTTATTTTGTTTCTCACTCTCTTCATGATGATTCTGAGAAGTATTTATGTTATTTGGCTCATGAGGCTGATTGTACGGTGTTCTTCACATTCAGTGGTCCCTGGTTTCTTAGGTAAGGCTATAAATATGGATCTCATTAAGTCATCGGGTATGTGTCTGCTATTATATATGTCATTCAGCAATTTTGTGATAATATCATCTCCAAAATTCCTCTAATGTGATATTGCCTGGTCTTTTGCTATATTTCAAGTGTCTTAGGGCCTCCTTACTTCTGCAGCGAGTATTGATGGACCCTCGCCATTATCTTGTATGTTTATCTCAGGTGTATTGTCATCATAAAGTATATTTTCCCACACAAAATTTGAAAATAGATTCAATCAATACATATCATGTGCCTACTGCACTCACAGTTTTTAAGTAATCTGCGCTTGTAATTGTTTAGTAGTTTGTGATTGTCATCGGCAATTGCCTATTTTTTTAATTAGTTTGTGACGTCACTCTGCCAGATTATTTCCATTTGCAAAATGGCTGGCTGAATCAATGCTGAACTTGCTTTTGACTGATAAGGACACAACACTCTTGCTATAGAGATGTATAGAATTTGGGGGGGGGGATGTTAGGCTTAGGACTTTACCTACCCCTAACATCCATGGTCACCCCTTCTCAAATGTGCATATGTGGCATTAAATCATCTCATAATTTACTCTGTTAAAACTAGCCATTTTTTCTGGCAACACGGTCTGCAAGTGACGTAATTTCATTGATGAACTAAAACTGCACACATTATAGCAAACTTGGAATGAAGCTGTGCATAATATCCAACTCTGTCCACATTTCGGAATAGTAGGTAGGCACATAATATGTGATTGTATCATATGTTTTACTTTTCCCTTCTACCTTTCTCATTCTTTCCAGAAAACATAATCCCTACACTTTGTCAATATTAATTTCAGAAGACAACACAAGTTTGCTTCTCAACCATTATTCCAGTTGATCTGTATCAAGTTTATTTCTAATTTTTGTGTCTTGATTGCATTCAAGAAATTGATGTATAGGAATGAAATTGGCCATATTATAACACAGATGAAATGGACGGCACTGTATTTGTATCTGTACTTGTTCATGATTAAGTCTGTTGTCTGTTTATTCTAAATTTTTTATTTCTGTTGTTCTTTTGTTCTTTATGTGTGTCAACATATAGTTCTTTTTTAATCCCATCTATCCATAGTTAATTATACATTGTAATACATGATTTTACATATTTTTTCATTTACATATCTGTACTTGTTACCGTTTCATTTTCTCTATTTAACAGGTGAAGGCCCACATATGTAGATGTATCAATATATGCATATATCTATGTGGATGAATGTTTATGCTAATACATGCATATATCTCTATGTGGACGAATGTTTACTTTAACACATATATTTATCTTTATGTAAGCACATGTGTGTGTGAATGCAAGTATATATCCTTATGTGGGTGATTGTTTATGTTAATAAATGTATCTGTATTTTGTGTGATGAAGTACACTTATTCCTATGTCAGCCCACACTTGTGTGTGGATTAATTTACATGCTTGTGCATATCTGCGTAACTTTCATATATGTATGTAAAAAAAAAAGGAAAGTAATCCATAGCATTTATTAATGCCGTAGGGGTGTGAGATGTTAGCGATCTCACATTTCAGAGGCTCTGCAAATGAGGGCGGTAGCCATCTCTCCCTCGCAGTCTTTACTTCCCAGATTAATCCATTTAAGGCTGGGTCATCCCGGGAGCTGTTGCGATCTGAAAAACATTTCCGCCTCAACTGGGGAATGAACCCAGGACCACTCATGACTTGTGATTACACAGATATTTTTGTGTGTTTATATGTATAAATATATATGTGTTAACATTTGTGTGTACATTTTTGTATGTTTTGGTTTAGTAAGAACCTCTTATGGTGAGGTATGCTCCTATCAACTGCAGACACTAGTCCACATTGGCTACATCAGAGTTCCTTTTTTTAATGTTTGTTTGTCAACATTTATTAATGCCGTAGGGGTGTGAGATGTTAGTGATCTCACATTTCAGAGGCTCTGCAAATGAGGGCGGTAGCCTAAATCATAAATGTCAGCATAAATGTTGACAAACAAACATTAAAAAAAGGAACTCTGATGTAGCCAATGTGGACTAGTGTCTGCAGTTGATAGGAGCATACCTCACCATAAGAGGTTTTTACTAAACCAAAACATACAAAAATGTACACACAAATGTTAATACATATATATATATATATATATATATATATATATATATATATATATATATATATATATATATATATATATATATATATATATATATATATATATATATATATATATATATATATATATATATATATATATATATATATATATGTATATATATATATATATGTATATATATGTACTTATTTATATATGTTATTGTATGTATATGTTTAATTGTGTAAATGTATGTAATTTATAATTATATAAATATATATCTCAACATTCTATTTTTCAATGTTTTGTGTTTAATCAAGCCTCCATTCTTAATATTGTAAACTACAATCCCCCCAACCCTAACCCTTCTTCCATTCTCAACTTTGCTTATTGGAAGCCTCCTACTCTGTTTTTGTCCTTGTGCTGTCTTCCACATACACACTTCTTTGTTTGTGTGTATTGTGTGGTCACAATTTTCATATTTTACATTAGGTCTTCACTTGATCTGATTTATCACTTATTATTTCTTCACCTTTGGCATCTCTTTTCCATTTTTGGCATCTCCTTGATCTATTGCTATTTCCATTTAATATGCAAACTTTTGGTGCATACATAAATTATCATCTACTAAACATGCATTTCACGTTATCACTTGAAGAGCTTTTGGTGAGATAACATCTCCATGCAATCATAGTTTAATCATTTTGTGCGTTTCTTTGTTATGTGTTTCTTGAAAAAGGTCCCAGTTGGACAGCAACATGGAAATAGTCTATGTCCTTATGTTTATTGTTATTTATTTTTTTATATTTAATAGTTGATTAAGTAGCATTATTACTTCATTATAGTACTTATCGCTTTTTTCTTTTGCTACTGTGGCACTCTCGATTTTTTCAGACATCCTCTGACAGCTTGATTATTTATTTAACATTGTATCTCCATGGCTTTACTACATAGAAACACGAATGGATAAATGGATAAAACATTTTATCCTTATACTGCAGATAAATATGAATGGATAAATGGACACAACACACAAATAACTTACTGTCATCTTCTTGAAAGAGGAAGTCTCTGAGATACAGCACTACAAAAGTTGTGCCGCTGGTGTAGACCACAATTTGCCATGCCTCTAGGCCATCAAATAATCTATTGATCAGAGCTTTTGTTCCATCAACAACACTTAGAACTGGGCCCTACAAAAAAATGATTATAAATTATTTCAGTTGGTCTCTGTGGTAAACGAGTTAGTGAATTAGTCTCACAATCCTAACTCATATAAAATAGTTCACGGTTTATAGTGGAGAAATTGTCCATTTATATTACATTGACAATGCTACTCTAAAAAAAGGCACAGAGTACTGAATGTATACCAAGCAGGGCCTAAACATTTAACAATAATGAAAAGCAATGGACTATACCCACCACAGAGCCGGTAACCCTTACTTATGTCCTATACAGTGTGTTATTTATTTGTGTTCACTTTCATGTAACCATCATCATTTTAAGCATAAAGTACATTGTGTCACAGTTTAAGTTGCACCATATAGCACATTCAATTTGACATGTGTGTGATTTGGGTGGGTTTCCCTAGTATGTGAGAGCATTTCAATCTGTTGGAAGGCATGCATGTATGTCAACTCTGCGCTGTGATGGTTTATCACACACTGCGTTTGGAATTTGCAGGCCACAATATTTCTCTAGTTGACAGTGAAAACTGTAAGCAGAAAGTTGGACATGGAATGACATCTATCTTGTATGAGGTGTTCTATAATCAGAGAACTTATTTTGTTTAATTAGATGGTCCATTGTGCTTGTGTGTTGCAAGGACCTGAAAGGGGATCAAAGAATATCAATAATGTTACCTGCAATGTATGTCATAAAAGGAACTAAGGTTATTTTGGGGTGGAATTCGCTGCCCCATCTCATAGAGGGTCAAAGTGACCCAGAAGCCATGCTGAAGTTGGATGTGTCTGGTCAAAAGGTGTAGATTTTACAGCTGAGCTTTAAATGATGACACAACGTATTTCATTCTCTGGACTACATCCTGTTAATCTACAGAAGCTTGAGAACAAACACAGAAGAAGAAGCCCATGAACACTAGTGTGTCCAGGGCAGTAGATAAACATGATGCCCTGAAAGTTGGAAAATGCTATCAATGACATCGACTCATACCGACAATGGCCGTTTTGAAGCTTACGAAGCATAAACTGAGAGTCGGACACGATAACTAACCTAGTAGATCAAGTCTGAGAGAAATTCATTAAACGACAGACATGACTGCCTCAACTTCCATCCTCATGTTATAGGTCGTCTTGCATGCCCAGCTGGGTTCAGCAACAGCCTTACCATCAGCAACAGCCTTACCATCAGCAACAGCCTTACCATCAGCAACAGCTAACAAATCCCAGTCAGATTGTTCACTATCATCTAAAGTCTACAGATCTACACCACTATCATCTACAGATCTACATCACAAGTCTACATGATCTACATCACCTACAGTCTACAGATCCAACTGTAAATCTGTCGCAAAATTATTGTCAGCAAAATTTAAACATGACCAAACTCGTTAAGTTACCTTAATATAATTTGTATATAACCTTGTATTAAGTTACCTGTAGTAAAATGTAAACATTTGGCCTATGTTGCGAGTGCGGAAAAACATTAAACCTATGTCAAATGTCATGAATGTGGCACAAGAATGAAACACTTACCCCCCCCCCCCCTTCCTCCCAACTTCCCGAAAGCGTGCAACACGCATCGGAAACAAACTTTACCCCTTCCCACCTCCCTATCCCAGAACCCTATTAGAGGGGGAGGAAGAACCCTGAGAGTTAGTCAAGGTATCAAGGTGAGACAACTGGCGCACACGGAGCCAAGCAGATGAAAGAATGCTGTCAGGGAAGGAGCGTCTACGAAAGAACTCAATCATCTCAGAGGATTTGTCAAGAAAATCGTCATCATCGCTACATAAGCGACACAGGCGAAGAAGCTGGAAGTATGGCAGAGAGTTGCGACAAGCGGGAGGATGAAAAGAAGTGTAGAGCAGAAAGCCATGTGCATCAGTAGGTTTATAGTAAACAGATGTGCTACGGTAAGGGGGATGAATGGTGACAATGATGTCAAAGAAGTTAACAAATGTAGTGATGTTAGATGTAAATTTAATAGCAGGGTTGAAAGTGATGATGAAGTTGATGAAACGAGACAATTCCACTTCGGACATGTCGGTGATACCTATCCCATTGTCGATGTATCTGTGGAAAAGAGATGGGAACGGGTCATCATAGGTAGACCAAACTAGATGTTCAAGATGTCCCATGAACAGACACACATAGCTAGGTCCCATTTTGGTTCCCATGGCAACGTCACTAATCTGATCTAAAAAGTGCCCATCAAATTCAAAAGAGTTGAGTGTAAGCACCAGTTCAGCAAGACGGATAAGAGTAGAAGTGGATACAGAGGGGTGGGGACTCTTGTCAAGAAAGAACTGCGGAGCCCTGAGACCATCTGCATGTGGTATAGAAGTGTACAAAGAACAGACATCAAGCAAGAACAGATGATAGGTATGGTCAGAAGACAACTGGACGGTAGAAAAAATAGTCATAGTGTGCTTGGTTACGATGATTTTCTCGACAAGTCATCTGAATTAAACATTTTGGACTCAATTCCGGCCACTCTTTTGTCTAGTACTGGGTTAGTGTGGTCTTTGTCTTTATTCTTTTTCTTCCATCATTTACTCATCTTTTTGTTCATTTCGTTTCCAAATATATTTACGTTTTTTATGTACTTCCTGACCTTCCGGCATCTCATTTCCATATTTCCGTTTGTTTGTTGTGATGTTTCCATTCTTCGTCTTTTGATGTTTTGTGTGTATTTTGATAAAGACCTTTTGGTTGAAACGTTGAATATGATTTGTGTAATTGTAATTTGTATGTTTTCTAGTGGGCACATCATTACCCACTAGTTTTAGTCCCTTGTGTCTGAGTGAAGTGATTATATAAACCAGTGTTTTACGTAAGTACAATTGTTGTTATGTTTCATGCAGTTATCTTGGCCTTGTATTGATTGTCACAAAATCATATCATTCATCATCATTTAATTGATGTGTAATTTAGGCTACGGTAGTTAAAATTAGGTACTTGGTCAAAATTTTCAAAATAATGCTACATCATTAAAAATACTATAGTTAGATAGTCCTTGAAAATTGCAATTCAACGATATCTCAACCAGGTCTGTACATCAACCCTGAAAAAAAGTTATGCATTTTTTTCGAATTAATTTGACATCAAAATAATTTACATGAAACATATAGGAAAATATAAATAAAACGTGTGACCACAAAATGTAATTGAGCTGACAATTTCTGAATTATCTTAGTTATTTTCAATAATACAACACACAAACTATACATTTTTGTGTTCGTGAAGACAAGACGCTTATGTTGATCACATTTCTGGAATGTTCAGATGGTCACAGAACTAATTGATATTAAAAATGGCTGCTAATTTGCATAATTATAATGAAAATAAATTAAATATCTATTAAACATAATAAAATACCACAGAAACTATATATTTTTGTATTTACAAAGACAAGACGCATCTATTGATCACATTGCTGTGATTCTCTGAAGCATGCACAACTAATTAATATTCAAAATAGTGGACAATTTGCATAATTAAAACAATTGTTGATGTTGTTTTTTTAATTAACTACAGTTTTCTGCATCATCCTGCATCCTTAAAAGTTACATATATAAAAAAGAAAAATGGTTACAGAAGTTAATAAATCAAGTTGCAAACATATCGAATGATGTCGTCACTCATTTTCACTAAATGTCCCAAGAAATTTATAGCCTAAGCAAAATTTTCCAAACACACCAGACTACAGAGTCACTGAGAGTCTATTCCCAGATGTCTACTAAGTACTTATTAAAATTGTCGTTAAAACAAGCAGAAAACACATCTGGTATTTATGTGTTCATCTTTATTTCTAGGTGTATGCAACCAATAATAACAATCTCATTCTCAGGCCTATGGCATCAGTTGTTTTATTTTATTTTCAGTAAAAGTTGAGTTTTAGGCGTCACCCCGTTTTAGTTTGTATTTGTTTTGTTATTGAAGGAAGCTATTTCATAATAAATTAATAATCATTGTCATTGGTAACACACTCGATATTTGTTGGATTCATACTATAGCAGAAAGCACGTACACTCTTTGAATCTAGCATAATACAATGGTTGAATACCATAACTACTTTGTTTAACTTACGAAAACGGAATCCTTCACTGTCAACGCCATGTCCCCTCAGTTTACGGGCCCTATCTACACATTCAATTATCTCGATCAGGTGCTAAATGTGTTTCAGGGTTGCCAATTCATTTCATCATAATGCACTCGTGACAGGTTGGAAAAAAGTGCCAGAAAGCCCTAAAAAATTGGAAGCACTAAAAAAACACCAAATATTTTCCTTAAAATAATACAAGATAACACACTAGAATTTAGTAATATCAGTTAATCTGGTAAATAATATTATTTCAGATTGCATAATCACAACCAGATAACATTTTCTTTTCATTTTATGTATCTTTTTCCTGGCGCATTTAGTGTTGTCAACATGTTTTTGCCATTAGGCATTAGCTTCATGCCAAGAATGCACACACAAAATAATGAGAAAACACCAAAAGAAACATAATATTCAAAATGTGTTTCAATTTTTCACATTCTAATTTTTGACTATCAGTTAATATTAGAAATATGTTTATTCAAGATTTGTCAAATCCCAGTCAGACAAGTCTGCTTCAATTTCTATTGCACTATCTGGCTGTACTTGTGTATCAGATGATAATGATTGAAACAAACTTTTTTAAGCATCTTGTGATCCAATTTTTTTGCAGGATATCCTTATGTAGTTTATATTCAAAACAAAATTTACCATATCTTTTCATTCCATATTTAATAGTCAGGACAGATTTCAAACTCGTGATGCTCAGTCTATTTCGAATTTTTGATTTTGTAACCCTCACCTGACTAAAAACATGTTCCACGTCAAAATTGGAATGAGGTAAAGTAAGCACAGTTAAAACTAAATCTGAAAGACTTTGGAAAGGATTTTCACCAGTTGTATTCCTGTATGAAGCTATTTCTGCTCATAATGCAAGTGTGACATTGTTATGTATCCACTGCATATGGTGAAGTTTTCTCCACTGGAAATCTATACGGGTGTTAGTATCTGCGTCATCGATAAACAATTTCGCAATATCTAATATACAAGGCTTAATTTGCTGTAGACATTTACTTCCACTAAAACATTACATGGACTGCAATATCTGAACGTTATCTGGTAAACGTAAACGCAGCTGTGTTAATAACTACACTCAAAACTGTACACATTTTCCACGAACTTCTCATCCGGAAATTTGTAGATTGCCTTTTTTTCAAACTCATAACGCAGATAGGGATTATGATCTATATAGTATTCAATAGAATCAGTCTGTGTACTATTTTTTCCAAAGAATCTTTGAACTGATAGAATCAGTGAGATGGGCAAGATCGTTGAGTAGTTTTGTTGGATCTTGTAAAAAAAACCCGCGGCGTGGACACCCAATAGTAGCTCAAACCAGTGGATCGACTTTCCAAATGTTTCCCGAACAGTAACCAAATTAGTGTACACGAACTATTGTTTTACTAATTTGTTTGACAAATCTCTTTCGAAACAACAGCTGAATGTTGTAAAATATTACAGCAGATATACGTATAAGAATAATCTAGCATTCAACATAGCTTCCATACAGTCTTGCTTTATGTGGCTATGTTGTTTGTTCTTAATTAAGTTCATTTCAAATACATGCAGATAAGGAACACCCGTTGCATTCCGAAATACAGAAAGTTAAAGGCAGTAGACTCAAGAGAGGAAGGTCGTGGATGGGACGGGCTGAGGATGTCATACAAAGCGTGTGCAGATTACAGAATGTGGCAGCAGGTGCGGAATGGATAGGTCTACCCACAGATTTCGAAATTTGTTTGATAGTAGTAATATCACTTAGCAGGGAATGCAGAGAATGGTGTCCCACAGCTGTGGAGAAAGAAATGCAGGCTTTAATCAGTGAGAATACCAAAGAGGGGGATGTGATTATATACACTGATGGATCTGTAATTAGGCATGTTCGCAGTGCTTGGGCCTTTACAGTTCAGTGCGCAGGTAAAACGATCAAGGAGGAAAATGGTGCCTTTGCGGTCACTACGAGTAGTATGACCATGGAGACTATGGCGGTGACCAAGGCATTTTAGTGGCTACGCACACAGAAGGTAACGCAGGTCTGCATCTTGAGTGACTCTATGAGTATGATTAAGAAGGTACAAGTGGGTCTCGTTCGCGAACAGTGGATTGAGGCCTTGAGAAAGGCGAACTTGAAAGTGGTTACATTTATTTTCGTGCCGGGACATGTGGGCGTTCGAGGCAATGAAAGAGCGGAACAACTGACATCGTGCGCGATTGTGGTACAGGGCGATGGGGAAATGGATCACGCTGACGTTTTGAACTCCTTAAGAGATATAACACGCGAGAGTGAGACTAATGTGGATGATGATTCCTTTTCAATGGCTAGGATTAAAGATCAGGGATTGAAATGCGGTGTTGCTAGAGGTGAACATTTTGGAGGGCGCAGAAGAATGATGGTCAACCAGCATAGGACCGGTACTGTCAGCAGAAGTGTGATGGCGGATACACTCAATGAGAGATCGGAGCAACTATGGATGTTTGCAGTGATGATGATCCGACGACTAACTAACTAATTAAGTTCATTTGTGGAACGTTCGTTCGACTGCTGAGTTGCTGAACGGTAGTAAAAGGAGAGATAGCGCAAAATGCCCCATTTCATTAATATCGTGAACATCACTCACATCTTTGTGGTTTGCAACATTGATCCAAGATTTCTCAGTATCACACCTTCAGTACTTCGCCAGGACAGCAGGCTAATTTTATTCCACTGCAGTTTTCAAGTATCGACATTGCGTTTTCCCAGCACAGCAGGGTGGTTGAAATTAGACATTGATTGAAACCTTTGAATATTTGAAGGTAGTCGTTTAAGTATTTCGAGCAGCAATTTAAACATGTAGTCACGACATCACATCTTAATGACTTTTGCACCAAGTGAAGTTCTATCGAGTTTATATTCAAACAGCATGAGTTCAAACTAAATTTCACCGCATTCTGCGGGAGACTTATTTTCAATAAGTTCAAAAAGTTCATTAAACAATTTCACCGGACTCACTGCATCCACTACAAAGAGCTTATTGACTCTGTTTATATATTGCACTATTGGATATAGAAATACGAGACATAGTTCAGCTTTGTAATTACTGATCAACCCAAAGATCAAAAAGAAAAGCCAAAATACAGATGATAAACAGTATTTTTATGCCAACACTTTGCTATCAATGCGCTGACAGCAGCCCAGCACAGAACACTTACAACATAAGATTAAATGCATGAGAGAAGCTGCGAGAGTGTCTAAAACAAGACAAAATAAGATGACGAAATCATGAGAAGAACCGCTATAAGACCATGCACATAATACTCCGGAAATATCAAATAAAATGGTTTGGACACTTTATGAGAATGAATCATAACCAACTACCAACAATAGCATATGACATGAGAAGATCAGATGTGCATAATCAATTGTTTAACACAACATCAATTTTTCCATTACATCAATCTCTACATTCTCTGCCAAGACTTTGTGGAAGTTTACCATCGTTTCCAAAATCTCACGCAATTCTTCTCTTTTTGGCAATGGTGCAACTGTAGTCACTTCTCCTATTGTCCTTTCAACCTGTGTCATCCATGAAATGTCATGTGATTCTTTTGCAATTCAGATTATTGGGGCCCCTATGTAAGTGTTTTAGTAACCTGTTTACCTCATTTTGCGTTACTATCAGCAGATGCTTTGCATACGGGATTTTTGAAAGATTTCCGTGTCCGGTACATGATCCTGCCAATGTACTCCCATGAGGTTTCTTATGCACCAAGATGGCTTAATACATCATTCACTATCTTAGGGTCTTCTCCCCTTGAGGAGGCCAAAAATAAAAACATGGGCAGAAAACATCAAAGACTGGACAAGATTTTTCCTCAGTCCTCCGCATCGTTGAAGATAGAAATCACTGGAGGACTCTGTGTACTGAAGCATCCAATGTAGTACCCCTATGACCCTGGCGGGTTACAGCTTTATAGATAGATTATGACGAATCTTAAGGGTACCTAACTGCAATATATAACGATTTATTTAGCTCTATCGTCAGTGGTGCAAGATTTTATTGTGGTTACCAGAATGTCACAACCATTACGATGATCAGTGCCATTGAAACGTATAACAACAGGAGTAGGCGATTTGTGGTTGATGGCATGAAGATGTAGGCAGAAACAGTCATTTAGTGTTTTGTCAGATTCAGCTATAGGCCTATATTTCATATCACAGCTTTTACAGATAACGTAAAAGATATCATTTGTAATCATTTATGTTGCTGAATTTATATGTAAAGATATCGTCAATAGTGAAAGTATATCTATCTATCTCTATCTATACATTGTGGCCCTTGTTTCCCTTGCGTCGTCAGGGGTAGAAGAGTTCTCTGGAAATGGCCTTCCTGTGTGCTGTTTGTAAGCTTGTTCTTGTGACTTCTTTTATTTCTATGATCCATCTTTTACATGGCCTGCCTCTGGTTTTATAGCCGTTATGTCTATGTGTCATGGCTGTCTGTGGCATGCTATATGTTGGTAGACAAATATAAATAACCAAATGGTCAGAGGGTGTCCGACAAAGTGGATGGTGCCGCAGTAACCCAATGAACAAATAGTCAAGCAAAATGAATTAAACAGGTTACTTCTTCTTCTTCTTCTTCTTCATCGTTCTTCAGTCAGATATCAGGTTACAGCCCCAATAGCTTCAATGAATTGTGTGATTCGCTTCAGGTCATCCATGGAACCCCTCAAGTCTGGAAGCAGTGCCGTCTCAGTAGGCCATATTTTCTCCCTCTCTTCTTGGTAGAGTTGACAGGCATGAAGAATGTGTTCTGCAGTCTCTGGGCTCAGTCCACAGTTGCACAGGTCTGTCTCACCAATCTTCAGCTTTCGAAACATGTGACTTCTCAGTCTGTTGTGACCAGTTCGTAGTCTGAAAATGATGGTTTGTTCCTTGCGTGACATTTGGTGGTAGGGGTCATTTGGTTCTGCAGTTGGGTGCATTTGCTTCCACTTTTTCTTATATTCTGCTTTTAACATGGTCTTACTTTCATAGTACGTATTATCATTTTCTATTTGTTCCAGTGATCCCCCTTTCCTTGCCAGGAGATCAGCTTTTTCATTTCGAGGTATGCCACAGTGACCTGGGATCCACTGCAGTACTGTTTCTTTGGTGGTACTGCTGAGGTGTAGTAAGCAGGCCGTAAGTTCATTCATACTCGTGTTCTTTGGATCTTTCAATGCCTGCAATACTGATTTTGCATCCGTTAGAAATACTACATGTCTGTTGTGACTCGGCAAGCAATTCATGAGCATTTTGGCTGCCTCTATTATGGCTTCCATTTCTGCTTTAAAATTTGTGGAATGTTTGCCTGTGGGTATGGATTTCTCTATTTCTTTTCCATCTGGTGTTACTATATATATTCCTGATCCTCCATCTAATACTGCCTCTTTCGCTGATCCATCTGTATATACATGTGTCCATATATCCTTTGGGTATGCTTTCTGTATGTGATTCTTAGTTGTCTCCTTTAGTACTTGTATAGTAGTTTCTGTTTTCGAAATGATGCTTGGTATATTGTCAATAATTCTTGGGAAGTTTTTCCTGTCCCATGTTGGGTATGTGTTAAAGGTGTTTAGTGGTTTTAGGTTTTGTAGGTCTGTATCTGTGAGTGATTTCTGGAGCTGTTTAGCGGAGTGTAGAAAGCTACCTCTTTTGAGTCGCTCTTTTGTAGGTCTGCTTAGTCTTTGGTTCATTTGATGACTCTCCAAACATTTGAACTTTGCATACTGTGTGAGGATTTTTTCATTTCTTCTTTCTTCCATTGATGGCAAACCTGTGCATGTTTCCATTTCTGTGATTGGGGTAGTATTCATACCTCCTGTTATAATTCTGAGATTGCGGTTTTGTATCTTTGAGATCTTTTGAGTGTTACTCTTGGCTGCAGTCCCCCATGCTGACATTCCATATTCCAAAGCTGGTCTTACATAACCTGTATATGCTCTACTTAGAATTTTTCCATTTGCACCCCAATCTGTTCCAGCCAATTTTTTAAGGAGTGCTGTCCTCATTGTACCTTTTGTTTGGCACTTGTCTATGTGCTGTTTCCATGTAAGTCTTGGATCAAAAGTGACTCCAAGGTATGTAGGTGTCTCATCTTTTGGCAATGTTTGACCATTTATGGTTAGTAGGATTTTCTGTGGTTTGGTGGACATGCTGAAGATGGTATAGGTAGTTTTTTGGACATTGATAGACATGGCCCATTGGTCTGTCCACTTGGCCAAATTGTCCATAGTTTCTTGCAACCTTATTTTTGTTGTGCCTACGCTCTCTTCACTGCACCATATCGCCAGATCGTCTGCTTACATTGCAGCATTTACTTTACGCGAGAGAATTTGGTCAATGTCATTCATAAATATAAGGAACAGAGTGGGGGATAGAACACCTCCCTGTGGTACTCCATGCTTAAAGAGTTTCTTTCTGCTATGCTTCATTTCAAGCTTCACTGCTGCTTTTCGGTTGTGCAGGTAGTGTTTTATCCAGTAATACATGCGCCCTGTCACTTTGTTGTGTTGTAGTTTAAGGAGGAGTCCATCTTTCCATACACAATCAAAGGCTTTTTCCATATCTACCCACACCACTGATGTCTGCTTTTTTTCCTGGAAAGCATCCTCTACTTCCTGGGCAATTAGTGTAATCTGGTCTTCAGTTGATCTACACTTTCTGAAGCCAGCCTGCTGATCTAGCAGGATTTTATTTTTTTCTAGGAACCACATCATTCTTTTGTTTACCAGGCGCTCCATTAATTTGCAAACACAGCTGGTCAGACTTATTGGGCGATAGCTGTCCACCTTGTTTTTTGGCTTGCCTTTCTTGTGGATGGGTATCATTATGGCGGTTTTCCACACCTGTGGCACTAGACCTCTATCCCAACAGTTGTTAAAAATTTTTATTAATTTCTTTTTTGCTGATGGTCCGATGTGAATTAGCAGTTCATTTGGTATGTCATCAGGGCCAGGTGATTTCCTAAGTTTTAATACTGCTAGTTCTTCATTTAGTTCATTAATCGTGAATGGAATATTCATGACATCTGGTTTATCTTTGCTGATCTCTTTTTCGATATTCCGTAGTTCTTTTCTTACTTCTCTTCTCCTATTTTCATCGACTTTGTGGCAGGCAGTACTTTGGTAATGCTGTATAAAGTGATTTGCAGCCTTCTTTCCTGTGAGTACATCTCCACCATTCTCTATAGCTACTGGTGCTGTTTTGTTATCTTCATTGTTGAGCATTTTTGTTATTTTCCATAGCTTTCTTCCCTCTTTGTCGAAGTTTAAATTTTCTGTTTTATCATGCCAGCTTTTCCTTATGTTTGTAATTGTCGTTTTTCTTAGTTTGGCTACAGCAGCTTTTAGTGATATGTTGTTTTCTGTAGATGGGCTTTTTTCTGCTGTGTCTCTGGCCTTTGACACTTCTTTCTCCAACTCATCGAGTTCGTCAGACCAGTATGGTTTGTAATTTTTCCTAGCACCTCTTGGTATGGTTTGCTTGGCTGCTTGAAGAAGTGCAGAAGCCAGGAGTTGTGCAGTTTTGTTCACGTTTTTAATCCTTGGATTTAAGGTTTTTGTGAATTTGTCTGTCAGGTCAGCAAACTTACTCCAGTTTGCTTTCTTGAAGTTCCATCTGGGTGTGGTTGTAGGGCCAGCAGGGGTATGGTTAATGTCAATGGTGAGTTTGATGGGGCGATGGTCACTTCCGCCAAGCTGCTCCAGCACTTCCCTGTATGTTATTTTCGCTAAGGCGTCTGTTGCAAAGGCTAGGTCAGGGGTTGAGGTGGTGTGCCATCTTCTAGAGTAGAAAGTTGGGTGGTCTTCAGGTTCATTAAGCAGTTGAAGTTTCACCTCACACTGCCAGTCTTCCACTTCTTCTCCTCTAGTATCTTGTTCTGTATATCCCCAACTCTGTGAGTGGCTATTGAAGTCACCAATTACAAGACAGTTATCTTTTTCTGTGTTAATTGTGTGTAGAGATAGGCTCTTGTCTTGTGGACAGTAATAGTTATATACTGTGACCTCTTTAGTTGGAAGGGTTAGACAGGTTCCAATGATTTCAGCCTGTTCTTCTGTGTCTACTCGAATTTCAGAGGCAACGATATTGTTTTTCACCAGTATAAGAACCCCTCCTTTATGTCTTTTTTCTCTGTCGTTCCGAAATGTTTGGTATCCTCGGATGTTGAATCTATTGTTGTTTGTGAGGTGTGTTTCCTGTATGCATGCTATGTCGATTTCCTCTGTGTGTAATCGGTTTGCAAGTGCAGTCTTTTTATTGTACACGCCCTCTGCATTCCACTGCAATATTTTTAAGTGCTTATTTTTGTCTGCATCATGATCTATATGTGATTTTTTTGAACCAGTAGTTTTTTTCCTCTGATCTCTTTTCCTGGCTCCACAAATTGAGACAGAGGTACCACCAGTCGCTGAGGGTGGGCTCCTTCGAGGCTTAGAGCCCGGCACTTCATCCACCTGACGGGATTCCACAGATGAAGCACCAAAACGAATCATCTGTAACCTTTTATTTGACATGTGAAGTCATTGCGTGACACTGTGGTTTTCAGCCTTGGCTGGACTATTTTGTACCTTTCGGTCCAGTGTCTCCGTCTTCCATCTTACTTTTGAGTCAGGATGTGTTTCCCTAGCCCTTATCCATCCAAGGATTGTCCACAGGGCAGTGGAGGTTTCATTTTGGAGTTTTCCTTCTCCTAGACAGCTTGCCTAACAGGGTTAACGAGCACCATCTGCCCGGGGTTTTGAGGTAGAGTTCCCCTCTCCTAGGATAATTTTTTTTGTTGCCAGGTATTCATTATCCTCCTCTGTGGTTTATTTCTTGTAATCTAAGACACCTCTCATTCAGGGAAGGTGATTTAAGAACATTGCTCTCTCTTGTTCTAATATCTATAATTTCCCATTTACCCTACCCAACCCTCTAACCCTACCTAAACCCTATCCCTACCCCCTCCCCTCCCCCCTGGCACATTCCTGGAGTGGGGTCAGTGACCCCACTCCAGCAACCTGAGCTTATAGCGGCTCATACTCGCTTTGATGCTGCCAGTCAATGGACATATGGGGTATTTCAGTGGGAATATCAGCGCCGACTGATATCCCACCCCGTCCTCGTGGTCAGCGACACCGTTTGGTCAGCGGCTGTTTATTTGCCCAGAGGGTTATTCACAGCTGGCCTCAAGAGGCTTTTCCACTATCCGCCACCTGTGGACGCTCCTGGTAGGGGTCGGTATCCCCCGCAGGAAACAGGTTACTAAAACACTTACCTTGCCTATTAATAAAAAAAAAATATAGGCCTATTTAAAAAAAGTATATATAAAAAAACATACAATAAAACTAAACAGGACAATTCTCCACGTATCGGCTCAAATTGAACCTTTTTCAAGAGACAAACAACAGAAAACAACAAAATAAAAAACAAAATAGATGACTAGATTTCATCAAGCCCCGTCTCCATGATTCTTTTGATTCTTAATATGGAGACTGGAAAAATAGTTCATTTGAATTTGAATTCATCAACCTTTGGCGTTGCCATCCCTGCGCTATTATGGAGACGGGGCTTGATGAAATATAGACATCTATTTTGTTTTTTATTTTGTCGTTTTCTGTTGTTTGTCTCTTGAAAAAGGTTCAATTTGAGCCGATACGTGGAGAATTGTCCTGTTTAGTTTTATTGTATGTTTTTTTTAAATATATTTTTATTAATAGGCTAGGTAAGTGTTTTAGTAACCTGTTTACCTCATTTTGCGTTACTATTTGTTCATTAGGTTACTGCGGCACCATCCACTTTGTCGGACACCCTCTGACCATTTGGTTATTTATATAAAGCATCTGCTGATTAGGTCCCAACTCCGCTGGACTGGCTACATCGTCAGTATGCCAGACAAGCGTCTTGCAACGAGATTATTCTATGGGGAACTGTGTGATGGTAAACGTTCAAGCGGCGGGCAGAAAAAGCGCTTCAATGATCACCTATAAAACACTCTCTCAAGCACTGCAGCATCGATCCTAGCTCTGTTGCACTTGGCAATCATTTTACCACTTGCATTAACTATAAAATCCCAGTTAGATTTCTCACCACAACAGATCCATCTGTGAATACTATGACATCAACATCTCTAGAGTTATCAGCTATCAGTTGATTAATTTACGACCTGCTATTCCACTGCCCCACTCTCTACATTCTCTACTAAGGGTAATTATGACCTTATGAAAATTTGTCATTATTTCATCAATCACTTGTGATGGATGAAGAACATGTTCCCATGATACTCTTGCACAATCAAGATCATATTTGAGTACTACAGCTGATATAAGTCACCCACCACATAGGGGCCCCAATAATCTGAATTGCAAAAGAATCACATGGCATTTCATGGATGACACAGGTTGAAAGGACAATAGGAGAAGTGACTACAGTTGCACCATTGCCAAAAAGAGAAGAATTGCGTGAGATTTTGGAAACGATGGTAAACTTCCACAAAGTCTTGGCAGAGAATGTAGAGATTGATGTAATGGAAAAATTGATGTTGTGTTAAACAATTGATTAAAATTGTCGTTAAATCAAGCAGAAAACACATCTGGTATTTGTTCATCTTTATTTCTAGGTGTAATAACAATCTCATTCTCATATAGGCCTATGACATCAGTTATTTTATTTTCAGTAAAAATTGAGTTTTATGCGTTTTAGTTCGTATTTGTTTTGTTATTGAAAGAAGCTATTTCAATCTTTGTCATTGGTAACACACTCGATGTTTGTTGTATTCCTACTATAGAAGAAAGCACGTACACTCTTTGAATCTAGTGTGTGCACCTGAAGGCATCGATTTTTAACAGATGTGTTCACCAGACGGCATCGATCTTGGTGAAGAATGGATATCTATTCAAGACCATCTGTGCACTCACTAGAGAGTTAATGGATAAACATATGAGTGTGGATGCTGAGTTCACGCCTCATCTCCAAACATGTTGATGACACGAATGTTGTAAGACAAGGATGCGTTGGCCATACGCCACCATTGGTTCGCATGAAATTTAACCACCAGATCACGTGAAAGAACAGTTCACAAAGTCAGTGGAGTCTTCACCAAACAACATGCAGCCTAACAATGTGTGTGTTTGCTGTAACGCAGGCACTAAACTTGCTGGAAATTGAAGCCTATTTTCGCTAAGAAGAAGATATCAACATACCTAAACTAAAGGTTTTATTCCCTTATCGACCCATGATCAACTAATGAGACACTTATTTGTATATAAGTCCCCACTAAAACCCCACACACGCAACCGCATGCGTATATACAGAGATATCACTCGTATACGTCTCAAATCAAACGACATACTGAGAGAGGAGACAAAACAAGAATATGTGACGAACATCATCAGAAAACGCCTATGGACATACATCGACCAAATACTTGGAATGAAGGAGGACAGAATTCCACAACAAGTCTTCATGTGGACACCAGACGGGAAAATAAAACAGGGAAGACCAAAAACAACGCTCAGAAGAACATTTATGAATGAACTAAAATCAACAGGCATAAATGCACAAGAGATACAATCCTTGGCTACTGACCGACAGGCATGGAGAACTATGACATCCGTTCTATGTGTCAAACTTAGCAAAAGAGGAACTGACAAGACACTGACAAACCACTAACGTCTCTTTCTCTTTCTGATGAGAGTGCTAAACAAGAGGTGCAAATTAAATTAAAAACGTATCAAGATAAGAGACAGAACAAATTAATGAAATCTATTGCAGCCAACCTCCGCTGTGGAGATGACACATAGTCTGATCTGATAATACAAATGATGTTAGAGGATGCATTTGTGACATAACACAAAATATATAGCGGACGCAGCTGAATCTGGCTATTTATTGTTTATTTCACACGATATGTCCGAGACTACGCGAGATTAAAACATGGCGGAAGTATGTGAAGTGATAACTGATGTTTCACAAAGGGATACTAACAGGGAGTGAGGCGTAATTAGTTTTACATTATAGAAGACTTCGCTTGTGATCTAATGTGTTGTAATTATTTGTTGTGAGTGATGTATAACGATATCTTTCGGCAATTAAGTAGCCTTTTAATTATTTGTCAATACTTCTTGACCGGCCCAATTTGATGATTGATAAATTTATAATTTAGCACACCTAGGCCTACCTTGTTTTTTGTAATTAGGCCTAAGGCTTAGACAAGTTGACACTCGGTTATTCAGTGACTAACGACAGGAACGGTTGCATAATGAACAGCAGTGCTGGTTGAGTCAGAGATGCTAATGGTGACAGTTAGATTAAATATGCTATAGCCGCGCGTATTCTAATTCAGTCAGTACTACACAGTACTGAGTACTTTCCTAGACTCCCAGCTGTCTCGTTGCTAGTTGATTTTCAATTTTCATGATTAGGCCTAGCCTATTTTTGTAATGTGTGAGTTTAGACTACAAATACAGTGGTAAATGAGCACGCCTACATTTCTTTATTATTAGTTTTTAGAACTGGCGCACTCAGCTGTAAAGCCTACTTTCTCACTTCTAATCTTTTCAACTTCAACTCCTTATTCATAGTCTATCCTTAGTCGCTCAGTGAAACCTCTTCTTTTAATTTTAATAGGGAGCTGCAATATCTTCACCATTCTTTCATCTGGGTCAGTTTGACACTATGAGATAAGACAGCCAACTCCATCCTAAAGCCTCCTTCGTCACTTCAGGCAACTTACAACACTGGCGAGATCTTATTTTTATCATGAGTTCATCATTTGACCAATGAACTGGTGGTCTTGTCAATCATGTGATTTAAAACCACTCTCTGCAGAAATTCATTATATCGTCTCTTTTCTAGTTCATGAATTGTTATTTTTTTAACCTTCTGTGGGGTAAATTTCTCGTTTAAGTAACCATTGCTCTATAAATAGCACACTTTACATTTTGAACTAGCCGACGTCACAGATTTCTGCGCAACACCAATCAAATTGACGATTGCCATGACACGCAGCTACTTACACAACACAAGACACGTTCATCAGAGACAAGATATTAACATTTTTTTTTCTTTTCCAATGATTTGTACTACGCGATCATTATTTCAGCGCGCTATACACTGAGGGAAGGGCGCGCGATTAACCAGCTAAGATAAACTTTGTCTTAATGAGACCACATTAAAATTACATACTACCTGCAATGGTTAGGGAATACCGTGAAAACTAGGCCAAATGTCATAGTGGTTAATTAAATGGCGAAAGTGCCTTTCAGTGATATTAGTGATTTTATGAACAAACATCGATACACTCTGGATATCTACACAGAAGTTGCTTCCCCTTCAACAGATGGCGGTGTGTATCTATGTGTAATAGTATTAAATTTTGGAGTGGTAGGCAACTTGGATATATATTTATTAAGTTCAAGAGATAATTTGCTTACAGGTGAGGGACTGGTTGAGGTCTTCGACCACCTGGGTAGCACATTAGTAAATAATATCACTGGACATCGTATAGGAGGTCAGGATTGAATTAGAAATTGATCCCTGGCACTAGTTTTTTATGACCAGTATTTACTGCATTGGAATGTAGCTTTGGCACCAGCCTGGCGGTGTCTAGGAATTATCTTCACACTTAAGTGGACATAAGTCATGGAATGGATGTTTCAGTCCAGACAGGACCACTGTATTTATGACTATGAATTCCTTAACATTCCTGTTCCCAAAAATAGAGTGGTTATTAGTTTCACCTTTAGCCATCCTGAAACTTTAGAAAGGTTAGAGGAAAAAAAAACTTTTCATATATGCTAATAGTTCACATAACCCATCTATTGTATATCTTCCTCATCTTCATCTACTATCTCCCTAAGCAATTGTTGTTTGTTTTTCGTTCGCTCCATTGTAACCATCACGGATATCCGTGCGATTTCCGCCGGGAGCGTGATTACGTTGTGCCACCGTTATGCGCCTTGTAGGCCTAGCACATCCGATTTCGGCATGCCTTGACAATTCGGGTGGGCTACCCTTAGCCTGTGACAGCCTCTATATCTGTCTCCAGGCACGCGTAGTGGAGACTCTTCGCCCAGACAATTTATTTTTGCTCTCGTCTGACTCGAACGAGGTGTTCCACTGTCTATGAACTTGCCTCGTGTAATTGGACGTGCTGTGCCTGTGCCCATTGGGTACTGAACCGTTTCTCATCCGTGAGCCTGGTTCCTTAAGGGGAAGAACTCAACAGAGGAGTTGGACCCTGGCTCTTTCGCCCTCTTAGCCGAGGTGTCATTCACCGACATCGTGTACCCCTTGTCCAAGTTCGAGTCTCACACCACGCGTTTGAGAGCAAGGCGTTCTCGAGCTGAGCGTTCTTGTCCCAATAGCGCCTGAGCCCATCAGGTACTGAACCCTTTCTCTCTTCAAGTGTATTTCCGGTGTAGGAAAACCTGACAGTAGAGTTGGGCCAGGGCTAAATCGTTGTCCCTTTTGTGCCTGAGCGCATCGAGTACGGAACCCTTTCTCTTCGCGAGCATATTTCCGGTTTAGGAAGGCTCGACATTAGAGTTGGGTTAGGTCTTCTTGCTTTACCAAACGCCAATGGATGGGTCTGGGTCTCTGCCTGTAAGGAACACAGGTAACTAGAAGCTCGTCTCGAGCTGACGGAGCTTGTAGTTCCCCTTTCCTATGGACTTTTCACTTTCTACTTGCAGTTCGCGCTGCCCTCTAGCGCTGTTCTGCCCTTTCATTGTTTCATTGTACTCGGTATGAAATCTATGTTTCTCGCCATGCATCTACCTTTTCGTGCATTTTACATTAGCCGCCCCTCCAATGTTCGGACTGGACTGACTAGCTTCACTGTATGTCGACAGTGTCGCTATATGTGGTGATGCTGGTGGTGTCGGAGATATTGTCTGTCTCTTGTGCAGGCAAATCTCTTTCCATCTGCTACCTCCACATTCTTGGACACGATCCCCAAATGATTTGGCCAGAATCAGCTCGAGCTGCTGTATTTCTGTTTCCAGGGTGCACCGCGTGGAGGTACATTTAGGATCTTGGGTTATCTGCTAACCCTGGGTCCGCCAAGAGCAATGCGTTCCCTTTGCACCCCCCTAAGCAATTTCAAACTAGTTCAGTCTCCTAATAACAGTCTCATCCACAATGGCGTCCTCATTCTAAAGCCTAAAGACATTTATATAGGTAATTCAAAATTTCCCTCCCCCTTGTCCTTTGTCACCTGTCCTAAGCGATTAAGAATGCTCTTCATGTCAGTATGTCAGCTCTCTCATTACTCCTAACTCCAGCACAACCAGAGTAATATATCCTTGCTGGCATGATACCCAAATATACTCCATACACTCATGATGCAGCCATCCATTCTGGATCTTGTGGATCATGGATTGAGAATCCAAAACAATAACAACCCATGACTGTTTCAAAGACCCAATTTTGACAGCTGTAGCTGCTTTGATCTCTTTTCTCATACTGTAGCTTGTTGTGCTATATGCGTTCCATACTATATAGACCCCTATTACTTTCAGTGATGACTCTACCTCTTTGAATGACAGATGCCCCAGCCTGATCTCAACCATCCTCTGTGTGTATATAACCACTTTGTTTTCTCCAGCATTGTCAGTTATCAGTTGTATGATTTCGTGATCCATTTTTCCAATTAACCACTCTCTGTATTCCCTGAGTAGTATAATAATTGTCCATAACTTGACAGTTGTTTCGTAGTTTTTAATTATTCCTCCCCTTTAAATCATTCTTTAACAAGGGTGACCTGGGTAATTATTCTATTGGGTGATGTAGCCAATCCCATACTCAACTCTCCGCAATTTGATCTTATGAAATGCATAATAGGTCTGCATGTTAGTTAATGTACTTCCATTTCTGGTTCAGATAACAGGCAGGCGATAGCTTTACTATTGTTTCCCTCTTATGTCTCAGTAACATAGATCTGCGTTGTTCACAAACTCCTTTAGATTAACATGGTGTAGTCTGGAGAGCAGAATATATTGTGTCCTGAGTTTACAGATTGGCTGTGATTTATGCGCCTTTCACAATTCCTGATAGTATCTTTTTTTTCTTTCATTTTCTAACTTCTACCAGATCTCTATTATAGTAGTAGATTAGTCCTACTAGATTTCCAGCATGTAGTCGAGAGAACTGTTGTGTTGCCATTTTATTTGTACCATTGGCCCGACACATCTGACTTTGGCGTTAGTGGCTGTGTAATAATTTTGTGTTTTTACCACTTCCACAGATTTGTAGACATCTGTAACAATATTGCTAGTAGGCCTGCCTTACGCAAGTACTGGTTCCTGCATTTACATGCTAGTTACAACATCAAAGATATCCACTGATGATACTTGATAGTTTTTGCTGCTGTCTCACGTCTTATCGACATAGCTACAAATACCTACTAATTTTATTTGAATTTACATACTTTCATCCTTAACAAAAGAATATAAACATACATTGCAGCATGCCAATGCATGTCATAAGATGCAACTAAGGAGGATTTGAAGTGGAGATGACTGTTCCACCCTATAGGTCAAAATGAGTTAGTTGTCTGATGATCATAATTGCATACAGTACATGTCATAGATGTTCCAATCTTCCCTTGAATATATCCATAATTACAGGATTACTGACGGTTTAAGGTATCTATTATATCTGTCTTTCTATCTATTGTCTTTTCTCTCTTTTTGCTGTTAGTTATCGCTAGATTGAATCAGCTTCTTGTTTGTATTTTGACATGTCTACACAGCAAGTTTGGTTTTCTTAATGTATGCCACTGTATTTGAGAGCTCCTCAGTGTTCCCATACAGCTTTCTGTGGATTTCCATCTCTGTGGGCCAGTGTTCCTCCCTTAAATGGTTTAGTGTAGTGCAGTGCTGCAGGATATAACTAGACTAGAACCAGACTTGAAGATGAGAAAAGGTTCAGTATCCTATGTGCACAGGAATATGCCTAATTATATGAGGCAAATTCACTGGCTGTGGAACTCCTCATGCGAGATAGACATGAATGACAATCGTCTCTGCGACGAGTCAAATGCACACCTGTCAGCAGATATGCAGGCTGTCACAGGCTAGGGAAGCCCACTACCTGAATTAAAGCATGATGAAAATGGATGTGCTGGGCCTCGGATATCCGGATCATAGAGTGAGCCAACTGAGTTGCAAATAACACAGTCCTACTGTGGAACTAGTAGTACAACATACTTCACAATCCCAGGCAGAAATCATGATTTTTCATGGTTACCAGAGAGCAGAAGAAGAAGAAGAGGATAACATATTCTCTTAATTGCATCCTGCTAGCCTGCAGAAGTTAGAAATAAAAGCAGTGGAAGAAACCCCTTAACAGACAAAAGACTATACCATTGAATGCAGAGTCCCAGTCTTGGAACAAGATGATAGGCAAAAAAAGTTCTTACAAACAGTGGAAATTCATCACTTAAGTGATATTAATTTATTTAACAATATTAGAGACTGAGTCAACAATAATACACTGCTTGTTTGTTTTCTTCTGCATTCATTCTCAAACTCCTGCTAGTTAGCAGGATATAGTCCAGAGAACAGAATGTTGTGTTATTGTTTACTGCTCAACTGTGATATTTGCTGCTTCTTCTTCAGCGTTCATTATCAAACTCCCGCTGGATCTCCCTTGTAGCAGGACCATGATCCTATTAGATTTCCACCAGGATGTAGTCCAGAGAATGGAAATGCATTGTGTCAACCGTTTTATTCATGCCAATGGCCCGATACATTCGGCTTCGGTGGGATATTTGCATCTTGATCCAACACATTTAACAAAATGTGAATTTTATTAAACTTTCAAATCAATAACTTCCACTCAAATTGTATCAGTTTTGTAATCAATAATGAACACAAAAATGTATAATATATAAGCAGTTCTTCAATTATGCTTGTTATTCATAACAATACAGCAGTTCTGCAACAGTTCTCTTTGAAACTCAAGGGAAATATAAACCTTGATTAACATTTCTCATACAAAATGGTGTTGTAACTGCATACGTTTAAACTTTGAAATCTCAATGTGAGAGTTAGGTTTATTGCCAGTAATTGTCTGGTTGGATCTAAATAATTAATATAAGCTCACACATTTATAGAAAAATTATAAGGAAAAATGATGTCACATACTACGCATCTAAATATTATCAATAACTTACAAAAGTGACAAGACATCAAAATCATGCTGGAAGTAATGTTGACATATTACACTTTTGATTGGAACCATCTTTATGTTGATGTAAATTCCGAAAATGTTAAAAACACAACATAAAATGGGTTCTGATTTAAAGGCAATCCATCTTGAATGCGTTAATAATTATGTATATGTAGGATAATTGATCTGAATGATATCCGCGGAGATTGATGTGTCGTCGGGCCACTGGCACAAATAAAACGGAAACAGCACATATTCTAAAATTCTCTGGACTATATCCTGCTGGAAATCTTGTAGGACCATTGTCCTGCTACAAAAGAGATCCAGCTGGAGTTTGAGATTGAGCACTGAAAAAGAAGAATGATATGAGATGATTCTGAAGTGTTTTGTGTATATTATTAGCTAGAATTCTAAGATGTGAGCTCAAGTTTGAATTATTTGGACATACCTGTGCCAGTTCCAAAACACATTTTTTTCTGAGTTGTATTTTCTATTCGTGATCTCTATGGTGTAGTGAACATTAAACCACTTGTTATTAAATGTTTATGGGGCAAGAGTTGAAAATCAAGCACACATCAAAAAGACAAATTATTGTGGTTGTTCAAGAGTTGAGTGCCCATGTGGCAACCAGAGCCTTCTAGTTCAAGGTGCAAAGATTGGGGCAATGATCCTCATTCTGGGTATGTCATAGGAGGCAAGTAAGGATAGTTGGGGGATAGGCTGACAACTGTCACCTATAAAAACTTATTGCCATATCTTGTCTAAATTTATTGTTTTTATCTTTTATCAAATAATTCCCATGAATGATCAAGACGTGCAGGACAGCAACATTGCATGTCTTTTTGTGGCAGACTCCGTGGCGACGGGAATGCTAGATATGCCTTCACTGCGGATGGATCTACAAATCTGACAGAATAATGATGAAATAGTTGGCCCAGAAGTGTGTGCTGTACTCCTGTCAGGATGTGATAATCTCGGGGTACTTGCTCACTCGATTGCCTCCCTTTGGGGACTAAATATGCATCCACACATTCCATTACACATCAATGCTATTGAGACTTTATATGAGCGAGTGGGTCGCCTCTGTTACACAACTGAAGAACCTGTGCTTTTATCAGAATGGTTATGGGCTGTCAGGAGCTGATCGCTAACAGCTATATGGATTATTTCATCATCATCATGTGCCAAGAGCAGCTAAAGGGATTATTTCATCATCATGATGTTTATTTCATCACCACAAGAACTATGGCAAGCAACAATATATTGGTTGTTTAAAATTTGTTAACTTTTTTTTAAAAGGGTTCCCCGTGGCATAGTAGTTAAGCCATCAGCTTAGTGTTAACAAGATCATGAGATTAATACAATGGTGTAGTGATGTGTTTGCAAGTCAGTGTTTTTCAAAGATCTTTGGGAATTATCGTGAAGCTACAAAGTTGTGTACTATGAGAGGCACTCTTGTCTGGCAGAGTGGTGCTCTACTAAGATAAGCGAATGAAGAAATGAAATACAATGAAGTCAATCCTCTACACCTTTTGTGCATTGTTTTAGAATAGCAATTATTTTTATTATAATGTCTAGAGAGCAGCATTAATGACTTTCTAATATTTTGCCATTATTTTCAGATATTTCAGATGCCATTGTTGAAGTGGGTTCGGAGAAAATGGCAAGTCAAGCCACACATGGTTCTGCCTGTGTTCAGTTATCTGTAGATGGTTCTCCCAGCTGTATGACCGAAGTATACAGAACAGATTATGTTGGTGAAAATTTGCCCCCAGCACTAGAACAGCCTATGAGAGGCCACAGCAAAGAAAACGGCAACATTAAAGTTGAAAACAGTGATCGTGGATATTCACAAAATCAGAAAGGCAAAGGCTTTGAAACATTTCTTATGACCGGGGAAATGATAATTCATACTAATCCTTCCGTAACACAGAAACTTGCAAAACAAGACACTGAGATGAAAACTGTAAAAGGAAGTCAAATTCCAAGGCTAGGTCAGAATGATCAGAAGCAGCATTCAAAATTAGCTAAACCACAAGGTGCTATTGTCTCTCCAAAACTTCATTCAAAAATTCCAGGGCCAATCAAGAACCATAATTCTCAACAACCACATTCTTCTTCGTCCAATCAGAATCGGTCACCACCTCAAAACTCTCATCATTTAATGTCTGTGCAAAGTACTGTAAGAGATTTTCCATTCATACAAGCTCCAGTTGCGGAACAGGAGGAACTGTCAGACTTGTCACAGTCATCCTGCTCTGAGAGTGAGCTAGGTTTGGAAAGCAGCTCACCCACCATATCTCCAAGTCTTCCAGTGAACTATCACATTGAATCTCTATCTGCATCTTCAAATGTGGACTCCTCAACATTAAAACAGGCTATGGAGGCGTTAGGAAAAATGCAGTCAGCACATCCAGGGAACAACATTGGTCTTACTGATACTTCTTTCTCAGAGCCACTAAGCTCCGGTGACAGTGGCTTCGTTTATGATGGACATATATCTGATCCAGACCTTACAGACAGGGGATTTTTAAATTATGAACATAGTCTCTCCAAAGGAGAAAACTTTGTATCAGATGAAACTCTCACAGATAAAGAAGCAACCGCAGCAGCAGATGGAATAAGCTCACATTCAGATCAATCTCTTTCTAGGCAGACTGAAGCTACAGTCATTTCGGACAGTACTGGTGAGAAATATATTGTCCATGGTGGAAACACTGAAAGGCTATTGGTACGTACGAGCAAGTCACATGAGAATTACTTGCAGGCTGGCACAGGCACACTTGTCAGTATAGACATTGATGACAGCTTAGCATACTCGCTTGATACACTGACGTACCATGATAGCCCAGATTCTTCCTTGGACAATGTAGCATCAGAACCTTTGCAGACATCAAGAAGTTTAGACAATTCCCCAGAGAAAAAGTCTGAGAAATCTTTAGCCATTGAGCGGGAGTTCATTCCAGGTTTTATAAGTTTTGAAGATTCTAAACCTGTTAAATTAAAGTTCAATAAACAAAGGGACGATTCAGAGGATGTACCACATGATGAAATGACTGCTAAAAATGTATATTCCGAATTCATGTCAGCTTCTCCATCAAGAAGGTTCCAGACTCTTGGTCAAAACTACAATGAAAGCAAATCCAATGGCGATAGTTCATCAGATCACGTACGAGACAGTTCAGATGGAGAGTCACTGCCATTTGGTTTGTTAAGTGATGATTTGGAAACTGATAGTATTTACCATCAACCTAGTAAAGCTGTTGATAGACCAAGTGCAGAAAGATTGGCCAAAAGGCTTTTTCATCTGGAAGGATTTCGAAAGTCTGATGTTTCAAGACACCTATGTAAAAAGTAAGTTTTGACTTATTCTTCTTCTTTTGTGTTCACTCTCTGATATTTACTTATCTAATTCCACTGTCTTTCCTGTGCCAGGAGGTGGTAGCTGCATGTCTTCTTCCGCTGTGTTGTGTCTGTATAAAGGGTGTTAGTGATGGACGTCGCTCTCTGATGTAGACAACATAAATTTTGTGTGGTTTTCACCAGGAAGAGTAAGTATGTTGTGCTGCTGGTTTGCAGCATTATTTGCGCCTTCTAGTCCAGCACATCCAATTTCGGCATGCTTTTCTTTCAGGTGAGCTTCCCTAACTTGTGACTATTTGTTGCCAGGAAAGCAAGTATCAGTTCTATTCTTGTGATGTTTTATTGCCCTGTGTGGCCTTTGGGGATCAATGAGTGTCAGCCATTTGTATATCATGTTGTTGCATCATTTCTTAGTCTCGTTATCACATGTTTTTGAGTGCGTTCTTTGTATGTTTACTATTTGTGTGACCTCTGACCTAGTTTAAATTCTTCCAGTCATTTCCACATTTGGATTGCTAGCCATGTGAACCACATTTGTGTCATTTGTGCTCGTTGTTTTTTATGTATTCATTCATTCATTGGTACTATGCCTTCCGGCGTAGGCGATCATGTCTCTCCACAGTTCTCTGTTATACATTTAAATATAGTTTCTGGTGATTCTGCATCATGCCAGGTTTTCAAGCCATCCAGCATTTTCTCACGTTGTCTTCCTCTGTCTTTCTTACCCTCGATCTTTCCAGTTTTTATGATGTTCTCTAACCCACCACTTCTCATGACATGGCAGAGAAACTGTAATTGTCATCTTCTAATACAGTTAATAAGTTCTATATTTGAGTTTGCCAGTTTTAGAATTATAACATTACTCTTTTTTAGCTATCCGTGATATTTTCAACATTCTTCTTTAAAACTACATCTCTGTGGTCTCCAGATGTTTTCTTGCAATATTGTCAATTGTCCATGCTTCACTACCATATAACATTTTATGTATATGTGCATGTAATGTTGATGGTTGATAGCCTTTTAGTCGAAATATCAATTTGTGTGTGTGATTATGTGTTTCCTGTGATTAGCAAAACTGCATTACCCTGTTTCTAGCTTTACCTGTTTGATTCCAATTTTGTACAGTAAGTACATATCGATTTGTGGCCTTGAGCTTTACAAGCCAAAAGTGAACTTGTTAATTCACACAAGCTCTGCTGTTAGTGAACTTGTCTCATGTACTTAGATGCCATTTTCCCATGTTTCCTTGGGTGCTGGCCCTTATCTTGACTGAATCTCTTCCAGTATAGATAATTGTTCAAACAGTAAGTCGAACTAGAGTTGGTTTCGCCCTTTTAACCAACACTATGAGCATCTCATTCTAGTTTCTGCCCACATTTTGTTCATGTCCGACCGCGGTCTCGTGCTGGACAGTTTGGTCTTCCCTGACAAGTGAATGTCCATACGGAACATGAATACAGACCCCTGAGTATATACCCCAAGATTTCCAGATTACAAAGAACTGCAAGACCAAGCTGAACTGAGGCAAAAACTCTGGGACAGTAGCTCTGAACTGGAGAACACTGGGAGCTTCATCCTAACCTGAAGATCTAGCAAGACCAAAAGAATCCTGAATGCAGAAGATGATAAAGACAAAACAAAATCCTGCATCCTTCAGCTGACCTAACTTCTTCAACTCCTGAAGATTAGAAGGATGTAGTCTGGAGAACGGAATGTGTTTGCCATGGTTTACAGCTTTGCTGCGATATCTGTGCCTTTCAGCCTGATATATCTGGCCTCATCATGACTTCTAGGTCACTTTGACCCTATTGCCCATGTAAAGCATAGAATGGCAACAATGTTTACCGTCCATGTATGTCATAAGAGACAACTAAGAAGGTTGTGGGGTGGAGTTTTCTGCCCCATCCCATATAGAGTCAAAATGACCCAAAAGCTATGCTGAAGTCTGATGTGTCAAGTTGAAAGATGCAAATATCACATTAACACTGTAAACCTTGACAATGAAATATCATTTATTAAATATTCAGTTCTCCGGACTACATTCTGCTAATCTGCAGGAGTTTGAGGACAAATGCAGATGAAGAAGAAGAATAGAACTTTATGGAAAGATAAGAAAAGAAATAATTATATTTTCAAAGAAATTCACAATTTCATATTCAGTGTTGTTACAGTACAACCTTCGCTGCTGATCAACACTCTATTTCTGCGGAAACTATTTGTCATACTGTCGCACAGCTGTTACATGTTATATGTATTCATGTATCAATGTTATTGTCCTGCATACCATCTCTGATCTCTGAATTAAGGCTGTGTTTAGAACTATCATTTAATGCGTATGTAAGTATATATGGCTTTTTGCGTCTTTCAGACAGCCATTTAGCAACAAGAAGAATCAATCAGTTGAATATTTTCTCAGAAGTGGTGACTTTTCAACCGCTCATATCACAGCAACAGAAGATTTTTGTTTGCGCCTTTCCCTTTTTTCTTCCATATCTTTGAATATATTATTTTTGCACAATGCTGCTCCCGCACGCATGTTCTACCTCCAGACATCCCAAGTTTCTGCCGTATTTTCCCAGTTTTTGGATTCTATGGGGAAGCCTTTCATTGAGGATTTACATGTCTTTATACCTCGGCATTGGTCTACCACAGCTCGATGGCATTCAGCCAGTTTCCCAAATAGTACTTGTTTTGGAATGCAGATGTTTTGCATTCTACGGACGTAACCCAACCTACACAATCTATTTATATTGAGTGTTTCCATGGCATATTGTAGCTGTGTGCGGTGCAACCCACTTCCATGTTGGTGATTTTTTTGTACCATTTAATGTATCATCTGCCTTTTTGGTCAAGCAGCCAAGCTATAGTATCAATGCAGACATGAGTTTGAGTGCTATATTGAGTCAATACTTCTTTATGGATGCGAAGCATGGACGGCACACAAAAGTCTTAAAGATAATCTGGAGGCAACTGAGATGTGGTTTTCTTAGAAGAATGATGAAAATTCCATGGATAGCTAAACAAACTAATGTAGAAGTCCTTGGGTGTCCTGGAGTAAAACGAGAAATTAGAGCAAAAAGTTGAAACAGTCAGTCAAGATTTTTAGGGCATGTGCTGAGAAAAAAAAAATTGAACATTTAGTAACCACCGGAAAGATCAATCAGAAAAGAGACAGAAAGACAGAGATAAATTTCTAGATGGGTTGTCACTGTGGCACAAAAAGATGTCACCAACTGAACTTGTTAACAATACAAGAGACAAGAGTTGTGGAGGAACATGATCGTCTATGCCACTCTGCATGGAACTTGATTGAGTCAAGCTGTAAAACATAATTTATTACTTTCACTTCTCAGGATTACTTTCTGCTAACTAACAGGAGCTTGAGGACAAACACATAAAAAGAAGAAAAATTTATTTCTGAATGTTGTTTTAGCCTCTTTTGTGTTTTGTTATGTTATCTTGTCCTGCTCTGTGACAGAATGGCATAACTGTCATCTCAGATGATTAAAGTACCAGGTTCAAATCCCACCACAGGCAACTGTGCTTCCTAACCATTCAGAATGCAACATCAACCTCTGAATATAGTTATCGCCTATATGTTGCTGGGATGGGAGCAAAGAATAGCAACACTTTTACATGTAATGCATGTCATTGGAGGTGACTAAGGATGCTTTGGTGTGAAGTTAGCTGTCCCATCCCACAGAGAGTCAAAGGGAACACATACTGAAGCTATGCTGAAGTTGGATGTGTCAGGCCGAAAGACATATTCAGCTAAATTGTAAACCATGACACAACACATTCCGTTCTCCGGACTACGTCCTGCTAACCTGCAGGAGTTTAAGAACAAACGCTGAAAAAGAAGACATTTAAATTGCCTAGAAAATTAAAGGTATCATCTTTCCTCTCAATTTGGGCTCTGTCAACACACAGCCTGAGATGTTGTTTTTAAAATTTAGATAGGGGTGGTTAGTACATCTCATATACTTGAATACAAAGAAGACTGCGCAAATCCTTAACCGGACATCAGCAGATCAGTGAAGACAGAGGAAGTGTATAGTTGAGAACAGAAATCATTGTGAGCAACAGTTGCAGATCTATAATCCACAGGGAAATGAAATAATTCATCCCTGGTCCTTAGCATCATACTTTTCTTTCTCAGTGCTTCTTTTTTTCATATTTCTCTAGTTTTGCCTTGCTGTCTATTATCTATTTCCTTAATAGATAATTATAATATTCCATAGTTTTCCCTAACATTAATTAGTCTAATATAACATCATAATGAGCTAACTGAAAATATCTAATAATATTAATTAGTCTAATATAACATCATAATGAGCTAACTGAAAATATCTAATAATATTAATTAGTCTAATATAACATCATAATGAGCTAACTGAAAATATCTAATAATATTAATTAGTCTAATATAACAGAATAATGAGCTAACTGAAAATATCTAATAATATTAATTAGTCTAATATAACAGCATAATGAGCTAACTGAAAATATCTAATAATATTAATTAGTCTAATATAACAGCATAATGAGCTAACTGAAAATATCTAATAATATTAATTAGTCTAATATAACAGAATAATGAGATAACTTGAAAAATCTAAAATTAATGTATGCTTTAGTATGTTTTTAAAAGCACAAAATTGCAACATTTGGTATGTAGAGCTTGCTGGCACAAGATCAGAACCAGTGGTGAATATTTGTCGGTTCAATATGGGCAGCTGAGCCTACATTACAATTTTTTTATATTACCGGTATATGCAGCTTCATTCCAACTTTGTTATAGTATGTGTGACTTTTGTGTCATCACTGAAATCATGTCACTAGCAAACCGTGTTGTCACAATAATAAAATGGCTAATTTAATCAGAGATGTCTGTTTACTGAACTTGCCAGTTACAGATAAAAATGTCAAGGAGTGCTACAAAATGAAAATATGTGTGGCCAGGGTCATCCAAGGGGGACGGGAAGGGAGCTCTCAGTGGGCAGTTCGTACATCTTTGTATCAGGCAGTAATCCTTGCCACTGTATCATGCATATTGCATGTATATCGATATTTAGGCTACACTGCTTATGTGCCCCTATTTCATTTTTCACTACATTCTTTAACTTTTTAATATTATATTTTGTTTTCTGCTAAATAATGTAGGCTCAGCTGCCTGTATTGTACCAGTTTGTCAATGCCTTATGTTTCTTGGAATTAGAGATATGATTATGATGGTGGTGTAGATTGTGGTGACATTGATTATGACACTACCTTACTATAGAACGTTTCACTAGCTTTGCCCAACTTCAAAATTACGTATCTCAACCAGTATATAACGCATATAATTGGAATTTTGTGTGTGAACTTGAAATGGTATAGACTAAGAATTAAATTTTTAATTAAAAATTCAGTAATTTGTTTCATTTCTATATCTATCTATCTATACACTTTGGCCCTTGTTTGCCTTGCGGCACCAGGGGTAGAAGAGTTCTCTGGAAAAGTCCTTCCTGTATGCTGTTTTTAGGCTTGTTCCTGTGGCTTCTTCAATTTCTCTGATCCATCTTTTACTTGGTCTGCCTCTAGTTTCATAACCGTCTATGTGTCATGGCCATCTGTGGCATGCTGTCTGTTGGTAGTCTGGAAGTGTGTGAAAATCATTTTATCTGTTGCCTTTTGATGTGTTCCAATACTGGTATTGTTTTGGTTATCTGTCTGATGTTATTGTTTCTAATTCTATCTCTTAATGTCACTCCGCCATACCATTTCATATAGCCAAAATATTTTAGTTTTCTTGAAAGAACCATGCTGTTTAGCCAGTTTTCTTTGACATTGCATGGGTTGTAAATTATATAATTTTCAAATGGCCTGCAAATGATATCGTTATAAATGGCCTGTGGCACAATAAAAGGATTTCTGATACTGTTGTAAACCATGAAAGAATGTGTTCCATTCTGTAGACCATATCTTGTTTAACCAGCAGACTTTTGAGAATGAGTGAAGAATTTTTAATATAGTAAAAAATATTGCAGCATATACTGCAATATTAAGACATTACTTTTCATAAACCAGTACTTCTTATTTAAAAATATATATAGAATTAGAACATTACTTTTCTAACATTAATTTAATTTCTAGGCACTTCCTATACAATATGAATGGTGTGGTTTATGTGCGCATTGAACTTGGACCTAATTTGTGAGAGGTGGGTTTGTGAGAAGTGTTTACTAACCTTTCTACCACCAAATCCAACTTTATTATTTGGTGCATAGATTCTCTAAAAGCTGAAAATCTTTTCTTTTTTTTTTCAATATTACTGTTGGTTGGTAGCATCAAGACATAGCAAACAACCCAGTTTTTCTTTTTTCTGTCATATTTTTATTGGCAATATTTTACGTTCAGTGGGTAGCCAGTGCTTTCTAAACAGTCAGGATGCAAAATTACCTGCAGCTGGGATTGAATCTGGTACCTATGCCATTCAAGATGACACTGTACCTCCTCACCACAGAATCAGTCTATATGTTCCTGATTGTATTGATGTTAGATCTATAATATTGATTGTGTTGATGTTACCATTATGGTTTTTTCTGTACAGGAATGACTTCAGTACTCTGGTTGCCGAAGAGTATCTCAAATTTTTTGACTTCCAAAATAACACCTTGGACCAAGCGCTGCGGCAGTTTCTGTTGAAGTTTTCCTTGTATGGAGAAACACAGGAGAGGGAGCGTGTCCTGGCTCACTTTTCTCGCAGATATATGGAGTGCAACGAAGGGTCTTTTAACTCCGAGGGTAAACATTAGCATTCTGTTAATTAATTTTGTTATTGTTACTTCTTGTTGTTTTGGAGGTGTTCTACAGAGTATTTTGTTCACAATCTGTGCCCAGTATTATCCTTATCTGCTTGCCTATAAGCCAGTCTTTGAAGTGGATTTGGGCACCACCAAGTAAAATTGTGCCTATGAAAATACTATACTGTGGTTGAATATATGGTCAAACTTGAAAAAGTTATCACCTTCAAATATGTTAGATCCCAAATATGTAATAATGGCAACTCGAGAAATGAGATTAAGTTAAGACTCTATGGCTGACATGGAAATGTTAAATATGATTTCAAAAAGTAAGATTAGTATTACAGTAAAGATCAATCTATTCAGATTGCTAGTGCTAAGTATACTTTTATACAGGAGTGCAAGCTGGACACTCATTGCAAATATGGAAAGAAGGATTCAAACTTTTAAATATTAGTACTACAGACGTTTAAGAATTAATTATATAGAACACACATATATTTGTCCAGCAGCAAATAAACAAGCTTGTAGGTTATCAAGAACCACTTTTTGGAAGTAGTGAAACGGCATAAACGTATTTGGTTTGGGCATGTAACAAAATATGACTCACTTTCTAAAATTATTTTGCATGAAATAGTCAAGGGTAGAAGAAGAAGAAGTGGACAAAGAAAATCCTGAATTGATAACATCAAGGAATGGTCTGGTCATTATTTTTTTCTTCATTCCTCTGAATGACTGAGGATAGAGATGTTTGAAGAGCTTTTTGTGCTGATGTCTCCAGTGTGGCACTCCTACAACCCTAACGGATTATTATTATTATTTTATATATAATCTCATATATGTCCATTTGACACATTGTAGTGGTGTGTTTTGTTTTAGTATGTTTTAATCTAGACTTTTGGCTGCATCATTTATATAGTAATATATTTTTGTTTTCAATATGAAAGGCGTAGATTGGTAGCAAATCCTATTCAGGATGTACATCAACCAAGCATTTTTTTGGCTGTAGTCTTCTTCTGCGTTCGTTCTCAAACTCTTGCAGATTAGCAGGATGTAGTCCGGAGAACGAAATGCGCTGTGTCATGGTTTACATCATTGCTGCGATATATGCGCCTTTCGGCCTGACACATCTGACTTCAGCATGGCTTTCGGTCACTGACACTATATGGGATGGGACAGCCAACTCCATCCCATAACCTCCTTAGTCGCCTCTTATGACATGCATGGAAGGTAAACAGCATTGCTATTCTTTGCTCCCCAATCGGGCCCCGGCAACACACAGGCATTGGCTGTAGTGATTTTCTAGGCAATATAAATATGTTCAGTAGTGTGCCATTGCTTTCTGAAAATGTTCGGATGCACAATTGTCTGTCGTGGGACTTGAACACTGCTTTGGCTGTCACAGACATGTTATGCACTACGCTGCCACAATGCCGGACACAAAAGGCATAGAAGCTTCATATTGGTATAAAGTTTCTCAAATTATTTCCTACCAAAATATTTTGATGTTTGTTGGTCTGTTTAAGATACGTCCAGCTCTGTGCCAGCAAGGTACAGATTGCTTCTGTGATTACCAAGGTACCAGGTTCTAATCCTGCATCACGCAATTGTGCATCTGTATCGTTCAGATAGCAACAACAAACTACTGAATATATTTGTATTGCCTAGAAAACCAATACAACCAAAAAAAATGCTGGGTTGATGTCTACATCCTGAATAGGATATGCTACCAGTTTAATTTAATAGCCAGGATGTGGACGGAGGCTGAGACTGTTACTGTTGCCCTCTGGAACTCTATTTACTAAAGCAGTTATTATATCAGACACTCTAAGTACAAAATAATTAATGAACCGGTGACTGCTGTAAAATTCTATACCATTTGACAAATAAATATAAACAATAAAAATGTGTTAAAATGCAGTTTATTTTAAACAAATCCGAAGACATCTTGAGGTCATCTTGATCCTGCTGGTTGAAATTTATGTATTTGTTTAACATAAAACTCCAATTTAGCCCCCTTTTTTGGCGTATATTTATTGCTTCAAAAGATTCAAAATTGACAAGTGTCAATATGAGTTGATGCATTTATAACAAATTCCAATATCATGGATAAATGCGCTTAATTCTTGCGTTATTCCGGTGCTATCATATGGATGTGAGAGCTGGAAAAGCTCTTTATCTTCAGAAAAGAAATTAATGAGTTTCGAGAACAAATGTCTTCATAGAATAACTAACACCCATTGGAGTGAATTCAAATCGAATGATAAAATCAGAGAAGATACACTTCAAAATTTCATCACAGATGTTATCAGAAAAAGGCGTTGGTCCTACATCGGGCATGTCCTACGCGCAGACACCAACAGAATACACCACCAATCTCTTGAATGGATACCTACAGGCAAAAGAGCAAGGGGTAGACCAAAAGAAACACTCAGAAGAACAATACTTAGAGAAAGTAAAACAATCAATATTCATACTATTCAAGAACTGCAAAGAATAGCTTTGAACAGACAGAATTGGAGAGATCTGCCCTATGCGCTAACTTCAGCGCAAAAGGAAAATGAATGAAAATCTCATGGATGTCACAAATTCTTGAGACTAACGGGAATTGAACCAGTCCATTCAACTGCACCAAATCGCCTAGCAACTATTGCACACGAGTTCTTCCGTACTTGACTAACCGCATCTCCAAAAAAAAATGTGATTTTGTCAAAACATTCAAACCGTGCACTCAAAGTCACCAGAACGGACCAAAACGTTTAAGAACGCGTGTGCAATAGTTGCTAGGCGATTTGGTGCCGTTGAACGGACTGGTTCAATTCCCGTTGTCTCAAGAATTTTTTTAATTGTCCTCTGGCTTCCTACTTAAATTTACATGGATGTCACATAGATTTGTTGCCCAGGATGTGCTGGCATATGAAGCATTGGAAAAAAAAAAGGATCTATAACGGGTGGCAAAATATGGCCTGGGGGCCAAAAACAACCAACCAACCTAATTTTACTGGACAATATGTTGCCGGGGCCCAATGGAGAACAAAGAATGATGATACTTGCCTACCAGGCAAGTCATAAGAGGCAGCTAAGGAGGGTTGGGGGATAGAGTTGACTACCCTATCCCATACAGGATGAAAGTGACCCATAGGCCATGCTACAGTCTGAAGCATGAGGACGAAAGAAACAGAAGAAGCATGACATAGCACATTCAATACTCTGGACTGCATGAAATCTGCAGAAGTTTGAGAATGATTGCAGAAGACTGAATAGTCAGGTACATTTAGAATTGATATCTGCATTGACCCTTCAACTCACATGACAAGCTATCACAGGAATGAAACAGAGATAAAACGGAAATAATTGCACATGCTCAAAACTAATGAAAAAGTAACTTGGGGATAAATGTCTTTCAGTATCATTTAATGAAAACTAAAACTTTTGCATTGATCTCAAGGTAATACTTTAGATTACTGGATTTTAAAAAACAAAACTCTTAAAGTATTTCAGCCACCAGATGTGACCCGAACTCTGCATGAATAACCTGAATTCGTCCTACCAACCTAAACAAGTTTCCACCTCTGATCTGTAGTTGACAATTGATAAGGATTGAATGCTGAGACTGCATCATGCGACATCATGGACAATACCATTGATGACACTGCATGTGGAATTTGTAATTAAATGTAGTACTTATAGAATGGAATACCTTGGAAGCACAATCAGGACTATATTGAATCCATTAAAATTTAGGAAACATTCATCATGCATACCCTTCGACATATGCTCAGAGAAACTGAACACCTAAGTGTCTGCCCACAATGCCTAAGATCTTTACATTTTGTATTGTTTGAAGGGAAACGATTTTAGAATGTTTCGGTTTGAGAATACATCACCTCAGTCTCAGAAATCTACATTGCTTGTAACTGGATATTACCCATAATGTCGCATAATACTTAATGATGTACAAAAAAAACTTGTCAAATTTGACACATCATCAGTGGTTTAGTCACGGCATGAGAATGACACATCATCAGTGGTTTAGTCACGGCATGAGAATGACACATCATCAGTGGTTTAGTCACGGCATGAGAATGGAACAATGCAGCCAGCTCTCCGTGCATACAATGGCAGAAGGAAGATCGGACTACATGGCACAAGGGAGACCAAGAACTAGATGGGTAGAGATAATCAAGGAAACCTTAAGAGACACGAACCATAGACACGGCTGATCATGACCAATGCAACAAGTGGCCAAAGACAAAGAACTCCAACTTTCCCCCCACAACGCTTAACAGCACAAGTTGAAATAGCGATAGATAGATCAGTAGAAAATCACACAACCTACTTCAGATGTGGACAAATTGATAAAAACTTCCAGTCATACATAACTTCAGAATAGTAAGTACAAGTACATATAGCGGGAGGCTGTCACTTTCTCTTTGTAGAGCAGGTCTTTGATCCTGTTTAGTTTTTCCAATCCATCTCATGTATGGCACCTAGAGCCTTATTGTGTATAGTACTCCAAAACAATAGTCTTGGTGGCAAAACTGCAGTGTGTAAAGTGGAAAGAGTTGTCCACCTTTAATAGTATACACAACTGCTGGCAGAGAGAGGAAATAATCAATAGGAACTGACAACAGTATCAAAAGCAGGAGTGGGAAAAACCTGATATTCAACATTTGCCCGCACACCAGTGACAGGAATAATAGAATATTTAAAAAGCAATAGGTAAACTTCTTGTTGTACAATGCTAGAAAATTTTTGAAAGTAACATTACAGATATGCTGTAATGGCCAAGGATGATGAGGAGTCTGTCACTTGGTGACTTATTTAAACACCAGATTCACATATTTTTGTGTTTGATGGTAGATTCTTATTTTTAATAATTATCTTTTAGATTTTGACATCCCTAATCAGTTTTCTTTTGTTCTTTATCATTGAGACCTTTAATCTTCACTAGGTTGTTCTAGATCTTTCCTTTCTGTACTTGTGAACACCAAGTCAAACCCTGTCTTGCAGTACTGTTTTCTGTCTATATAACCCTTGGAGGTTGAATTGTAAATAAGCAAACTGTTAGAGAATACCTGACAAGGAGGAGAGTACTGGAGTAAAAAAATACAAGAAATGTGTACTAGGATAATATACTACTGTTGCTGGTCTAATAACTAGCAAATAATAAAACTAATGTAAAAAAAAAACTGAAAAGAAAGGAACAAGAACTTTTTTCTGTATTACGGTCCCAACAAGGACCTTTATCAAGAAAAAAACACAAATGAAATAAATACACAAAATCAAAATAAAATACAAGGATACATCTTGCAGTATTAGAAATGGCAACAAATATTGTGGTGCATGGCAGAGTGGTTAGAGCTTTAGTTTTAACACCCTTGAGTTCCAGGGATTGATCCCCTATAAGGACTGGATTTTTTTTCTTGTAGAGTGTAAATTACAGAAACTCACCCTGAACATGATGTGGCAACAGCAAGGGTGTGCAGTCTTTATCACACAAGCCACTTGAAACCTCCCTGCAACTCCATAACTTTATCACACACACCACTTGGCACCTCCCTGCAAATCCATAACTTAATCACACGTCACTTGAAACCTCCCTGCACCTCCATAATTAAGCACACACGCCACTTGAAACCTCCCTGCAACTCCATAACTTAATCACACAAGTCACTTGAAACCTCCCTGCAACTCTATAACTTTAACACACACGCCACTTGAAACCTCCCTGCAACTCCATAACTTAATCACACAAGTCACTTGAAACCTCCCTGCGACTCCATAACTTAATCACACAAGTCACTTGAAACCTCCCTTCAACTCCATAACTTAATCACACAAGTCACTTGAAACCTCCCTGCAACTCCATAACTTAATCACACAAGTCACTTGAAACCTCCCAGCAATGCATAACTTTAGCACACAAGCCACTTGAAACCTCCCAGCAAATGCATAACTTTAGCACACAAGTCACTTGAAACCTCCCTGCAACTCCATAACTTAATCACACAAGTCACTTGAAACCTCCCTGCACCTCCATAATTAAGCACACACGCCACATGAAACCTCCCTGCAACTCCATAACTTAATCACACAAGTCACTTGAAACATCCGTGCAACTCCATAAATTAATCACACAAGTCACTTGAAACCTCCCTGCAACTCTATAACTTAAGCACACACGCCACTTTAAACCTCCCTGCAACTCCATAACTTAATCACACAAGCCACTTGAAACCTCCCTGCAACTCCATAACTTAATCACACAAGTCACTTGAAACCTCCCTGCAACTCCATAACTTAATCACACAAGTCACTTGAAACCTCCCTGCACCTCCATAATTAAGCACACACGCCACATGAAACCTCCCTGTAACTCCATAACTTAATCACACAAGTCACTTGAAACATCCGTGCAACTCCATAAATTAATCACACAAGTCACTTGAAACCTCCCTGCAACTTCATAACTTAATCACACAAGACACTTGATACCTCCCAGCAAATGCATAATGGGAAAATTGCAGTATTGACAGTTTGTATTTTTTAAACAAAGAAAGATATGCAGTCATGTCTAGTGAAATACACATGAGGTTGTATTATGGGGTTATTGTGAAATACACATGGGGTTGTATTGAGAGGATAATCTGAACTTCCCCCTATTTTTTGTTATTGCCAAATTAGTTCTGATAATTTCTTCTTCGTCAGCGTTCATTCTCAAACTTCCCGCTGGATTTCTCTTGTAACAGGACAATTCTTTGACAAGATTTCCAGTTAAATGTAGTCCAGACAATGCAAATGTATCATTGTTTCATTGCACCAATGGCCTGACACATCTGACATTGGCGATCTGATATAAGTAAATTGAACTCAAATCCTTGATTTGGGGCATTCTTCATCATAAAAAGGACATTTTTTTCTCTTAAATATCACCTGTGTAGAAACAAGGGTCTGGACTTCTAATTCGGAATACACTGTCTTTTTTCCAGTCCCAGGCGTGACAGCTATTAAAAAATTCATTCATTGGGGGTGGGGGTTGTGTGTGTGTGTGAGAACACTTAACCTGTGGGGAAAAAAGCATTGTCGCTGCATGTCTTGTCTCAATATCTTACTTATGTCTTCTGTCAACTTTCTTATGGAGAATATATAGAGAGACAACAGATCAAATGATTTGGATATCTTATGTTTCTGTCAACTTTCTTGTAGGGAATTTATAGAGAAAAAACAGATAAAATGGTTTGAGGCATATGAGAATGAATGATCAACTTCCCATAAGAGCTTTTAAAAAGATGGAATCAGGATACAGAGCCAAGGATAGGCCTAGGAAAAGATGGATGGACAACATCAAGACAGTCATGAATAAATATGACTACACCTCAACCAGAGCAGCGCACCTGGCTCTGGAACGTAGACTACATCTCCTTCACAAACACCTATGCTCAATGGCAATTGTGGAAGCTACGACAACAGCACTTGGGGATAGATAATAGTAAATATTTTTCTTCATCCGCATTCGCTATGAAATAATCAGCACAAATATGCACATGTTATTTGAGTCAGAAAGCGTAAAGTACATAGTGCTGCTAGTTTTACAGTGGAGCTGTGTTATTTGCTCCTTTTGGCTCAGCAATTCCATTTTTGGCATGCTCTATCGACTAATCCCCCATGGATGATGAAGAAATGCAGACCAAGTGGACATTGCACTGTTGTATTTTGTGACAGACTCCTAGGTGATGGGTAATTATGGGTGTGCTGTCACTGCAGATTGGTCAACAGATCTGACAGAAGGATGATGAAATAGTTGTCCCTTGAAGTGTATGCTCCTCTCCTGGCTTGATGTGATGATCCTGGGATACTGTTGTGCAGGATTGTCTACCTTTGGGGACTAAACATTCATCCATTTACCCTCTCTATCCTCCCAGAACGCAGCCATACCTTTAAGACAATAAACTTATGTGGATCTGGGTGTCACCTTGATTGCTCAACGGAGGAGAACCTGTTATTTTGTCACAAAAGCTATGGGCTAAAGAGCAACCTTCATAATCATCATCATCCTGTTTCATGCTTATATTCTTGTTTTATCTTTATTTTGTTTTGCTTTAAATCCAGATGCTTGTCACACGCTTACCTGTGCAATTATGTTGCTGAACTCTGACCTGCATGCTCAAGTAAGTTTCAGTTCTAAAGACAATTATTAATGTAATCTGGAAGCACATGCTGTTGTCTTCCTATCTTGTTTCCTTTGCTTTTTGATACACATTAGACTTCTTTGTTTCTTATTTGTAAAAATAAAAATATGAGTGAGAGGTAGATAGCAGTTAAAAGATGCACCATATGAAAAGTATTATTATTTTTAAATATACCTATCTTGATAAAAACCTGTTGGTCAAAATGTTGTCAGTGTATTGTTCCATGTGAAACTGCCATGTAAATTTTTTATATTTTTGTTACTTGTATGTGTACAAAGGTCATATAAACAAAGGTTATTCTGGTTTACAAAAACCGCGAACTCCACTTTTTTGTATGGTTAAAGCTGTGATTTAACAAAATTGTACAAAAGGGCCACCTCCATGAATTTAGTCATCAGCTGGAGGTCCCCATGGTTGCCCCACAACTTCACCTTCAGTTCTGTCGGGGGGCGGGGGTGTCCAGAACTCTACCTGCCTGACGATGAACCACAGAGACAGCCCCACTTTGTTTAACGCATCTGAGCAGTCATTAACTATATGGTGCATGCATGTGTCATTTCCATTGTTGAGTACTCACACCTGTTCAGGCTGTTATGTACCATCTTCAGGGACATTATGGAGTCTCCCTATCCATGTTCTTGAGCATCCTAGCACAGCCAGCAAGACATCAAGGTGTGTAGAGTGATCTTCTGTTTTTCTGTAAGGTCTATCTCCAATAATCTTTATATCTCCCACTAGTGGCTGCAGGACAGCAGCAGGAAGAACACCCCACCCACTCATGCTGCTGGCTTATAGCAACTCACACTCGCTAGATGCTGCACATATGGGGTATTTCAATGAGGAAATCAGTGCCACCTTATATCCCACTCCATCCTGGTAGGCAGCAACAATGGTTTGATCCGTAGTTGCTTATTTGTCCAGACAAGTTCTGGCTTTAATTGCAGCTGACCTCTATATCTGAAGGCGTTTCCACAATCCGCCACCTGTGTGCTCTCTTTGTCGGAGTTGGCAGCTCCCTCCCAGGAAATGTAGTTTAAGTGATGGTTAAATACTGTTCTGACAAGAACCACATTTCAGGAAAAACTCAGCAATCCTGTTTCAGAGGGATTCACATTGCTCTGGCATTCATACAAACTACATATGAATTACCACTAATGTTGGATGTGTTAGATCATTGATGAAAATAAAACAGAGACACAACTCATCTCCATTATTTTGATCTTGCATCTTGCTTTTTACTACATCTTGCTAGCAACCTAGTCAGACATAGTAGGACCATTGTTCTACTACAAGACAGATCCAGTGGAAGTTCGAGAATGCTTGCTAACAAACAAATATGAAAAACCTACTTTTGAGTACTTCATATAAGTTTTTCGGAAAGAATACTTAATTTTATATTGACTAGCTATCTATAATCCCGTAAGTCGTCAGGGTCATATGGGTACCACAATGAATGCTTCAGCACACAGAGTCCTCCAACAATTATATTGACTAATGTTGTACTGAAGTTCCAAACTATACACACATTATTCAAACGTGCATATTCAGTGTATGTAGAACATTTGTCTCACATAATCCAATAATGTTGTTTTCTTTTCTCCTCATATCTTGTTCGATGTTTTTTAATTTGCCGAAATCTGTGAGGGTTCTCACATTCCATGTTGCTACCTTGATGGGATTCTTGCGTACAGTACCGGAGTGTAGTCTGTGACATCTTGAAACATAATACTCTAGGGAGGTACAGCAGTGGGTTCCCACTTGCTTTCCACCAATTTTTGTGTGGCTCACTTCATTAGGATTTGACCCTAACAGATCCTAGCCCACAGGACAGTAGCGGTTTTGATTTTAGGACATCATTCTCTTAGACAAGGTGCCCTCCCAAGTTAGCAAATTCTCATCTATCCTGTAATCACAACAAGTAACCAACGCATTAGTCACCATGCCTCGAAACCAGTGTGTCACATGCACAGTTTAGGTCATTGCACTGTTCACACCAAGAAATCACACATAGACAAAAGTTAATGTGGAATTGTTGATATAACACCATTCTGTGAGCGAAATGTATACATTGGTTTGAAAAAGCACACTTTAAGACAGCATTTTCAGGCATAAATACTGCAAGTTATCGGACAAAATATTTGTTGCTGCTTTCTCCATATTAGGTCATGTATTTCAGCATTTCAAAAGATGAGAAACATTCTATGCAATGGAGTAGTATCAATGCATACAAAAGTTAGAGTGCTAGAATGTTATATTGAGACAATTATTTTATGGATGTGAAGCATGAATGGTAAACAAAAGAGCTCAAGATAAGCTGGAGGCAAACTAAGATGTGGTTTTTGAGAAAAATTATGAAAATTCCATGGACAACAAAGAAAACTAATGTAGAAGTTCTCAGAAATGCTGGAGTAAAATGACAAATTGTAGCAAAAATTTGAAGCAGAGAGTCAAGATTTCCAGGACATGTGATGAGAAAATCAAAACTTGAAACATTAGTAACCACCAGAAAGATCAAGTAGAGAAAGACAACAATAGACATTTCTGGATCTGTTGTCACTGTTGCACAAACATATGTCACCAGCTGAACTTATTAACAATACTAGAGAAGGAGAGTTGTGGAAACACATGATCGCCTATGCCACTCGACATGACACCTGATTGATTGATTTAGAACATTTTTGTTATCAAACTCCTGCAGGATGTAGTCCAGAGAATGGAATGCATTGTATCATGGTTTACAGCTTGATTGCGATATCTGTACCTTTTGTCCTGACACATCTGACTTCAGAATGGCTTATTGGTCATGACCAATTATGGGATGGAGCAGCCAACTTTATCCCCAAATTTTCCTGAATTGACTCTTACATCATGCATAACAGGTAATAGTGTCACTTCTTTGCTCCCCTTTTAAAACAGCCGGCATTATTCTGTGGGCATTATTCTGACAACATATTGTGAGATACATGAATGAGCTTCAGGCATGAATGAGGGAAACTACTTTTTTGTATACATACATACATCTACACGCACTGACAACCACCATTTCTATTCTTTGTTTACCTTACAGGATCCTGTACAACACAGACATTGATTATGCTATTTGTAATCTGACATTAGAACAGCATGGCAAGTAATAAACAGATTGTTTCGTTTTCTATAGTTTAAAGATAAAATAATAGATTTCGTTGATTTCTTTAATCTAGTTTTTAAATAACTTTTCTTTACAGAATGTTGGCAGAAGAATGACGTGCCAGGAGTTCATAGAAAACTTGGCAGAGTTGAATGACGGGGAAGACTTTTCAAAGGATGTCTTGAGATGTATATATCAGTCAATAAAGAATGAGCCTATTGAATGGGCATTGTAAGTGTGATGTATATTTTCATATATCGTGTCTTGTTTTGGGTGGTCATTGTTTTTACCGATGAATCAAAGTCGTGCAATTGTCGTTTGCTGATGAATCAAAGTCTGATGTATGAGAATGAAGAAAATTTGCAAAACCACAGTAATGTATTGTTATTATCATGTAAAGAGTTGCTGTCATGTGACGTATTCTTTCCAGAATGTTGTCTTCCCAATGAACTCTCTAAACCCCTCAGTCATGAGCGATGCAGCTTGCATTTTCCAGCGATGTATTCATGTTATCTTTAATGTTGTCAGTCCATCGTCTTCTAGGTCTGCCCTTTCTCCTCTTCCCAGGTACTCTGCCCTTCATTATTTGTCTTTCTAAACAGTTGTGTCTCTTTATATGATCAAACAGGTGTAGTTTTCTTTTTGTTATTGTGTTTAGTAACCAACATTCTGAAATTTTCAATGTGTTTATAATATCTGAGTTTATCTTTTTTTCCTTCCTTGACATTCTAAGTATCTTTCTGTAGCATTTCAACTCAAAGGCATTGATATTCTTTGCCGCTGTTTTACTTAGGGCCATGTTTCGTAGCCGCAGGTTGCAACCGGAAAAATGAAAGTTCATAACATGAGCAATTTCGTTTCTATTTCGTTTTTCAGCCGTATTATTTTGCAATAATCCATTGCCAATCTCTTCCTTATTTCTACCATGCAGTCTCCTGCACCATTGATGTTTGTTCCTAAGTATTCAAATTTATCCACATATTCTACCTCGGTATTGTCTATTCTGATTTTTGGTGTTGTGTTGTTATATCTGTTGACATGATTATTGTTTTTTGAGTGTTTAAATACAAGTTTTGTGATTCGCTATATTTCGTTGTGTTCTTGATTAGTTGTTCAAATCCATTTATATCATTTGAGAGAAGCACTGAGAGCATGAAAATTAACGTACAAAAAGCAGAAGTTATGAAAATTAGCATGTCTGCAACACCAATGGACATAGCAATAGATAACACCAAAGTGAAACAAGCCAAAGAATTTAAATATCTAGGCAGCATTTTTTTAATGAAAATGGAAGGCTAGACAGAGATATAGAAACAAGATGTCAGAAAGCAAACACAGTGACTTACCAACTTTCACCATTACTTTTTTATCCAAAGATCAAGATGGAAATAAAAAGACAGGTAATATGTAAAATTTTTATACCAACACTCGCTACCAATGTGAAACATGGTCTTTAACCTTCACCGTGCCTATATTAACACCGGTCGCTGAAAAACAAAATGGCGACTAGCGCCGTTGGCGACAAACTCCATCCAATGAGATATCGTTATAATAGACGCCCCACAGCCTGATTGGATACTCGGGAACATGCACTATTGAAGCCGGTTAATTCCTACGCCCGACATGATCATTGTAACAATGGCTAGCCAGAAGATACAAATTTTATAGCAATTAATTTTACCACATCTGCACACCGGTACGATGCCATGAGGGTGGACCGGTTTTATAGACCTTTCTTTCATCGTATTTTGAATAAAATAACAATGAATCGTGGCTTGAATCATGAATTATTTAGTTTCACAGCAGTGAATATACAGAATGCCGCGTTGGTTTGGAGACTATTAGACGTTTGATATCGAATATGTTGAAGTGGCACCAAAAATGACTTTAGACCTAAGCTCAAAGAACGATTTTACTGCAAATCTACATGTTTTATACAGTTCCCCCGGCTATATTTTGATAATTTCGCAGTGAAAGAACATAAATACAACAGATTTGCGTGATTTCATTTACAGTGTTGCCAAGGAATTCGATAACTAGGGTAAGTTATTTTTTTACTACTTTTTTACCTCTTTATTTGTTATAAAATATATGTTTTTTGTGAAAAACGTCTTTACCACTTTCTCATACGTCTGGTATCACACACAGTACATAAATTACACCAATATATGCATAATTCAATTCTTTATTTATATGTGCAAATATTATTTAAATATCTTCAACAACCAAAAAATTATCACATTTTCAAAACAGTCACCATCAATAATGCAAATTTTCAAAAAAGAATCCGGTGGCAGGGAGACGTTTCGTATTTTTTAATCTGGCTTGCTTAAGGTTAACAGTCTCTCAACAAAAGAAAATCATTACATGTGAAATGAAGTGTCCAAGAAAAGCTGCAATGTTTACTAAACTAGATTTTTTTCTTCCTCTTCCATTCTCCAATAATGTCTATATCTGCAGTGTTGTTTCTTGTATAAATTGGACAGTGTTTTCCATTTCTTGTTTTGTACCATAAAGTTTAACATTCATCGGTGTATCAGAAGGCCAGTATGTGCATCTTAATGTGTCATAGTTTGCATATTCTTGAAGGATATGTTCTGAAGTCTGATTGGCTTGTCCACATGTACACTTACTAAACTAGATAAAATAAGAAATTAAATAAGGAGTAGGTATATCATATATTAAACATTGAAAAACAGCAATTAAAATGGTTCTGTCACCTTATGTAGCAAATAATATCCAGACATAAAGCTAAAGGTGAACCAAGAAAACGGTAGATAGAAAACATCAAGATTTCCTTGAACAAACATGGACTTGATATAACCAGGGTGGCACATCTGGCCTTGGAACGACAACTGAGGATCCTACCCCTACACTAAATGGCAAGTGTGGATACTATCAACTATCATTCACCTTGTGAATGACAATAGACAATTATTTGCAAATGTTCCAGATTGCAAATGTTCCATTATGTCCGTAAATTATTTTTTTTAACCTATTCATTATTTCATGATCTGGTTTTGTTTTTGTTTGAATATATCACAATTTATTGGCTTCATTAAGTTAATATTCTATTGTATTCTTGTTACTTTTTCAAACTTCTAGTGATGAAGTCTTACCGGAACAGGAAGGTGCTCAACTAACTGAACAAGGTGGCCCAGCTCAGATGGCTATGCCCATAGCTTTGGGCAGTAATCCATTCCTTGAGGTAAGATCACACATTAGTTAACCCTTAGCATTGTTTTAGAATTGAACAATTTCCCCTACCACTGCATTCTTTTTTGACTTAATGCATTGCTTATGAAGGGTATTTGGATAATGCAATAACTTTTTGTTTTTGGAGCTTTTTGAATAATTTTTTTCTGTGGAAATAAAAGAATGGTTACTAAATGTAACGATGTCAGTTTTGTTGGTGATATGTAACAAAATGGTGAAGATGAAAAATATTTTTAATGGGGAAAAGCGCGTGAATCACCTATTTTTTTTCTAATATATTCAATCCTCCCCATGGCAACAATTTTCATACTTTGTCAGACTATTTTTTTTCTCTCCCCTCCAAATTGTTGATGTAATTTATGGCTTGCCCCTAAGATTGAAAGCAAAATATGGAAGAAACAAAACATATACTAAAAGAAAACTTGTCACAGAGTAAATATTTCAGGTGATGTTTGTTTGTTTTGCGTTCACTACATTGTACCCAGCACGGATATCCATGCGATTTCCACCAGGAGGGTGATTACGTTGTGCCATTGTTATGCGCCTTGTAGACATAGCACATCCGATTTCGACATGCCTTTACAATTCAGGTGGGCTACCCTAGCTTGTGACAGCCTTCCTATCTGTCGCCAGGCAGTGAGTGTGTACTGACTCTTCGTCGAGACGGTTTGTCCTTCACATCTGTCCTGCATGAGGCGTTCCGCAGCCAGTGAACTTGCCTCGTGTAATTAGATGAATTGTGCCCGTACTCATCGGGTGCTGAACCTTTTCTCGTCCCCAAGCCTGGTTCCAGTTTAGGAAGAACTTGACAGAAGAGTTGGACTTGGACTCATTCGTCTTCTTAGCCGAAGCATTGCTCACCAACTTCGTGAGCCCCTCGTCCAAGTCTGAATCTGTACACGTATTTAGGAACGTTAGGGGCTTGCGTTTTGTTCTAGAGCTGAACAGTGCTTGTCACCTTGGACTGCTATGCCTGTGCTCATCGGGTACTGAACCTTTTCTCTCAGTGAGCATGCTTCCGGTATAGGAAAGACTCGACAGTAGAGTTGGGCCAGGGCTGGGATCACCGGTAACTAAAAGCTTGTCTCGAGCAAACAATGCTTTAGTTCCAATTTCATCGAACCGTTTTCCGTGCTCTTTGCACATGACGCTGCCCTCTAGCGCTGTGCATCTTTCTCAGTGTTCTCATTGTGCTTTTATTTTTACTGGGACATTTGCCTTTTTCGCACCGACTACATTGGCCGCCCTCCAATGCTTCTACCGAACTTACTAGCTTCACTGTGTATCGACAGTGCTGCTGCATGTGTTGGCACATAGGTATCTGAGATATTGGCTGTCTTTTTGCAGTCAAATCTCTTTCCATCTGTTACCGCCACATTCACGGACACGATCCCCAAAAGGTTTAGCCAGAATCAGCACGAGCCGCTTTATTTCTGTTACCAGGGTGTGTCACGAGGAGGCACTTTTGGGATCTTGGTTATCTGTTAACCCTGGGTCCACCAGGAGCAATGCGTTCCCTTTGCAACCCATTTCAGGTGATGTTTACAACCTTGTGGAACTATTCATCCACAGCTGTAAACTGTTAACAGCAATATGTAGTCACAAAATATAAACTCTATTACTTGCAGGTTCCAGACCCCAATAAAACTACAGAGTACAAGAAAGGATATGTTATGAGAAAATGCTGCGTAGATCCAGATAGAAGAAAAAGTAAGTTCTGTTGTTACATGATTTCTGTAGATTGTTACATGATTTCTGTAGATTGTTACATGATTTCTGTAGATTGTTACATGATTTCTGTAGATTGTTACATGATTTCTGTCGATTGTTACATGATTTCTGTCGATTGTTACATGATTTCTGTCGATTGTTACATGATTTCTGTCGATTGTTACATGATTTCTGTCGATTGTTACATGATTTCTGTCGATTGTTACTGATTTCTGTCGATTGTTACATGATTTCTGTCGATTGTTACATGATTTCTGTCGATTGTTACATGATTTCTGTCGATTGTTACATGATTTATGTCGATTGTTACATGATTTCTGTCGATTGTTACATGATTTCTGTCGATTGTTACATGATTTCTGTCAATTGTTACATGATTTCTGTCGATTGTTACATGATTTCTGTCGATTGTTACATGATTTCTGTCGATTGTTACATGATTTCTGTCGATTGTTACATGATTTCTGTCAATTGTTACATGATTTCTGTCGATTGTTACATGATTTCTGTCGATTGTTACATGATTTCTGTCGATTGTTACATGATTTCTGTCGATTGTTACATGATTTCTGTCGATTGTTACATGATTTCTGTCGATTGTTACATGATTTCTGTCGATTGTTACATGATTTCTGTCGATTGTTACATGATTTCTGTCTATTGTTACATGATTTCTGTCAATTGTTACATGATTTCTGTCAATTGTTACATGATTTCTGTCAATTGTTACATGATTTCTGTCAATTGTTACATGATTTCTGTCAATTGTTACATGATTTCTGTCAATTGTTACATGATTTCTTTCTGTCAATTGTTATATCTTCTCGTTTGCAGGATTGTTACATGATTTCTGTCTGTCAATTGTTACATGATTTCTGTCGATTGTTACATGATTTCTGTCAATTGTTACATGATTTCTGTTAATTGTTACATGATTTCTGTTAATTGTTACATGATTTCTGTCAATTGTTACATGATTTATTTCTGTCAATTGTTATATCTTCTCGTTTGCAGGATTGTTACATGATTTCTGTCTGTCAATTGTTACATGATTTCTGTCTGTCAATTGTTACATCATTTCTGTCTGTCAATTGTTATATCTTCTCGTTCGCAGGATTGTTATATAATTCTGTATGGCTATTGTTATATGATTTCTCTGTTATATGATTCTCTGTTAACTATTACATGGTTTCCTCTGTTAATTGTCACATAATTCCCTCTGTTAATTGTTACATAATCCCTATGTTGTTACATGATCCTCTCTGTTAATTGATACATGATTCCATATTTTGTTACATGATTTCTCTGTTATATGATTCTCTGTTAACTATTACATGGTTTCCTCTGTTAATTGTTACATGATTCTCTCTGTTAATTGTTGCATGATTCTCTCTGTTAATTGTTACATGATTCTCTCTGTTAATTGTTGCATGATTCTCTCTGTTAATTGTTACATGATTCTCTTTGTTAATTGTTACATGATTCTCTTTGTTAATTGTTATATGGTTTACTATGTTAATTGTTACATATTTCTCTCTTCTGTTAATTGTTATGATTCTCTCTGTTGTTACATGAATTCTGCTATACATTATTACTTGTTACACCATTCTATTGCTGCTTATGTCATTCTATTAATTATTACTACCGGGTACCATTATTAAAACAGATGGAGTTCTTCATAGTAAAGAAGTCAAACCATTTGCTTTGTGGTCATGAAGATGTGGGTTTGAAAGTTATGAAGATGTGGGTTTAAAAGTCATGAAGATGTGGGTTTGAAGATTATGAAGATGTAGATTTAAAAGTCATGAAGATGTGGGTTTGAAAGTTATGAAGAGTGGGTTTGATATCTGGCAATTACATCTTGTTTACTTGTGAATTTTTTTTAATGATCCCTGATTTCTTGAGAAATTTCTTCCTTTTTCTTCTTCTGCGTTCAGGATTCTTTTGGTCTTGCTAGATTTTCAGGCCAGAGTTGCGAGGGTGAAGCTCTATTCTCCAGGTTTTATTATTTTTTAGTTATTATGATAACATTACATTATCCCTTATTGAAGACCTTGTTTGATGGTAAAGTCAAAGGGCAGCGAGCAAGAGGTAGGCAGATACACAAGTGGGAGAGTAACATCACACGATAGACAGGTTACAGTCTAGCAGAGTGCACCACCAAGACAAGAGACTGGGGATGTTGTAGATTTGTTGCAGCCAACCTTCGTTGCGGAGATGGCGCTTGATGATGATGACGACATTATCCCAGATATCACTTCTTAGTTTTGTTACTACTGCACTCTCCACCTTGTCGGATATCTTCTAGTTATTCATACTTCTCCAGGTCAGAGAGATTGCCCTAAATTTTTTGGCCTCAGTTCATTCCAGGGTGGTGATGTCTTGCCTCGCAGTATTTGTATTCTGAACAGTCTTGGAGTATGTGTTCAGGAGTCTGTGTGCCTGTTCTGCATGGACATTTATTTGTGTGGGCAACCCTGATCTGGTACAGGTGATTCTGTAGCCTGCAAGGGTACCTACCGGTATGTTCTAAGTTGAAAGATGATGGTCTATTTTGCCTGTGTAGTTGGTGTATGGGGACTAGTTTCTGATCAATATCCATATCTTTCTTTCATTGTCAGCAACAAAGGTACACAGTAGCATAGAGGATAAGCTGTTCACTTTGCGCTCAAGAGGTGGCGAGTTTGAATTGGGCCTGTGATGTCTTGGCGTGTGCGGATGTGGGAGTGTTCATTCTAAAGTTAGGGGCTATTTTAGTAAACACAGTATACTCCCCTTTTTCTGTAGAAAAAAAAATCACTAGTTCTACTCTTGGTCTCCCTTTCATTAGCCACCTTGTTTCATATTTTCATGTCTGTAGTAGTTCTACTTCCATCTCATACTCCTGCTGGTTAGCAGGATGTAGTCTGGAGAATGGAATGTCTTGTGTTTTGATTCATCATCATCATGTGATATATTCTTTCCAGAATGTGGTCTTCCTTATGGATTCTCTGAGCGTTCGGCCATTCTGGGCGAGTTGAACTGCTGCATTTAGAGACATATTTAAGCAATCTGATATATCACTGCACCATTGTCATCTTGGGCGCCCTTTTCCCCTGTCGCTGTTAACTCTGCCTTCAGCTATTAATCTTTCCATGCTAATATGTCATTTTATATGACAATAAAAACATAGCTTACTTGTTAGGATGTTACTGAGGAGCCAGCCCTTGGATTTATAGCTAGGCTAAAATGTCTGGCTTTATATCCAACTTCAGAATAATTTGTTTGTCAATTTGACCTATTTTGGAGTTGGCTTTCCAACTCTATTCTTAAACCTCTTTACTCACCATTTATCAGCTTTCCACCTCTATTCTTAAACCTCTTTACTCACTATTTATCAGCTTTCTTCTTCTTCAGTGTTCATTCTCAAACGCCTGCTGGATCTCCCTTGTAGCAGGACCATGATCCTAATAGATTTCCAGCAGGATGTAGTCCAGAGAATGGAGATGCATTGTGTCGCCGTTTTATTCGCGCCAATAGCCCGACACATCCGTCTTTGGCGGTTATCAGCTTTCACGTCAAAGTATTCTAAAACTTGTTCTCCTTTCATGCCTCAGCAACATTAGGTGATAGCAACAGGGGTGACATTAGGTGATAGCAACAGGGGTGACATCAGGTGATAGCAACAAGGGTGACATTAGGTGATAGCAACAGGGGTGACATTAGGTGATAGCAACAGGGGTGACATTAGGTGATAGCAACAGGGGTGACATTAGGTGATAGCAACATGGGTGACATTAGGTGATAGCAACAGGGGTGACATTAGGTGATAGCAACAGGGGTGACATTAGGTGATAGCAACAGGGGTGACATTAGGTGATAGCAACAGGGGTGACATTAGGTGATAGCAACAGGGGTGACATTATGTGATAGCAACAGGGGTGACATTAGGGGATATATGGTTATCGAGAGAATACTATCTCAAGTTACTGGTACCAACAATTAGCCTAGTATTACACTAATAGAACATCACAATTCTGAAACCTCTAGCATGAAGAGCAGATGTTGGATTCCTACTAGGTGACTATTGATAGTTATATTACGAAACAGCTGTTTGTTGTTTATGTTTGCGTAGCATCTGTTAAATGTGATATTCCAAGTATGTAGGCAGCGCTTGCTAGGCTATTTTTAGATTACAACTCTTGATATGTTAATTTTTGGGATTATTTTGTCCACTTGCAACAGGGATAAGTTGAGTTTTGCTGACTATTATGTCTAATAGGGACAGGGATAAATTTGTTTTTCCTGACTACTGTGTCCATGAACTGGGCACTGTAACTTGGAACTGGGATAGGTATATTTTACAGGCTTTTTTTTCACTTGGAACAGTGATAATTTTATTTTTGCTGCCTATTTTGTCTATTTGCAACAGGAGTAAATTTGTTTTTGCAGACTATTTTGTCTACATGAGGCAGGGATAAGTTTATTTTTACTGACAATTTTATTTACATTTGGATCAGGAAGTTTATTTTTGATGATTGTTTTGTCCACTTGTAACAGGGATAAGTTTAATTTTGCTATTTTGTCCAATTAGAACAGGGATAAATGTGTTTTTCTATGTCCACTTGGAAAAGGGATATGTCTATTCTTACTGACTATTTTTTCCACTTTGAACAGGGATAAGTATATTTTTGCTGGCTATTTTATACACGTTCAACAGAGATAAGTTTGTTTTTGCTGACTATAATGTCCACTTAGAACAGGGATGAGTTTTATTTTTACTGACAATTTTTCCACTTGCAATGGGGATAAGTTTATTTTTGCAGACTATTTGGTTCACTTGGAACAGGATAAATTTATTTTTACTTACATTTTTTTTTGTAATTTTGGAATAGGAATAAATTAATATTTACAATTTTTTCCTACTTTGAACATTGTTAAGTTTATTTTTTTTTATGATTGTTTTATCCAATTGGAAAAGGGATTAGTTTATTCTTCTTCTTCTTCAGCGTTCGCTCTCATATAACCACAACGAATATATCATTTCTTCTGCGTTCGTTCTCAAACTCCTGCAGATTAGCAGGATGTAGTCCGGAGAACGAAATGTGTTGTGTCATGGTTTACAGCATTTCTGCGATATCTGCGCCTTTCGGCCTGACACATCCAACTTCAGCATGGCTTTGGGTCACTGACCCTATATGGGATGGGACAGCCAACTCCATCCCATAACCTTCTTAGTCGCCTCTTATGACATGCATGGAAGGTAAACAGTGTTGCTATTCTTTGCTCCCCTTTCAGGCCCCGGCAACACACGGGCAGAATATATCATTTGATTTATGCTGGGGAGCGTGAATTACGTTGTGCTGCAGGTTTCACAGTAAAACTGTTTTATTTGCACCTCGGTTGGCCACTCTGTGGTCTGGACTTTCGAGGTCCAGAACATCCGTTTACGTTAGCCCTTTATTTCGGGTTTGGTCCCTAGGATTAGTTTATTATTACTGACTATTTTGTCCACTTGCAACAGGTTTGTTTATTTTGTTTTTCAGCCCCTTTAGGGAAACGAGGCTGGAAGATGCTCTATGCTGTGCTAAGAGACATGATTCTCTACCAGTACAAAGATGAACATCAGCTGAAAAGGGACCAATTCGTTCAGGGCACTCACAATGCAATCCGTATCCACCATGCTTTGGCAACAAAAGCCAATGATTACACAAAAAAGCAGCATGTATTCAGGCTTCAAACAGCAGATGGGGCTGAATTTCTTTACCAAACAGGGTAAGCAAATTTCATCCTTTTTCTTCTTATTCTTCTGCGTTCTCTCTCTTATAACTGCAACTAAAAAATCATGTGATTTCCGCCAGGGAGCGTGTAGTACATTGTCTGGCATCACGAAATTTTTAAAATAAAGAACACTGCGGGCAATCCACAAGCGCAAGAAGTAGAAGGACAAATCCGAAAATTCTCCTACCGCAAACCTTCAGCACTCCTGCAATAGAACTTTCCGTGCACGAATCGGACTCATCCACGAACTCACAAACGAAATTAGATAATTACCAATTTTAATTATTATTTATTTTTTTTTTTATTTTTTTTTTTTCATGTCATGATCATCTTCGCTTGCGAAGGAGAAACATCATCATCAGTACATTGTGCTGCTAATTCCACTGTTGAATTGTGTTATTTGCACCTCAGTTGGCTCACTCTGTGGCGCGGACGCCCAAGACCCAGCACATCCGTTTTCGTCATGCTTTTAATTTAGGTAGTGGGCTTCCCTAGCCTGTGACAGCCTGCCTATCTGTCAACAGGTGGTGGGTGTGTAGTGACTCTTCACCAAGATGATTGTCATCATATCTATCTTGCATGAGGCATCTTGCATCTAGTGAACTTGCCTCATGTAATTACACGTTTTCTGCCTGTGCCCATCAGGTACTAAACCTTTTCTCATCCTAGAGCCTGGTTTTCTGGTTTAGGAAGAACTCAACAGCAGAGTTGAACCTGGGCTCTTTTGCCTTCTTAGCCAACGTGTTATTCACTGACATCTTGAACCCCTCATTCAAGTCTGAATCACACGTTTGAGAGCAAGGTGTGCTCTTTTGAACTGAACAACCTTGTCCCATTTGTGCCTGAGCCCATCGGGTACAGAAACCTTTCTCTCCATGAGCATGTTTCTGGTATAGGAAAGCTTGACAATAGAGTTGGATATGGCTGCTTTCTTTGCCGGGCGCCCACAATTGGATCTTTGCTCATAAGGTGCACCTATAAATAGAAGCTTGTCTTGAGTTAACAAAAAATGTAGTTCCAATTTCCTTGGAATGTTTTCCCTTTCTACTTGCACATGGCGCTGCCCTCTGGCGCTGTTCTACCCTCTCATTGAACTCAGTATGTTATCTTTTTGTCTCTCTCTGTGAATCTACCTTTTCATATCAATTGCATTGGGCATCCTTCCAATACTCGGACTGAATATGTTGGCGCTGTCATATCTGATATGTTTACTGTCTCTTTTGCAGTCAAATCTCAATCCGTCTGCAGCCTCCCCACTCACAGACACGAGCTTAAAAGTGTTTGCATGGTTAATTTTGAATTTATGGAACTTGAAAACTGGAATCCAACAGCAGAGAAAACCATAGCAACATGCTGCAAGCTACAAACATACTTACATCCTATGGCATCAGTACTACACTGCAGTGGATACCAGGCCATACAGGTATCAGCAGGAATGCAAGTGCTGATAATTTGGTGAAAATGGAAGAAAGTATGTCCCATCCTAACCAGGAATTGGCACCAACCATAGAACAGCTCAGTGCATTATCCACAACAACTGTAAACAACAATGGATGAACCGCTGGGCCACTGGCTCAAAAGTAAGAGTACTATATAGATATATGTCCCAACCAATTCCGCATGCCAGCATAAATAGGCTACACTGCGAAGATAAACCCACAATATTTAGGCTACATACAGCACATGTACAGCTTAACAAACATCTACAAAGAATTAAGGTAGACTATACACCATACTGAAACCACTGAAACAGACAAGAAGAGGAAACAGTAAAACACCAGCTTATTGAATGCCCTGCACGGCAAAACCTGTAAAAACAACTGTTACCACCAAACTCCTCCATCACTTTGCACATGCGGTTGAGTCTGTGGGTCTCACCAATGGCTCACTAGACAAACCAACCATGCAACAGAAAACCTTAGAAGATGACATGCTTTCATACTGAGGTTATCTTCTTATAGAAGCTTTGTGGCACGTCATCTATACAATCCCATAGTCGTAACCTTCGATAACAGTTACCATTTTGTTCCGACAGGCCGACCTTGTGATTGAACTAGTTGCAGGCATGGCGTGGGTGGGCGAAACAACAAAGAAACCTGTCGCAAAGGCCATAGTTGTGCCCTGATGTCGATGTCTGTTTCAGCAGCATTAGACTTGAAACACAGAGTGGGATGGCCACTGGAACAGAGGGCAGAGCACTTATGGGAATGCCCCACGTGCTGTGAAGCCAGTTTCTAATCAAGAATCCTCCATCACTAACACCCTTTATACAGACACAGCTGAAGAGGATATGCACCTACCACCACCTGGCACATGGAAGAAAGACTGAAAGCTCGCAACCTAGAGGATCTGATAAGTTGGTTGGTTGCTGATCCAGCAGTCCATAGGCTCATGCCCTTTGACCCAACGCCATTAAAATGGCATACTGCTGGGTATATCAGATAAGTAAGTAAGTATGACCTAATGAAAGTTTGTCATTGCTTCATCAATCAGATATTATTCTTCTCCCTGTGGTAAGGCCAAAAAGACCATGTGACAAAAACACATGCAGTAAACCATTTCACAATATTGTGCTGACAGACACGCATGCCATAAAGTTGCTGAATAATTGAAGAAGAAGAAAATTGAACCATTGAAATGAAGATATGTCTGGTAGTTCATCCTTGTATCTTCTGTTTAGTTCTTTGGATCAGTGAATGAAACTGCTACTCTTCAGCCTTCCACTGGCTAGGTCACCAGATCTGGTCTTCATTGGGTGTGCTAGCTAGCTGTTGGACTTTTCTGCTTGTGGCATCGTCTTAGTGTCCTGCCTGTGGGATGTTTGTAATTTTTTTCCATTTCATTTATTGGAGAGACAAGGTGTGATAAGACTAGGTGCTTCATGTTGTACTTTGTCCAAAACTTGTAGATGGGAGTTGGACATGTAAGCTAGATATCACATCCCGGTATCAAACACATAACCTCATGATGACAGGGAAAATGGCTTATCCACTATGTCATGCAGATCTCCTTATGTTCTGTGTTCAGTCATTTATTCTTCTTTTGCAATCAGTTTTCCATACTCAGAGGTCTATGAAGATATAAAAACCAAAATATCGGATAATAACTGATAAAATGGAGAGTGTCGCATTAACCAAACAAGTAAGTAGGAACTACAAAATGAAGTAAAATGGTTACTAAAGAATACCTACCTATCATTAGTAAAAAAAGATAATAGCTAACAATAAAACATAGAACACGGACAATTTTCTACGTTGCGGTCCAATTGGGACGGACCTTTTTCAAGAAACAAAAAACTATAAATATATTAACAACTATAAGGACTTGAACCTGTCTCCCTCACCAAAGAAACAAGGTCACGAGTTCTGCAGATTAGTAGAGTGTAATTCAGAGAACGGAATGCATTATGTCATGATTTATAGTTTTCCTGCCATATGTGCACCTTTCAGCCTGACATATCCAATTTTAGCATGGTATGCATGAAAGTAAACAATGTTGCTAATCTTTGCTCCCCTTTCAGGGCCTGCCAACATACAAGTGATTCATAACTTTACTTTCATATTTTGCATGCGTAAGTTTTCTTCTTCAATGTTAATTCTCAAACTCCCGCTGGATCTCTCTTGTAGCAGGACAATGGCCCTACTAGATTTTCAGCAGGATGTAGTCCAGAGAATGGAAATGCATTGTGTCTCCATTATTTTGCGCCAATGGCCCGACACATCCGTCTTCAGCTGTATCATGCATAAGTGAGGATAGTATATTTTGGGTTGAATACCTTAAGCTGTATTCAAATAGCTAAATGTAACATACAAGATTAAACAAATAAACTTCAATATATAATTTATACAGAGACAGCAAGGAGCTTCAAGAGTGGGTTGATGTCATCAATCTTGTTGCAGCATCTTTATCAGCTCCTGTGTTACCAGGAGCTGTGGGTTCAAAAACCAAGTTTCAGAGACAGCTTTTGCCATCATCATACACCCGCTTAAATTTGGTGAGTACTGCTTGTTAGAGTAAAAAGATAAATTATAACAAAATTTAGAAGCAGACGGTCAAGATTTTTAGGGCATGTGATGAGAGAAGCAAAACTTGAACATTTAGTAATCACTGGAAAGATCAAGGGGAGAAGAGACAGAGGAAGACAAAGAAATTTCTGGATGGGTTGTCATTGTGGCACAAAAAGAAGTCCCTAACTGAACTTATTAACAAAACAAGAGACAGTGAGTTGTGAAGAAACATGGTCGCTTTCGCAGCACAGCATGGCACTTGATTGATTGACTGCTTGTGATGTGATAGGACTTGTGTGTTTGTTATTGAATCTGGGACAGTCTCTGGATATACAGTTTTTGCTTGTTGTTGTAGAGTTCTTCTTATTTAAGACTCCACAGCCACATGTACACTAAGCTCAAGATTGACAACACAGACATGTGGACTGGCACATCAGTCAGCAGAGTATATATTTCAAGAATGCCATATGAAATGCTGAGGCAAACACACTGGCCCAAAGAAACAATACTGGAAGAAAAACTGATACTGACCTCGGTTTTAAAAATATAAAACACTATACTCGGAAATATTCATTTTCCACACTTTAAATGAAAGATTCTTTGTATATATTGCAAATATTTTATAATGAACAAACCCATCTTTTTTTAAAATTGATTCTAAGTTTGAAATTTTGTGTAAGCTTGTGCTTATATTTTTACTATCGGGTAGAGTTGGGCTTATTAATGAGATAAAGCTGCAGATATATATATATATATGAGTAATCCAGGACCCGCCAAAGAAGGATATGTGGAGCTATTGACGCAAATAAAATGGCGGAACAACGCATTTCCGTTCTCTGGACTACATCCTGCTGGAATTTTAGTAGGGCCATTGTCTTGCTACAAGAGAGATCCAGTGGGAGTTTGAGAATGAACGCTGAAGAAGAACATTTTAGGCAAACGGAAGAAGAAAATGTGTTTTGTTTTATACCCCATGTTGTATACATTTAAATGTATGTTTTGGTCTTGTAACAGAAGGAGCAACTTCACAGCCATGAGGTCAAGGTACAGGAGCTAGAAAATGAGCTGCATTCACATCATGCAGCTGCTCCTGAGAAAGGGTCGAGGTCATCAATTATTCAAGAATATCTTGATAAGGAAAGTTATCTAGAATTTGAGGTAATTCTTTTTTAAATTTATGCCCAATTTCGTGTGTGCTCATTTGAATGCAAAGAGTAAATTTGTTTCTTAGACATCCGTGAAGTCCAGGGTTCAACTCCTGGTAAAGATTACAAAACTCACCTTGTACATGACGTGCTGACAGCAAGTACATATTATCTGCCCAGAAGCAAGTCTAGCCAAAAGGCACAAATATTGCAGCAGAGCTATAAACCATGAAGCAACTCATTCTGTTCTCCAAACTACATCCTGCTAATCTACAGGAATTTGAAAATTAACAAAGCAGAAATTTAGTGTTCTTCAGGTCCTTTTAGGAGGGACACATTTTCTTCCCTTGGGCCTTGCCAGGGCCCAAAAGGGAAGCAAAAAAATTGTGACATGCATGTCATAAGAAGCAACTAAGGTATTAGGCTGGAGGTGACTGTCCCACCCCAGTGACCCAGAAGCAATGCTGTAGTCAGATATCGAGAGGCTCACATACCGCAGCTAAGTTGTAAACCATGACACAACACATTCCATTCTCCGGACTACATCCTACTAATCTGCAGGAGTTTGAGGATGAACGCAGAAGTCCTGGTAAGACATGGGCAATTTTTAGTTTTGATGGAGATTTTGGACAGAAGTTTCGCTGTGTATCAAATTGTTCTTAATACTCTTCTGCTGTTATTGCTGTGTTTGTTCTCATTTAATCATCATGAATTTCATGTGATTTCTGCTTGGGAGCATGAAGTATAAGGTGATATCGTTCCATTTGGGTCATGTAGGCCTTGCACATCCAATTTTGACATCTACTGCATTGTATAGATATTCTTCTTCATGTGGCATATTCTTTCCAGAATGTGTGAAAGAATATCTCACCTGCACTTGAGCTGCTATTTACCCCTGCTACCAGCAACCATACCTTCCATTATTAATTTTTCCATGCTATTATGTCTCTATACGGCCAAATATTTTCTTTTAATTAGACAAAGAACTGGTACCACTCCAATCTTGGAATATATTAAGAGACAACAGATGGACCACCAAAATAAAAGAGGCAGCAAACTCCACAATATACTCAGCACACACGGGGGCCATCTACAGAGAACTCTTCTACCCCTGAAGCTGAAAGGCAACAAAGGGTTTAGTGAATAGATAGATAGATACAGCCAAAAAATCTCAGCTGTCTTATTATAATGTAGCTTAAGAGCCACCCCAAAGTCTGATGTGTCGGGCCATTGGCACAATTAAAATGGTGACACAACGCATTTCTATTCTCTGGTTTATATCCTGTTAGAAATCTTGAAGAACTATTGTTCTGCTATAAGAGAGAGATCCAGTGGGAGTTTAAGAGTGAATGCAAAAGAAAAGAGTCAACTCCTTTCAACACTTAATGTTCTTATCACTTATTGATTTTTCTCTGTTCATTGTATTCCCAGGAATCTATCTGTGGCATCTCATTTCAAAATCACCTATGCTCTTTTTCATTGACTTATTAAGTGTCCATGTTTCATAGCCATAAGTTGCTTCTTGATATATTAATATCTATATATTGCTTTTTTTTTCCAGATAAAGAGATTCAAGACCTATGTTTACCTTTTACAAAGTAAGCTAATGGCCTTTCCAGAGTTAGAACCATCCTTGGTGGAGACAACCATTGGGGAGTATGAGGAAATGGGGGCAGGCCCCACTCGTTCAATCCCCAGCCAATCAGCTATGATAATGAGCGCAGCAAAATCAGGCGTAGCAGTCAGATCTGTGCAACGGAGCATGTCAGATAGGTATAGCTATCGAGCAGCTATTTATCAAACAGACTGCATTGAATATGATATGGTTTGATGAAATGTATGCATGAACTGTAGCCGGTCTGAATGTTACAAGATAGTCAGACGAACTGCTAAAATGGCTCAGAAATATTCATTTTCCACAATTTAAACAAAAGAGGCTTTTTATATATCGCAAATATTTTATAAAGAACAAAGCCTTAATCCAAACCAGCTTTACTTTAAATTTTTTTAATTGATATTGAATTTGAGAATAATATATTACCACCAAAAATGTATTGCTGTCATATTTTTTTCCTTCCTCGTCCAAATATTTGTACAAGTTTTTTTTTCATGTTACTAAATATGTTATTCAGATTTGTATTTATGAATGTGGTTCTTTTGTGCATATGTAGATTAATATTTGCTGTTTCTATTGTAGTTTTTTTTAAATTCTAAGCTTGAAATTTTTTTTGTAAGCTTGTGCTTATGTTTTGACTAACAGGTACAGTTGGGCTTGTATATGCTTGTTGTAATAAGTGAAATGAAATTTACTTTTTTTTAAAAGAAGTATGAAATATTTTTGGTTTAAAATTTGCATGTAGGAAGTGAATTCGCTAGAAGGAAAATATGTGTCAAATTTACGCAGGATGCTGAAAGAAAACTGCGTAAATTTGCTGAACATGTTACAAACCATTTTCGGCAGTCGTCAAATTTACGTTATGTAACCTTGATAACCCAACTTTGGCTATCGTCAAAACTGCTATGATGCTGCAGAAATCTGCAGCCGTAGTGATTAAGTTACTAAAAATAGCTCGCCCGGAAAAGGAAGCTGTTCCAAAATGATGGCACCTGTGAAATACAGTCTATAGGCATCGTTCATGAGTATTAATCATGAGTAATCTGGAGTTTTCAAAGGTGAGATTGTATGATATAAAGAAAGTAATTCTAGGCCTAGTATTTACGTAGGTAGGATTCTACACTTGAAATAACTCTGGGGGCTTTCAAATCATTCAGAAATTGCAAACATTCATTACAATACATAGAAAGTTTCACGGCTCTCCCGCAAGTTCAATTTTATACATATTTTTTAATACAGCAATGTCTACAAATAATTTTGGACACCCTTGGTATTGGGAGATAAGCACGCTCTGGACTGCTGGTCAGCAAAGAGACAGAAGTGAGCAAAATACAATCGACCAAGTTTATCTCCAACATTAACAACTTCAAACGTGACAAGCCTTTTTTTGAAGAGAATATTTGGTATCTGGCAGCAACTACTTTGTCATCTTTTGGGAAATTTCAAATGCCTTTAAAAAAAACTGTGAAGGGTAATTTTTTTTAAAAATGTACCCAAAAATACCCAATCCTGCCAATGGACCGCAAAAATGCCCAATCCACAGACCTAAAAAAGGCTGCTTACTACCCCTTTAAGAAAAGAATATTTGGAAATGGCAGATTTAATCAACTGTTGTACATGTAGTATTTTGCTGCACTAAGTGTACACATTTACAGCTTAAATTTCTAATAATGTGCCAGCACTTGTGTGCTGTTGAATCAGGTTTTTTTCTAGTGATCATATTTATTCGTAGAAGAGTAATTTGGGTTTAATTGAAATTGAATTATCCAAGTAATTAAATATTTTAATATTCGGCGATCATTCATAAAAAACAGGCACTAGACAAATATAAATAGGGAGATACTGCAACAAGTAGAAAAATATCTCGGACACATAGTCACAAATGATGGTAGACGTGATACAGAAGTTGAAAGGAGAATAGGAATGGCTACAGGTACTTTCAATGATATGAGGAAAATATTAACATCTAAACAAATTACAATCTAAAAATGAGAATTATAAAATGTTACATCTATTCTATATTAATGTGTGACTCAGAAACATGGACAATAAACAAACAATTAGAAGACAGAATGGATGCCTTTTGAGATGTGAATATATAGAAGAATAGGGAGAACTTCATGGAAAGAGAAGATGAATGAGGTTCTGACTTTGTATGAAAAGACACAATTACAGGAAATGAAAATCAAAAAAATAAAATATTTTGTTGTACTCATTAAAAGACATGACACCTTGTTGAAAACCTTACTTGAAGGTAGAGTTGAGGGAAGGTGAGCAAGAGTTAGGCATACAAGTGAGAGGGAAATGTCATGCAATAGACAGGTTACAGTCTAGCAGAGTGCACCAACAATGCAAGAGACACGGGTGTTGGAGGTCTGTTTAACCAAACTTTGTTATGAGGATGACTATTAACGGTGATAGATTTTGTAGTTTCTCCTAGCCTTTTACATTCACGTGATAGAGAAACCATTCCTAGTTATCGTGACAAGTGATGAATTTTGTAGTTTCTCCTAGCCTTTTACATTCACGTGATAGAGAAACCATTCCTAGTTATCGTGACAAGTGATGAATTTTGTAGTTTCTCCTAGCCTTTTACATTCACGTGATAGAGAAACCATTCCTAGTTATCGTGGCAAGTGATGAATTTTGTAGTTTCTCCTAGCCTTTTACATTCACGTGATAGAGAAACCATTCCTAGTTATCGTGACAAGTGATGAATTTTGTAGTTTCTCCTAGCCTTTTACATTCACGTGATAGAGAAACCATTCCTAGTTATCGTGGCAAGTGATGAATTTTGTAGTTTCTCCTAGCCTTTTACATTCACGTGATAGAGAAACCATTCCTAGTTATCGTGGCAAGTGATGAATTTTGTAGTTTCTCCTAGCCTTTTACATTCACGTGATAGAGAAACCATTCCTAGTTATCGTGGCAAGTGATGAATTTTATAGTTTCTCCTAGCCTTTTACATTCACGTGATAGAGAAACCATTCCTAGTTATCGTGGCAAGTGATGAATTTTGTAGTTTCTCCTAGCCTTTTACATTCACGTGATAGAGAAACCATTCCTAGTTATTGTGGCAAGTGATGAATTTTGTAGTTTCTCCTAGCTGTTCTATTGTGACTGTTCTCCAAACCTTCTTGTCTCATAATGTGGCCAAAAAAATTAGGATTGTTTTTTTCTTATATTGTCTATATTAGGGACAACATTACACCACAATCATCATGCTTGACTTTTCCGCAGTTGAAGGTGTCGCTATCAAGCCACAAATTAAAGGTTTGAGATGGTCTGAAATAACCACCAATGTGGATCTCATTGTAAGGAAGTAAACAGCAACCAGGAGACATCTACTTCAAGTTAGAGTTTCACATGTTTACACAAGTTCTGTTTTATTTTTAGAATATGGGTTTACCGCATTGTATCCAGCATCAAATACATTATATGAGCTAGATAAGGTGCAAAACAAGGCACTTAGGATCATCATATGAGCAATAAATTCAACACCCATAGTAGAGATGGAGAAAATGGGGAGAATATAAACACTAAGTGAACACAGAGACACAAAAGTGTTAATACATTCAGAAAAGTTTCACTGTATGCTAAGTCATCCAATGAAAGAAAGATTTCAAAATTTAGCAATGGGGCAAACCCGAAATAAAGGAATGACGAAAATGGATGTGCTGGACCTCGGACGTCCTGACCACAAGTGGCCAACCGGGATGCAAATAATCACAGTTCTACTGTGGAACTTGCAGCACAACATACTTCACGCTCCCCGGCGGAAATCACACGAAATATTCGTTGTGGTTATATGAGAGCGAACGCAGAAGAAGAAGAAGCAATGGGGCGACTGAAAAGAAGTAGCTTTATCCATCAGACCAAACGACTCTGTAGAAAAATCTCAGATTTGCAAAAAGTTGACATCCCCCTAAAGTCTATACCAGAACAAACCTCTTGCAGAGAGGATAGTGGATTACATATTCATATTTAAACTGAGGTGAAAGGAAATTTAGTTGAGAATAAATAGAAGTAGTGTACAACAACGGTCAGTTACTCTAAGTTTACTGGATGAAGAATACCCACATGACATATGGATCAGAGTCTATACAGATTGGTCTGGCAGAGAATGCATGAAAAAATGGTGTAGCTGGAATATGTATATAGTTTCCAAACACTGTTAGGGATACAATTAAAGTACCAGTGGGAAAATTCTGCCATAATTACGAGGCAGAAATACAGACAATCAAGATGACAACTGAAAAACTGCCGAGCACCAATCCTGAATCACAGTCTGTAGTATTATTTATAGATGCAAGATCAGTACTTCAAGCTCTCCAGTCTTGAAAACTACCAGACCTGTGGGTACTGCTGACCAAACTGCACAATCAGCATAAAGTAGCTATGCAGTGGATACCATCACATTGTGGAATACCTGGAAATGAGAAAGCAGATCGTCTGGCTAAAGAAGAAGCTGCTGATGTTTCAATAAGATGTGCCGCCAATAATGTACCATAAAAAGAAACAGATTATCAAGGCAATTAGAGAGTTAACTCCGACACAAGATGACTACCAAATTATGAACAGAGAAGAACAAGTTGCCATTCTATGCCTCAGAACAGGACCACAACCGACTCTGCAGCCACATGTATACAAAGTTCAAGATTGGCAACACAGCCATGTGGACAGGTACCTCAGACAACAGAGCATGTTCTTCAATAATGCCATGAATATGAAATACTGAGGCAAATACACCGGCCCAGAGAAACAACAATGAAAAAACCAACTCTACAGACTTCTGTGTGAGTTACATCAAACCAACATTTTTTTATGGCTGTAGTGATTTTCTAGGCAATAATTACGCTTAATAGGTTTTATTGCTTTCTGGGGGGCCAAATGTCCAATTACCTACATCTGATATCTTACGAGGTAGCTTGGATAGATGGAATGTTTATAGTTATGCCAAACTTATCATAATAAACTAGTCTACCACATGCCCTGCAATAAGTCTTCATATTGTCTCTAGAGCATATACGAAATCATAATAATAATTGAGGAATGTATAATATAGGACATTATTTTCAGTTATTGTATATGGAATTTTAAAGTCTCCATTTATGTTTCAGTAATAATTTCAAAGCTACTTTGAAATTGTGTTGCTTTTACTGCATATAAACCGCTAGAAAGTTTGTGAATTAGGGATGTTTGCCTGCCTTATTTATACCTCTGCCACATATGCCAGTAAAATAAGATATGCTATACAGAAAGATGTAAAATATTGTAGCCAATTTTTATAACAACTTGTTAATATTAAAATTGTAAGGAGAGGTCAATGTAGGGCGCCTGTCCCACATTTGCCCACCACTAAACATGGACTGATTCATTGGGAAAGGGGGGATCTTCAGCATGTTTCATGTATGTGTATTCTAAGCTATTCACGTTTAACATAAGTTTGGTATGTGATCCTAAACTAAGACATATGACATGACTTTGAAAATATGTACATGAATTTCTGTAGTGTTATCTGTTCTATTGTATTTAGTGGCATTAATACACATAAATAGGCGTGGGTACTCTTAATACGTATGCATCATTATTTTCTGTGTCAATTCTGCTACTAGTTGTAAACAATTTATTGTTTGGAGGCTTTCTATTTGTAGTGTTCTAATGACTAGTTTTGTTTAGGACATCAACTTATTAAATGTATATTTTATAATCTTTCTCCCGTCAAAGACGGATGTGTCGATTCATAGTCGCAAATAACATGGTGACACAATACATGTACATTCTCTGTACTACATCCTGGAAATCTAGTACGGCCATTGTCTTGCTATAAGAGAGAATAAGTGGAAGTTTGAGAATGAAGAAGAAGAAGAGATATTCTTTCTATTGACAGTGTTTATGATTATTAGTTGTGTTCAGCGCCTTATTAGTTATTATTAAATGCAGTTCTTTATATTAAGAAACCCTGTCCTTTGCTTGAATAATTTACATTATACAATTTGCGTTCAATTTAATTAAGAAATTACAAGAACTATTGAAACAAAGTCGGTGATCAAATATATTTCTTCTTCTTCTTCTGCGTTCATTCTCAAACTCCAACTGGATCTAGCTGGATCATGGTCCTGCTAGATTTCCAGCAGGATGTAGTCCAGAAAATGGAAATGCGTTGTGTCACATCCGTCTTCGGCGGGAAATATATTTGAAAACAGAGACCCAAATGGTTCGGCCACTTAATGATAATGAACCCTTATTGGCCAGTAAGCAGCAGATGAAGACCAAGAAAAGGGGAAATTGAAGGAGTTACCAACATTCTGAGATGTCATAATATTACTGTGTATCATGTGACCAGACAACGTGACATATCCCGAAACTGATCGTTATTCAGTCCTGCGATTAAAAAAAGCAGACAAAAGAGAATAGATGGATAACTACAGAGAAATATTAGACATCTGCGTTTTACTGACTACTTATTCAACAGAAACCTGTGTAGGCACATTTTCAAAGTCTGGTTTTATATTAGAATCTCATACCAAATATTGCATTTCTGTGCTTTTAAAAACATACTAAACCACACATTAATTTTAGATATTTCAAGTTATCTCATTATGCTGTGTTATATTAGACTAATTAATATTATTTTTAATAGTTATGTAAAGGTTTACCTGTATATTTTCAACCAATGTAATATATTGCGTCTGTCTACTTTATTGATGACCTTTGTGTTTTGATTTCAGCAGCCAGTCTTTTATTTTTTACAATGAAAATTATATTGTTGCCAAATTGTATTTCATTGTTATTTTGCCAGAATTGTTTAACTGGCATGTACAGTCTCTCATCTGTCAACTTTATTGGAAACTTATATGATTCTATTTCCTTTTCAGTTTTATTTGATGTGGGGTATGAAACAAAAACAAAATGAGGCTGTACATGTCAGATGTAAAAATCATGTTTCTTAACTTGTGGTTGAATTTTGTGAAGTACATCAAAGTTATTCATGAATATTTTATTAACATGGTATACAGAGCAATATTTCTGAGAATTTTAAAACAAAAATTTGATCTTGCAAATACAAAAATCTGGTTCTATTACTATGAGTTATGATTGGAAAGTGAACAAGCATGCTTGATAATATTTGTAGTAATAATCTTAGAAGTTGATTGGCTGTGTTTTAGTTAGCATGACATCTTTTATTTGGTTTTTATATTACTAATTACTATTCTTTTGTTGACTACTGTATTTTTTGGTCATGTCTTGAATATTTAACATTGAAATATAACATTTAACATCGAAATATTAAAAATTGTATTATGATGAATGTTAGGAGGTCTAAACTATTAGGTAGATGCAGAGAGTCCTCTGGGAGGCCAAGAGTCAGTGGTCTGTACTTTTAGGTATATGCAGTGCTTACATACAACACACGGTCGATCAGGTTCACAATGAACGCATAAATTATCACACTATGTAGTATGGGTATTAAAAAAAACTACATTGGAATCCCTTTATAGCGCATTCTTTTATAACATATTTCCCTATATAACTACACTTTTCAAAATACCCAATTATATTTTATGTTTCTACTGTATAAAGTGAATTTCTGTTATTACATACAGATTTATCAATCCATAACAAGTTGTTATAAGGGGATTCCACTGTATTGCTGTATAGTTTTACAGCAGTCTCACTTATTATTGCTTGTAAGTAGACTCTTCTTCTTCAGCGATCATTCTCAAACTCCCGATGAATTTCTCTTGTAGCAGGACTTTGGTCCTGTTAGATTTCCAGCAGGATGTAGTCTAGAGAATGGAAATGTGTTGTGTCGCCGTTTCAGTCGCGCCAATGGCCCGACACATCCATCTTCTGCGGAGTAAGTAGACTCAAAGAGTCTAATTCTTCTGGGAGGCCAAAAAGATTTAGTAGTCTAGACTTTTAGTTAGATGCAGTGGTTCATCTTCTTCTGTATTAGTTTGTTCGGGACACGGGGTTGGCGACCTCCTCCAGTAGTAAGTCAAAGTACTCAAAAAAAGCCATGCTGAAATCAGATATGTTGTGCCATACATGAAGATATCTCTGAGAAACATTTATTTAGCAATAATTGCATTCTTGTCTCTAGATCAAGTGGTTCTCAGATTTGTGGACACCCCTTGGGACTATTTTCTTTCTGTCCCCCCACCTCCCCCAGCTAAAAATAGAAAGTATTGCTTGTTAACTTTCTTTAAGACTGAATAAATATATCTCATTAAATTTCATTTATATTTTATGTTATGTTCCTCCAGGGCCATAAGCAGCGCATAGGGCAGAAACCATAGTTTTCCATTTCTATCTTTGTGTTGCCAGGTCTTTCAATTCTTGCATGTTTTTTAGGTTCATTGACATGCCTTCTCTATTAATGGTTCGTAGAGTTTCTCTAGGTCTCCCTCTTCTTCTTACTCCAAGTGGCACCCAATATAGTGACTTCTGGGGAATTCTTAGGCTGTTCATTCTGAGAACATGGCCGATGTAAGTCCAAAGCCTTTGTCTAATGAGGGAAGATATAATTTATATATATATATATATATATATATATATATATATATATATATATATATATATATATATATATATATATATATATATATATATATATATATATATATATATATATATATATATATATTATATATATCTTCTGTAGTCATTCGAGTCTGATAAATGCAATGCTTTGTGTCATAGTTTATAGCTATGCTGCAATATCAGCACCTTTCACCTTGACACCTCTTTGGTCACTTTTACCCTATATGGGATGGGATAGCCAACTCAACCCCATAACCTCTTCAGTATATCTATGACATGCATGAAATGTAAACAATGTTGCTATTCATTCCTCTCATTTTGGGTCCTTCAATACACAGACGTATACATGTTGAATTTAAATAGTTTTCTCTCTTTCCCTCCCTAAACAATATAAGTTTTGTTTTCTGTGTGGCATATAGGGAATCACCCATGTTGAGAACTACTGTTCCAGACACATCCTGCTCACTAGCTGGAGCTTGAAAATGATCACATTAAAAGAATTATTCCATGTTTTGCATGGGAAGATTACATGAGAATGAACACATAATAACTATTCCAGTCCATGTTTTGTATGTGAGATTGCATGAGAATGAACACAGGAGAACTATTCCAGTCCATGTTTTGTATGTGAGATTGCATGAGAATGAACACAGGAGAACTATTCCAGTCCATGTTTTGTATGTGAGATTGCATGAGAATGAACACAGGAGAACTATTCCAGTCCATGTTTTGTATGTGAGATTGCATGAGAATAAACACAGGAGAACTATTCCAGTCCATGTTTTGTTTGTCAGATTACAACACATTCAGAAATTATTGTATAGCTAGCTACCCATTCCTACATTCTTACCCTGTACATGTATTTTTTTTTAAATTTAAGATTTTTATCATTGAAGCTTTGACATCGATACATTCAAGTCGTCTTCATCAGTATTCATTCTCAATTTCCCACTGGATTTCTCTTGCAGCAGGACAAAGGTCCAACTAGATTTCCAGCAGGATGTAGTCCAGAAAATAGAAATCCGTTGTGTCGCCGTTTTATTTGCACTAATGGCCCAATACATCTGTCTTCAACGATGTACATTCCCAATAGAAATGACCATTACTCAACAGTGGTAAAACTGAAGTTAGTTATCGTCTCGTGTTATTCTATCTCTTTTCTAAATTGTCTTTTCTCTGCTTTTGCTGTAAGGTGTTGCAGCAAGATTGAATGACGATCGGTTTTGGGGCTATGGCATGTTTGGTCAATTGATATGCAGTAATATTGTGATGTCTTAGAATCTTGGTAACTCTTTCAATCCACTTTCTTCTTGATCTTCTGTATCTTGCTGTTTCCATTTCATGTTGTATGCTCTTGCCACTGACTAATAAGGGTTCATTCTCATTAAGTGGCCAAACCATTTCAATCTCTGTATTTCAATATATTTGACCACAGACGTTCCAACATTTCTTGTAATCTATTCATTCCTCACATGATTTCTTCTTAGTCTGTTTGCTGCTTTTCTTAGACATCTCATTTCATACATAGTAAGCTATCTCTTGTTGTTTTTTGCCAATGTTATTAACCTGTACCACAACAAATACAAATTATGTAGCTTTCCTCCTGCAAGCCAGATTCTTTTATGACAATCGTGTAATTTTATAAAAAAAATGACTGACTCACATGTTTGCGTCCAATCTCCTAGGCGTATTAAATTTATAATATTATTTCATAACTAAACTAACATGCTCATAATGTCTTCTGTTAAAATTAAATAAAATACTTAGATATCACTTACCTTCTAGATCCAATCTTGATTAGATCTACACATTTTTCATTTACATACATCGTGGTGTATTTTCAATACACAATGTCTAATACAATCTAATCTTTTCCATGCGATTAAATAATGACATGACATTTCATAATGAAGCTAACTTGTTTATATTACTTCTTTAAATTAATTGTCTTCTTCTTTTTCTGCATTCATTCTCAAACTCCTGCAGATTTGCAGGATGTAGTCAGGAGAACTGAATGCGGTGTGTCATGGTTTACAGCATTGTTGTGATATCTGCACCTTTCGGCCTGAAACATCCGACTTTAGCGTGGCTTTGGGTCACTTTGACCCTATATGGGATGGGACTGCTAACTCCACTCCATAACCTTTTTAGTTGCCTCCTACGATATGCATTGAAAGTAAATAGTGTTGCTATTCTTTGCCTCCCTCTCAGGCCCTGACAACACACGGGTGATAAATCAATGTAATTCTTAACCAATCCATAAGAAATTCACTAAAAATGGCTTCCAAACCTATGTGCGTTGATTTGGAACATGATAACTGAAACTTTTAAAATTTCTAACAGTCTTTTCCAATCGACCTGATGACTTAAAACGAGGCTATATAATTGCTATAGTATTGCCGCTTTTTTCCCAGAGAAAAAAGTCAAATTTAACCTTTTTATCGTAATGACAAAATAGACCATGCCTTACTGCCTATGCATGTCATCTACTAGGTCTTACAATTTAGGCATGTCACATTTTGCTACTACTATACTACTAACAGTTTGCTGATGCTGTTAGGTTAGTTTGATTGGCATCTTGTGAGTCCTTCAGACCTTGTGTATGCATGATATTAACTTAAAAAACCACATCAAGGCAAACTCCTTGAAGTAGAGATGTCCAGCCAACAGAGGCTGGAAGCTAAGGTTTGTCTGGTCATCCTTGACATCGAACAGGACCACAGTCCTGTCCAAGCAATCACTGATACTGAAGTCGGAGATACCAGGCTGAGAGGCGCACCAGCAACTATAATATCATGCAGCACGACAAGATAGCGTCTTCACAGCAAAAAAAGTCTTAGAAGGGATTTTGATACTGAAACTGTTATGCCCAACCCCAGACTGCAAAACTGAAGATAACTGTGATACTGCCCAACAAGATAATACATTTATCATGTTCATTGACTGCTGAAATGGTTGATAGAAAATGCTTGTGTGTTACCAAGCCCAAAAAGAGAGTAAAAAATATGTGATATATATAACTATTATGTTTCCCTTTCCAAGCTATTATAGTATTTATACCAATATCCTGAAATTTTTAGTGTCCATGATTCACAATTCTGAAAATCTTATGATCAGGGGAGATACCTCAATGCATTGATTATGTCAGAAAGATCCATTGATTTACCTTTTGATAAATCAATTTACTCATTACAACTGCTCAGTGGTAGAGTGGTTAGTGGACCCATCTAACAAACACAACTCAATCGAACTTAATATAATAATAATAATAAGACTCATATCCCATCAATATCATAGGGGTGCTACACTGGATACATCAGCACAAAAACCTCTCCAAACAGCCCTATCCGTAGCCATTTAGAGGAGTGTATATAAATCATGCCCAGATCTTTCCTTGATGTTATCAATCCCTGATTTTCTCTGTCTTTCACTTCTTCCACCTTCGTCTAATCATCAGCCAAGCTTGCTCATGGTTCAGTCTCGTCTGATGAGTTGAACCGTGGCTTGTTCGCCCTCCTACCCGAGGCGTCGTTCACAGACATCGTGAACCCCTCGTCCAAGTTCGAGTCTCACACCATGTGTTTGAGAGCAAGGCATTCTAGAGCTGAGCAACCTTGTCCCAATAGCGCCTGAGCCCATCAGGTACTGAACCCTTTCTCTCTGCAAGTGTATTTCCGGTATAGGAAATCTTGACAGTAGACTTGGGCCAGGGCTGCCATCGTTGTCCCTTTTCTGCCTAAGCCCATCGAGTACAGAACCCTTTCTCTTCGCGCGCTTATTTCCGGTTTAGGAAGGCTCGACGTTAGAGTTGGGTTAGGTCTTCTTGCTTTTCCGAATGCCCATGATTGGGTATGGGTCTCTGCCTATAAAGTGGTACCTAAAAATGTAATAGTAGTTTGAAAGTAATGTCATATACAGGACATGTTTCAGTCTCTCATCATCAAGTTATATGTCTGCCACAAAGGTTGACTGCAGTGGACCTCCAACATCCTCTGTGGCTTGCTGTGTCATCCTCTAATCTCTGCTAGACTGTAACCTGTCCATCTCATGATTTTTTCCTCCCACTTGTATCTCTGCCTACCTCTTGTTCACCTTCCCCTTGACCTTACACTCAAGTCAGGTCTCCAACAAGACATTAAAAAATGTTCAAAATATTTTATGTTTTATCATTATTTCCTAGAATAATTATTTATTCATACAAAGTGGTGTCAAAACATCTTTGTTCATTTTCTTCTATTTCCACGAAGTTCTCTCTATTTTTCTATATACCCACATCTGAAAGACATCAATTCTGTCTTCTACTTGTTTGTTCATTCCTGCTGACTGAATTCATGGAGGCAACCCACCTTCCTGTATAGACTTATAAGCGTAGGAAACTGATCACAGACAGAAGAAGAATAGCCATACATTAGAATATATGTAGCATTCTATAATTCTCATTTTTAGTTTATTTCTGATATTAGATTTTATTGTTTTCCTCATGTCATTGAAAGTACTTTTAACCATTCCTATTATCTTTTTAACTTCTGTTTTACATCTACCATCATTTGTGATTTGTTTCGATGTTTACATTTTCCTTATGTCAGTAAAAGTGTTTTTAGCCATTCCTATCCTTTTATTTTCTTTTCAATTTTTAATACATCTCCAAGACCATCCAGGGTTTTCCCAGCTCATATATGCATTAACAAGCATATCACATAAAATGAACACTACAAACCACTTCAATTTATGTAAATTATTAAGTTCATAATTTATTTTATATGTAAATTTTTTTATATTATTGAAACAGGACGATAAGTCAAACAAGCCAAGGTAAGAGTGACTAGAAGATGTAAATCTTTTTTTTGGTACCATTAACATCTCTAAAGTAATTTTTTTCACAATTTCTGCTCATTAATTATTTCCTTGGTGCTTTATTTTACTGTGCAGTCCATGTTCTACATTTGACCTTATTGTGTAGCTCCCTTCTTGATTTGTAGAATAGTACATTGCTTTCAGATTTTGAGACTAATAGATTATTTTCTATCTTTTTATTTCCACTTTTTCAATATATTTGTTTGATTATGATGTTGAATTCATGTGAGACTGCAATAAAACTGGGTACCATAAATATATATATAAAATGGGTTAAATAACAGTTTTACGTTAAGAAAATTCAAGATATCAATGTTTCAACCACAAGGTCTTTATCAAGTTACGGAGAAGCAAATATAGAATGGAGCACTATTGTGGTAGACTACATGGAATTATAGTGAATAAGTACCGTATATACTTGATCTAAAGCCAACTTTGGGGGGGGGGAGAGAATTTAATGGAAGGGTGGTCGGTTTATGATTGTATGCTGCTAATTTTGACTGCATACAACAGCTCACTCTGTTATTCTGACGTCACATAGGGAGAACTAACTTTCTGGTATATTCCTGGTTCTATGCAGATACAATGCGCACTCGTTCCCCAAATGTTTACAGCCATTGTTTATTAAGATTGTCAATGTAAGAAATAACATCGCCCGTATGTTGCCGGGGCCCGATAGGGGAGCAAAGAATATCAAAACTGTTTACCTTCCACGCATGTCGTAAAGGATGTTATGGGATGGGGTTGGCTGTCCCATCCCATATAGGGTCAGTGACCCAAAGCCATGCTGAAGTCGGATGTGTCAGGCCAAAAGGCGCAGATATCGCAGCAATTCTGTAAACCATGACACAACGCATTCCGTTCTCTGGACTACATCCTGCTAAACTGCATGAGTTTGAGATCGAAAGCAGAAGAAGAAGAAATAGCATTATACCGTAATCTTGAAAATGGATAGTGAAACGTAAAAAAAAAGAGATATGCTTGTGGTTCATCGGATATGTTTGAAAAATCATTTAAGAAATTCTGTGTCAGTATCAAAAAGGATGGATCAGAAGATCCATTTTATTTGATGAATAAGATGAAGAAAATAGTGGGGCTGAAGATTATAGCAACAACGTGTATGAGAACAATGTTAAAACAGAAGAAGAGTTTCACGCAATGTTTGGGGACTCAGATGTTTGGAGACTCAGATGAATCGGACTTTGAAGAATTTTAGCCACCGGTAAGTAGACCTACAGTAATTTTGTATACCATTTGCAGGTACCATAATTGAAAGGCAACAATGATAGGAATGATGTATTTTCACTGTTTCAGGTTTTTCACTACCAAAGCTGGGGGGGGGGGGGGTGTCGGCTTATGATTGGGTAGGCACTTGTTTTTTTTCTCCTTCCAAAATTGGGGGGTGTTGACGTGCAATCGAGTAGGCTTTCTATCAAGTATATACAGTAAATGTATGTTACAAATGCCTACTGCTACTAATAAAATAATAATAAAAACAATTTTAATGCAATGACTAATTATGAAAGCTGCAGATTTTTTAAAAATCTTCTTCGGTGTTCATTCTCAAACTCCTACTGGATCTCTATTGCAGCAGGACAATGGCCCTACTAGATTTCCAGCAGGATATAGTCCAGAGAATGAAAATGTGTTGTGTCTCTGTTTTAATTGCGCCAATGGCCTGACACATGTGTCTTCGGCGGTAAAAAATCTACGGTCAAACAAACATGTAATAATAATATGAAAACAATAAGTAATGTTTTAAATATTCATTCAGACGATCTTAGAACAACCATTTTCATCCTTATTGATGGGGTGCAAAGGGAACACATTGCTCTAGGCGGACCCAGGGTTAGCAGATAACCAAGATCCCAAATGTACCTCCACACGGTGCACCCTGGAAACAGAAATACAGCAGCTCGAGCTGATTCTGGCCAAATCATTTGGGGATCGTGTCCGAGAATGTGGAGGTAGCAGATGGAAAGAGATTTGACTGCACAAGAGACAGACAATATCTCCGACACCACCAGCATCACCACATATAGCGACACTGTCAACATACAGTGAAGCTAGTCAGTCCAGTCCAAACATTGGAGGGGCGGCCAATGTAAAATGCACGTACAGGTAGATGCATGGCGAGAGACAAATAGATTTCATACCGAGTACAATGAAACAATGAAAGGGCAGAACAGCGCTAGAGGGCAGCGTGAACTGCAAATAGAAAGTGAAAAGTCCCTAGGAAAGGGGAACTACAAGCTCCGTCAGCTCGAGACGAGCTTTTAGTTACCTGTGTTCCTTACAGGCAGAGAGCCAGACCCATTCATTGGTGTTTGGTAAAGCAAGAAGACCTAATCCAACTCTAATGTCGAGCCTTCCTAAACCGGAAATATGCTCGCGAAGAGAAAGGGTTCCGTACCCGATGGGCTCAGGCACAAAAGGGACAACGATTTAGCCCTGGTCCAACTCGACTGTCAGGTTTTGTTACACCGGAAATACACTTGAAGAGAGAAACGGTTCAGTACCTGATGGGCTCAGGCGCTATTGGGACAAGGACGCTCAGCTCGAGAACGCTTTGCTCTCAAACGCGTGGTGTGAGACTCGAACTTGGACGAGGGGTACACGATGTCGGTGAATGACACCTCGGCTAAGAGGGCGATAGAGCCAGGGTCCAACTCCTCTGTTGAGTTCTTCCCCTAAGGAACCAGGCTCACGGATGAGAAACGGTTCAGTACCCAATGGGCACAGCACGCCCAATTATACGAGGCAAGTTCATAGACAGTGGAACACCTCGTGCGAGTCAGACGAGAGCAAAAATCGTATGGGCGAAGAGTCGCCACCCGTGCCTGGGGACAGATATAGAGGCTGTCACAGGCTAAGGGTAGCCCACCTGAATTGTCAAGGCATGCCGAAATCGGATGTGCTAGGCCTACAAGGCGCATAACGGTGGCACAATGTAATCACTCTCCCGGCGGAAATCGCACGGATATCCGTGATGGTTACAATGGAGCGAACGCAAAACAAACATCCTTATTGATTTGTCATCTTCTTCTTCATCATTCATCCTCAAATCCCTGCTGGATCTCTCTTGTAGCAGGAACATGGTCCTACTAGACTTCCAGCAGGATGTAGTCCAGAGAATGGAAATGTGTTGTGTCACCGTTTTATTTGTGTCCATGGCCCAACACATCCGTATTTGGTTCATTCATTTTAGTATAATTGTTTTTATCTTTTTTTTTATCAGTGATGGTAGGTATTTGTAACACATATTTTCCATATTCATTATTATTACTTTGCTATTTGTGATACCACAGCCCATACCCGATTACTGGGTCTCTTCTGCCTTTTTGGTAATTATATATATGGAATTTCGTAATAATCTACCAGAGTTCTGATGTATGGGATCTGAATGAAGACTTCATTTGGGAGAACCTGTTTTGCATATTATGTTGTTTAGGAGATTAGGTTGTGTAAATGTGATTACTACAGGTTAACTTGTGATATACCTGGATGTCAATGAGATTATGTTTATGTAAGAGTGTTTGGGCGTATTTCTGTGTGCTGGACCAAAAGGCACAGATATTTCAGCTCTACTGTGAACTTGTAGTACAGTATATTTACTCCCTTCTGTTCAAATCTCAGGAGAAGGATGATAGTTTAATTCTTCTGTGTTCATTCTCAGACTTCTGCAAATTAGCAGAGCATAGTCCGGAGAACAGAATGTGTTGAGTCATGGTTTACAGTTTAGATGTGATTTTCGCGAATTTGACCGGACACATCCAATTTCAGTGCTGAATTCTGCATCACTGAGCCCCTACAGGATATTACAATCAACACCATCCCCAGGCTTATCCTGAAATTATCGTACAACGTTGAGGGTTGAAGTTTTCTGAGTTTGAAAGAATTTTTCTTTTCTAATATATAAAACACAAACATAGGTCTTTCAGCTATACAGTTTTCTTTTTCACAATGCTTCAGAAAAACTTTGGAGAAACCTTCTAATGCACATAAGAAACAAGAGCTTCATTGTTCACATAATTTCCGTCGATTGAAACAAACAAACAAACAACAATTGCTGTATGCATCTGAAATCTCGTACTACTTTAACCCCTTAGCTGCTGAGGTATTCTTAATGATATGATGAAAACCCACCTCCATTTTGCTGAGATCCTTCGCTTTTAGCTTTCCGGGAAAAAAATATGTGTTTCTGCTTCTAATAAAGCATCCAGACAAATTGTTTCCCTGGGAAACTAAGAAGAAGATTTCAACAAAAAGGCAGCAACCTCTCATTGTATCCTTAGGATACCTCAGCAGTTAAGGCGTTAAAAAAGCATGGTTAGGTTTTGTGAATGGATTTTCTGCATGTGTTACTATCATTTCCTCGATCATACATCAAGCTTATATTTTAATCATTTAATTTTATTTGACTCATTGTGCTAGTCGATTGGGTGCCATCTGAACGGACCTGGTTCAAATCCTGTTTGCTGCATGATTTTTCTTTATATATTAATCACTGAATGATTTTATTTAATACTCGCATTGCAGTTGTCCTGCATTGCAATTGTCCTGTAGTTGCTAAAATTATGTAGTGGATATTATGCACCCTTGATTTTAGTCCGACTAGTGTTTATGTGGAGTAACTCAGATCAAACCATGTATCATCAACAAATCTTCTCAGTTTAACATGTCTACGCAGTAAGTAATATTGTTACGAAGACATTTTATCTAGTCGTGTTGCGTTGTACCATAGTTGCTGGTGCGCCTCTCAGCCTGGTAACACCGACTTCAGCACCAGTATCAACACATCAAAGGTCAGCTGTAGTGAACCTGACAGATTGTTATAATTAATTGGTAGCATATCTTATTGAGTATGTAGCCATTATCTCAGCATTTCTTTGGCTGTAGTGATTTTTCTTGACTGCATTTCAGTAGTTTGCCATTGCTTTCTGTCTAGATGTACAATTACCTGAAGCAAGATTTGAATCAGTACCTTGGCCATCATGGGCATGCACTGCATCTCACTACCACAGGGCTGGATATACCGGGTATAATTGTCATTATATCATCATATTTCTTTTCCACTCAAGCTACCTCCGTAAGATATTCATTGGTGGAATGAAACAATGGTTCCAAACCTATTTTAACTGTGCCCCCCCCCTTTTGGCTAATTTTCTTCCTTGCTCAAACATCTCTCCTGGTGCATATATGTTTCTCCCATGTTTCACTGCTGTAGAGGATAAAAAAATGTTTAGTTCTGCCATGTGAATGTCTTTTGTTGTGTATGTAGTCTTGATAAAGGTCTTTTGGTCAAAACATCAATGTGTGTGTGTTGTTATATTTCAAATGATTAGCAAATCTTCATTATTCTGTTTCAAGCTTTGCCTGTTGGATTTCAGTTTTGCTGCAGTGAGTACATATTATCGTTTAGTTTTATAGTTTTTTTCTGTTTTCCCCAGACCCTTTTTTTTTGTTCTATTCATTGTTCTAAATACCTTGCTAATCCTGATGCTTATTTCTTCATCCAGAGATAATTTATTGAAAGAGAATCCTAGATTTTCTTCTATTAGTTTATATTTATATAGGAACATCTTATTCACTGTGAGCATTAGCCACTTTGTAAGAACCCAGCACCAAAGCACAATCTCTTCGTGTATCTAATTTTTTTCCTAGTGTTTGATACTACAGGTAGGTTCACATCCCCGTACATGAGTTATCAGAAATTGTATCTCACCTCATCTTAACCCCTTAACTGCTGAGGTATCCTTAAGGATACAAATTGGTTGCCACCTTTTTGCTGAGATCTTCTTATTTTTTAGTTTCCAAGGGAAATAGTTCACTGCATGCTTTATTATCTTCTTCTTCAGTGTTCATTCTCAAACTCCCACTGGATCTCTATTTCAGCAGGACAATAGCCCTACTAGATTTCCAGCAGGATGTAATCCAGAAATGGAAATGAGTTGCGTCGCCGTTTTATCTGCGCCAATGGCCCGACACATCCATCTTCAGCGGAATTCTTTATTATAAGCCTTCAGATGTATTTTTCCCTGGGAAGCTAAGAAGAAGAGGATCTCAGTAAATTGGCAGTGATTTTTCATTGTATCTTTAAGAATACCTCTCTGCAGCTAAGGGGTTACGGGTTGAGCTCCTATTCTTAGCTCTATATTATCAGGTATTGGTGTTAATTTAACCCTTTAGCTGCTACACACAAGTTAACTTGTTCATCTATTTTACTGTGAAAGACGAGTTAACTCATTACTTCGTTTTCTAACCTCTCATTACTATACACGATCTTACTCTGAAATCGGCAAGTGTTAAAACATCCCATCCACACAGTATATATTTTCTGGTGTCAATAAAAAGTCAGTTCCGTGATAGCTTTCTTATTTTTGTATGAATAAAACTAAATTACTAAAACTAAATGATGGGTGACTTCTAAATACCATCATAAGAAGGAAGCTACAGTATTTTGGACACTTAAAGCGACATGGTGGTATTGAAAGGCTGATTATAGAGCGCAGAGTGCCAAACAAGATAGAAGCGGAAGACCAAAAAGATGATGGACCAACGACATCAAAGAATGTATACACTTGTCTCTGGCCAATGCAGGCCTGCTTGCTCAGAACAGAGAAGTGTTCAGAGTATCCACGACAAAGACAACATTCTGGAAAGAATATGTCACTTGATATATAAGAATTTCGCCTGTGTGTTGCCGGAGCCCGAAATGGGAGCAAAGAATAGCAACACTTTTACCTTCCACGCATGTCGTAAAAGGCGACTACGGAGGTTATGGGATGGAGTTGGCTGTCCATCCCATATTGGGTCAGTGACCCAAAGCCATGCTGAAGTCGGATGTGTCAGGCTGAAAGGCGCAGATATCGCAGCAGTGTAAACTATGACACAACGCATTCCGTTCTCCGGACTACATTCTGCTAATCTGCAGGAGTTTGAGAACGAATGCAGAAGAAGATATAAGAATTTAGCACAGCTGGGATTGATTACTGAAAATAATGTAGCAGCTAAAGAGTTCTGCCTTTCAGGATCTGCGATCGTTAAATTGTCAGGCATATCATCAGGGCGAAGTCTACTGTCTTGTCCAGGTCAGAGCGGCTGCCCCATAGAGTTTTTCCTCAAATTTGTATCCTCTGGCCAGGTTCACTGTCTGCGATCTTTTTATGTTGTGCAATCCTGAAGTATGTGTTAATAAAGAGTTAAAATGTGAGGCACCATTTCATGAGGCTATCAGTCGTTTTCATTTTTACTAAAATCCACCTGAAATATAAGGTTTTACTTTCCTCATCAATGCCCTAAAAAATCTTTAGACAGTCGTCTACTTCTAATTTTCGCAATAATTTGTTGTTTTACTCCAGCATCTCTAAGAACTTCTACATTAGTTTTCTTGGCTGTCAATGGAATGTGCCTAGAATCATGTTTCATAGAATGAAACTGAGTAAAGATTTGATTTTAGTCTATGTACATTGAGAGTTTAGTAGAAAGAATAATGTATTTCATTTTTTGTTTACCGTAAACAAAAAATTCATGCATACTCTTTTCATTTATGTAATAATCAAGATACCTGAGAATATCTGAAAGAGGAGAGGGCTACAGTCACACAAATAAAAATAAAGTAGTATTAGGATTATTTATTAAATAATACTAGCAATTAATAGCTTTTTTTTCATTAGTTCTCAAGCTCCCACCAGATATCACTTATAGCAGGACAATGATCCTCTACGATTTCCAGCAGGATGTAGTTCAGAGAATGAAAATGCATTGTGTGATATATGCATGTATTTGTGAGCTGTTGTTTTGTTCCATATATGGTGTTCTATTTATATGGCCCTGAAGGGAGAAGCATTTTTCTTATGTCATCCAGTGCTGTATATTCTTCTTATTCAGTGTTCATTCTAAAACTTCCACCGGATCTTTTTCATAGCAGGACAATAGTCCTACTAAATTTTCAGCAGGATGTAATCCAGAGAATGGAAATGCATTGTGTCATAAATGCATTTATTTACCCCAATGGTCCAACATACCTGACTTTGGCATTGGTAGCATTTAGATATGCATCCTTGTATGCTTAGTATCTCTTTTTATTTGTGTTACCACTGCCCTCTTCTCTGGCACCTTGCTCATTTCTCTGTTTTTTTGTAAGCTAATCAAATAAATGTATATTCATTAATGTATGCCTATTGAAACTGTTCATTAAATTGTTCGTAAAGTGTGTTTAGAACATGTTCTGACATGGGGTATCTTGGTGTGTATATCTTCTACAAATGTCAATGACCATTGTAAATAGAGAGTTTTGAAAGACATTGTTTTGAAAGTTGTCGTATATCTTTTGGATGGATCCCAATCAGAATTTGATGTATACATTTATGTTTCCAGATGCTGTGATGTGATTTATAATTCAATTCATTCCCACGATTGGGAACTTCATTTCATGATCAATTCATTTCACACATTTTTAGTGATTAATTTCATGAAATATCACAACTCATTTATTTAATCCATTCATTTAAATATATATACTACAATTTTATCATTCATTTCATTTATCCATCTATTTCACACAATTTCACCATTCATTTAATTAATCATTTAATTTCACCAATTCTGTTATTTATCAGTTAATTTCATACAAAATCACTTTGGATTTAATTCTTCTTCTTCGGCGTTCATTCTCAAACTCCCGCTGAATCTCTATTATAGCAGGACAATGGTCCTACTAGATTTTCAGCAGGATGTAGTCCAGAGAATGTAAATGCTTTGTGTTGACGTTTCATTTGCACCAATGGCCAGACATATCTGTCTTCGGTGGTGCATTTAATTAATTTCACACAATTAACCCATTCATTTCATATACATTAATAATTCATTGCATATACTTGAAGAATTGAGTTCACTTTGACAATTTGTCTCATATGCACTCCTGTGTTGAAGGGAAGAAAAGGGGAACAAAGACTAAGGAGGTTTAGGAATGATCTTACATGTCCTATCCAATAGGTCAGTTATCCCCAAAAGCCATGTGGAAGTGTGATGTAACAGTCGTAAAGGTGCAGTTATCACAGCTATGCTTTAAACTAATGCACAATGCACTAAATTCTCTTTACCATATCTTAACTAGCCAGTAGGAGTGCGAAAAGGAAGGAAGAACAAGAAGAAGATGGACGCAAAACATCAAAGAGCACCTGAACATGACAGTAACAGAAGCAGGAAGACGGGCTCAAGATCGACAGAGTTTCGAAAGACTGTAATGACTGCTACATCCTGTTCAGGATATGCTACCTTTTGATGATGACATTGGATAATTCATTTCATGTTCAATTCATATCACTATTCATTTCAGATCACAATTCATTTTATGTTTAATTCATACCACAATTCATATCATGTTTAATTCATACCACAATTCATATCATGTTTAATTCATATCACAATTCATTTCATGTTCAATTCATATCACAATTCATTTTATGTTTAATTCATACCACAATTCATATCATGTTTAATTCATATCACAATTCATTTCATGTTCAATTCATATCACAATTCATATCATGTTTAATTCATATCACAATTCATATCATGCTTAATTCATATCACAATTCATTTCATGTTCAATTCATATCACAATTCATTTTATGTTTAATTCATACCACAATTCATATCATGTTTAATTCATATCACAATTCATTTCATGTTCAATTCATATCACAATTCATATCATGTTTAATTCATATCACAATTCATTTCAGATCACAATTCATATCATGTTTAATTCATATCACAATTCATATCATGTTCAATTCATATCACATTTGAGGCTTTTCTTTACATGTAAAATTCATAAGGCGTATTTTCACCAGAAACTCAATAATTTTGACAGTTAAAATGCCACAATTATTAGCATTTCTTTTTGGTGGCAGTTTTAGTTAATTAATTAAAACTAATTTCATTGTGACAGTTTAAAAACAAAAGCAGCATTCATAACAATGAAGAATATACTGTGTAATGTGTCAATAGAGGTCAGGAATAGAGTTCCTCAGAGCTACATAACACCAATTCTAACATATGGATGCTGAGAGTCTTGGACAACAAATAAACGGGAAATTAGAGATATAGTTGTATAGAAGAATGCTTAGAGTATCATGGACAAATGTGTCTGGCCATTGGCGCATATAAAACGGCAACACAACGCATTTCTATTCTCTGGGCTACATCCTGCTGGAAATCTATTAGGAGCATTGTCCTGCTACAAAAGAAATCCAACTGGAGTTTGAGAACATGGTCCTGCTACAAGAGAGATTGAGTGGGAGTTTGAGAATGAGGAAGAAGAAATACTAGCAAAGAGATGCTAAAAGAGTACAAATTTGCAAGTTACTTTTAGGGTTGCTTAATAATATCAGAAAGAGGCAATCGTTATTTTTATGGACACGTCAAGAGACAGGGAGGTCTGGAGAACATCGTTACAACAGGCAAGATAGAAGGCAATTATTTTTTAGGATGGCAACATGAAAAAATATTAGTCTGATATTGTGGCATGGCAAAAAGTCAAAAACGGTCCAGATAAAAGATACTTTGAAATAGATCATTCTGAATATCCATGATCACCTACGCTAATCGGCACTGCGCCTGATAACAGTTAAAATATGTCAGCTGTTGCATATCTTTTGAAGACCTCTACCAGATGCACAAGTTTTGAGCATGTTGAGCTCATATTAAGAGAAATATTTTGTTTCTTACATTGCTTCCCTCTTTTCTCCTTTAAATTTCTTATTTTAGTAGTTGTAACTTGACCAAAAAATTGTTTTAAAGTAGTGTGTTGTATATTTTTTGGCCAGCTTTTTATTTATGTGCTTCCAAAATGCTTTTTTATTCTCATTGATTCATTTATTTGTTCTCTTCCATTTGTTGCCAAAAATCTGTGACAATCTCATGAAAGTTGCAGGGAGGGGAAGAGAGTTCATTGGTTTTATCACTATTTCAATATTTTTGTTACAATAAGTGAGATCTTAAGTTTTCTTCTGTGTTTGTTTTCAAACTCCAGCAGATTAGCAGGATGTAGTCCAGAGAATGGAATGCAGTGTGTTGTGTCATGGCTTATAGTTTGGGTTGCGATATCTGCACCTTGACACATCCGACTTCAGCATGGCTTCTGTGTCACTTTGACCTGCTATAAGATGAACTGGCCAACTTCACCCATAAAACATCCTTAGTTGCATCTTACAATATGCATGACAGTAACATTTTTGCTATTCTTTGCTTCCCTTTCAAGCCCTGGTAACACGAGAGCAAGATTTTAAGTGAAATGTAATATTTTTATCGGAATAGTCAGTCTAGAGAGTAGTGATATCATCTCCTGTTCTCATAATACAGTAGAAACCCTCTATAGCACATCCTTTTATAACAAATTTCCCTATATAACAACACTTTCCAAAATCCCCAGTTATATTTATTCTTTATTGTTTGTACTGTATATCACATATTTCTGTTATTATATACGTTTCATTGGTCCAGACTAAGTTGTTATAATGGGACATTGCATATTTGATATAATGGGATTTTATAAATTTGTTACAATGGGATGTTAAAACTTGCTATAGACAAGATTTGACTGTATTATATGCTAGCCTGAGTTATATACAAGCAAATTTTTAAAACTCACCCTGAACATGACGTGGCAACATCAAGGGAATGTGGCCTTTATCACAAAAATCATCATGCTTGCTAAACTAACTGGAAATCCAACCTTGCACCGCCTATAGCCATATTTTCTTTCAAATTGGTCGTTACTCCTTCCCTATTACAGTGGTATTCTCTTATAACAACTTGGTCCAGACCAACAAAATAGATATGTAATAAATAGATATACATTTGCTATATACAGTAAAAACAATATAGAATAAATATAATTGGGGATTTTAAAGTTTTTTTATATAGGGAAATATGTTATAACAGAATCTGCTATAGAGGGATTGCACTGTATCATCTGTTTGTTATACTGTTCAAAAAAAATAAACGCAACTTTTTTGGAGTTACTGTTATAAAAGATATTCACTGATTGGACATCATTCAATCTATGATTTCTGATTTGTGAGGTCATGAAAGAGGTCAAGGTCAAAATATTGTTACTTGCATTAATGTGACAGGCTCATGAGAATCACGTGAAACTTACTGAACACAATTTTCTGACCATATTATTGAATGTCTATAAAAGATTGATGATCCTCGAATTGAAAATTGCACAAGTATGGCTCTTCTCACTACAGAACAACAATATATCATCATTGGACGCTTACAGGCTGGACAATCACAAAGTGTAGTGGCCAAACAATTTAATCTGGTTAGAAGCACCATTAGTCGTCATTGGAGGCGATTTCAACAAACTGGCTCAATAGCAGACTGGCAGCGCAGTGGTAGACCCAGAGTCACAACTCCTGCTGAAGACCGCTGCGTCAGTGCAGAAATTGATTTGCATTATGTACTCCACCGGCCAGTCAATGTCAGCAACTCGCCAAATTTCAAATCAAACGGTTAGGAACCAGCTGCATGACACTGGTCTTTGGAATAGAAGACCGTACAGAGGTCCTGTTTTTACCAACCGGCATAGCCAGAACTGCAGTGGACAAACCAGCATCATCAATGGACCGTTGGGAATAACTGAAGTTTGGTTTAGTTAAAGTCTGAAAGTTTCTTCATGCCATGGATGAAACATTACTAGCGTAAAATAAAATGTTGGTACACGTTTGAAATAATGCGTTTCTTTTTTTGAACAGTAAATATAACAGCATGCACTACAGAAGGATTCCACTGTATTATCTGAGATCATTTTTTTTTCAATTTATATTGTTAAAGGGTTAAAGGATTTACCTCATAATGGGGTTTTCCTATATGTACTCAGTACCTCTCATAACTCCTAATCCCCATTTTGTTTCCCACTCATGATCCCCAGGAATATCTGAAAAAATGAACTTTGTAAACAATAAGTCACAAACCGGATTCAAACCTGTGACCTCCTCAGCACAAGGTAAACAGCTTAGTCGATACTGCTGCTATCTGAGCCCATGTATTTAAGTAGTTTTGTCACTCATTCAATATCATCTGATCCCATGTTTTTTTTAAAGTGGATTGTTACTCCTTCCATCCTCTTATAAATGCCATTGGTCAATGTTTGTTTTAGCCAATGTTTGTGTGTAAACACTACGGTCAACTCTTGCTATAATTTTACAGTTGCTTTACTTTTGTTGCTCTCATCTTCTGTTCCAGCGGTCATGAAATATTTATACAATTCACTTATTTATATTTGTATAATCATATACAGGCCCAAAAAGGGAAACAAAAAAATAGTGATACTGTTACCTGCCATGCTTGTAGTAAGAAGCGATTAAGTAGGTTTTGGAGTGGAGTTGGCTTCCTTATTTATCCCATAGATGGTCAAAGTGACCCAGCAGCCATGCTCAAGTCTGGTGTGTCTGGCCGTAATGTGCAGCTAAGCTGTATAAATCATGAGACAACACATTTTGTTTTCCGGACCACATCCTGCTATCTTCAGGAGTTTGAAAATCATCACAGAAGAAGAAGAAACATTCTGATATTTTATTATGTTACCATTTTTGTTACTTTTATTTTTTATGATTATTATCTGAATTTCTGAACTTTTTCATAGTTTATCTATTGTCTTAGCTTTTTCGTAGTTTATCATTACCTTATTTGTTTTCCAAATTAGGTTCATGGAAGATGTTTGTATGCACAACATAGAAAGTGTTCCAACCAGGTTTCCATAGGTCACTGAATCAATGCATTGCAGACAGTGCAGAGGTTGTGCGACTACATTTTCTTGCATGGCTTTATGCTTGACAATTAAATTTAGTACAGTGGAGTCCCACTAATTTCCCAATTTAACAACAATTTTCAAAATCTCGAATTATATTTATTCTTTATTGTTTGTACTGTATATAGTGAACTAAATTATTACATAAATATTTTGTCGACAGCAACCATGTTGTTAAAATGGTATTTGACAAAATAGTTAGCTGTGAAAAAGTGGACGTTAATTGTGCATGTCTAGTTTCTTGTGACACCCTAATGCAAACCCTAACACTAATTTTTTTTTAAAGTGCTCCTGTTACTGGGTCGAGGATATTCATTGAATAATTTACATGTTAAATAAATTACATATTTATTACTGAGTATCAGCGGTAATTTCATTTATGGAAAGGAAAATCGCAACTATGTCATGGAAATCCATTTGGAACACTTTCTATATTATTTCATACCCCTTCCAGGAACTCAAATTGTATGTACACAATTATCACCTTGTTAGTCTTGTAAAAACAGTGTTCTGGTTAACAACAGAACAAAACAAATATTACAGTTTGGTCCCTGTTTTCTATGGACTGTTTGTGTTTGTATTGTTAATTGAATTGAAGAAAACAGATCTGAGAACTGAATAGTTCATATAGCACACTTGTATAGTATTGTTCTTGTGCTATTGTGTAGTCTACTTTTAGTAGTAGTTACCTGATGTGTGTTTGTACATATCTACATTACATATAAAAAAAAGCAGTGTGGAATAAAACATGTAATGTGTTCATTGATTCGGTGTTGTGTCTGTCCCAGTCAGTGCGAAAATGGTGTAATCCCTGTAGATCAGCGATTCTCAACCTGTGGGTCACGACCCCTTTAGGAGTCAAACTACCTTTTCATGGGGGTCACCTAAGACCATCGGGAAAAACATATTATGAAGTAGCAACGAAAATAATTTTATGGTTGGGGTCACCACAACATGAGCAACTGTATTAAAGGGTCGTTGCATTAGGAAGGTTGAGAACCACTGCTTTAGATGTAAGCAGGTAGCTCTTGTTAGCCCATAGTCTTTCTGACAAAAGAATATGTGCCCGCCGAAGACGGATGTGTCGGGCCATTGGCGCAAATAAAACGGTGACACAACGCATTTCCATTCTCTGGACTACATCCTTCTGGAAATCTATTAGGACCATGGTCCTGATACAAGATATCCAGTGGGAGTTTGAGAATGAACGCTGAAGAAGAAGAAAAAAGAATATGTCTCTGTGTAACTGAGGTGACACCCAAACTTGTACGGGTTTGTTGTCTCAAAGGCATGATTGTGCTTGGGGGGGGGTGTGTTTATGGATGCATGTTAGTCCCCGAAGGGAGGAATTCTAGTGTGGCTGTGTTCTGAGATCACCACATCCTGCCAGGAGCATAACATATGCCTCTGAGCCAACCAGTTCATCATTCTTCTGTCAGATCTGTTGAGCCATCTGACATTATGGCACACTTAGTATTTCCCACCAACTAGGAGTCTGCTACAAAAGGACAATGATGCTCTGACATAAAGGCACACTTAGTATTCCCCACCAACTAGGAGTCTGCTACAAAAGGACAATGATGCTCTATCTTCTGGCATCTCTTCATCATCCATGGGGGACCATTTGACAGGGGACAAAAGTAAGAAATTTTTTTTTTTAACTTGGAACAGGTTGAAACCCCCACCCCAACTTTCCGTAACTATCTCCTGCGACATACATGGAAAGACTGGCCAGATTCTTTGCACTGGCTGTCACACTGAAGACCCAAATCAATATGAAACTGGAATATGTATGTCCAAGTTAAGGTTAGGTTATGAGAGAACAGGTGGCCCTGCTGTTGGGTGGGATGTCTATTGCATAACAGGTATGGTATGATGTTTTGGGGAGCCGTGTAGCGCATTGGCTTTGCATATGAGTGGTCCTGGGTTCATTCCCCAGTTGAGGCGGAAATGTTTTTCAGATCGCAACGGCTCCCAGGTCGACCCAACCTTAAATGGGTACCAGATTAATCCGGGATTGCTAATATCTCACACACCTACGGCATTAATAAATGCTTTGGGTTACTTTACTTTTATGGTATGATGTATGTCCAAGTTGTTATGAGAAAACAAGTGGCCCTGCTGTTGGGATATGTCTTTTGGACGAAAACAGAAGTCATGTTACAGCCAGCACCAGTCACAAGCTATCTCGAGCCCTGCATAAAGGTAAATGGTGTAGCAATGAAAGTTGTGAATAGATTCACATATCTAGGCAGTACGTTATCACAAAATGCCAACGTTGATGATGAAGTGTAAGCAAGGATTGCCAAGGCATGCAGCACTTTCGGCAGATTGTACGCAAATGTGTGACATAGAAATAGCATTAACCTACAGACTAAGCTGAAAGTTTACAGAGCAGTGGTACTTCCAGTGCTGTTATACATAACGCTAGTGAAACATAGACTGTGTATAGACGTCATGTGAGGAAACTCAATCACTGTCACACATCTTGTCTCTGAAAATTTATGAACATCATTTAGCAAGACAAGATTCCAGACACCACTATCCTTGATAGAGCTGGTATCCCCAGCATTGACACTATCCGATGCAGACACAGATTCGTTGGGCAAGTCATTTGATACATATGTCAGACCATCGCCTGCCAAAGATACTTCTCTGGGATGAGCTGGAAAAGTGTACACAATCTCAAGGTGTGTCAAAAGAAGCACTACAAGGGCTCATTAAAATCCTCATATATAAGTAAGATATATGGGAAGAAATTGCACAAAATAAATCTACATGTCGCTTTAGATTAAAAAAAGGGTGCATAATCTTGTGAAAAGAGAATTGTGGCAGCTCAACAGCGGAGGGTAGCTAGAAAGTACGGATAGACCAAAATCTGTCTACAGTGGTCATACAATGCCCAAACTGTCCAAGGATATTTATAGCCCGAATAGGACTCATTAGCCATCTACGAACTTTAAGGCATGGACATAATGCTAGCTAAATTTTCAAAAGTGATTGTAACAAATGTCATCAGCACTTGTGATGGACGAATACACACACAACATGAAAATGGAAACACTTAGAGCCAGAGGAAGACCAAGAAGAAGGTGGATTGAAGGAGTTACCCGCATTCTGAGACATGACAATATTACTGCATATCAAGCGGCCATACATGCCATAGCCCAAAAACAACAAAAGCAAAGAACAAGCAAATAGGTCCACTCAAGAAGTTTTTCAGAATTGTGAATAACGGTCACTGTCCAGATTACAGAAGATTTTGAGTCATCAATTCCTGGAGTTGCAATATTTAAATCTTTCTTTCCTGTGCCAGGTGGTGGTAGATGCATGTATTGTTCAGCTGTTATGTCCATATAGACTGTGTTGATGATGGAGGCTTCTGGTGGTAATCGTTGTTTCCGCAGGTCTTATAGTGCTGGGCATTTAATAAGGTGGTGTTTTACAGTTTCTTCCTCAGTTTAGATATTTTCATGTTGGGTTATTTTTCTAGAGTTTGGTTTAAAACCAGAAGGATTCTCCAGCAAAGTATGGCTGGGACACAATTTTCCAACTGCTTTCCACCATTTTCCTCTACTGCTTAGACTTGGTACTTCCCAGACTTTTATCTATGAGTAGCAGCCCAAATCCTAAAGACAATATCAACCTCCTGGAATGAGGAGACCAGAGTGTCATCTTCTGACTGCGCAACATGTACAGCTTAACACTCACCTGAACAGAATACAACCACAACACACTCCAGGGTTCCGGCTGTGCACTCATCACTATGAAACTGTTGACCACCACCTTTTTGAATGCCCAGTGCTGGATGATGTCAGGAAAATGTTTCTCCCTCCAGGGCCAGATAAATGGAACACATTATATGGAGCAAAACAAAATCTCACAAACACATGCATATATGGGTCAACGGCATTGGGTCATACAATGGCATTGGGTCAAAGGGCATGATCCCATGGACTGCTGGATCAGCAACCAACCAACCATCTATGAATAGTGGATCAACGTTATCCTTCAACACTCTCCATTCTTTGCCACCAACAGTCTGCCATCACACAAGATGTATACCATGTCTGCCAAAGATACTTCTCTATGGTGAGCTAGAGATGGGTATACGATCTCAAGGTGGCTAAAGGAAACGCTACAAGGACTCGTTAAAGAACTCACTGAAAGCCTTTGAAATAGAACATAATATATGGGAAGAACAACTATCGGAGCAACTATGGATGTGTCCAGTTTGCAGTGATGATGATAGGATGACTAACTAACTAACTTGCACAAAATAGATCTACATGGTGTTCTAAAATTAAAAATAGTGCATCATCTTGTGAAAAGAAGAGAAACGCAGCAGCTCAACAGCGAAGAGCAGCTAGAAAGTCACAGATAGACCAAGATCCGTCTACAGTCGTCATTCCATGACCACACTGTCCAAGGACATTTACAGCTCGAATAGGGCTCATTAGCCATCTACAAACTCATAATCAAGGGCATAACTAAAATTGAATTTTCAAAAGTGGATGTAACAAATGGTCATCATCACTTGTGGTGGCTGAACAAAAAACAAAAAAACATATTATGTCTGCCAAATTTGGAAAGATGGGGAGAAGTCTGAATTGTTTTTTTCATCTCAGTTGATTTCTGAGTGTCAACTCAACATACAGTATCAAATCAATAAGATCTTGCCAGTTGGTCACAGAACCTAGATTCTATGATAGAGTATAATGCTTCAATTTGGAGTGCCCTCTATCCTAAAGAGGATGACCAACAGCAAAACATTTAGACATGAAAACATACAACTAAAGATAGAATGAATGTTGATCAAATTTTCTATAAAAATGTATCTTCTAGAAATATAATGTTGCATGGGGTTGGTTTAGTGGTTGTCACTTGACCTTCCATAAGTAAGTAGGAGGACCTGGCCAGTCTTAGTTTCAAACCTCTGGTGGCTGGACTAAGATCATCTTCATGACAAGGAGCTGGCCTCAAAGGGGAGATTGGAGTCAAGAATGGTACATTCTTTTTCTTCAGCATTCATTCTCAAACTCCCATTGGATCTCTCTTGCAGCAGGACAATGGCTCTACTAGATTTCCAGCAGGATATAGTTCATAGAATGGAAATGCATTGTCGCTGTTTTATTTGCACCAATGGCCCGACACATCCATCTTCGGCAGAGAGTGGTACATACAAACAAACAAAATAAAGTAGAATCCTCTATGGTGCATCTTTTATTAACTGGATAAAGAATGGGTTTCATCAATGACCTAGACTGTGATCTGAATAGATTATCTATAATCAGGGAATTTATTCAGGTTTCTAGTGGTAAAGTATAATTTTGTACAGATCTGAAAGTTGTTCTGATCATGATTTTTCAACAAGCCTCAGAATGGCTGAGAATTGAGATGTTTGGAGAGCTTTTTTCTGATATCTCCAGTGTGACGCCCTTAATTATTATTATATATTGCTATGGTCACCAGAACCGAGACATGGCCATACAGCTTGTCTGTCAGAAGGGTTTCAGATGGCGTTATCTTTCTACTTGTGGTGTCATACGGTGGGCAGTTCTGTAAGATATGATCTGTGTTTTCTGGAGATTGTCCACAGGGGAATATATTGGTGTTGTCTACTCCAAACTTCTTGTACATGTGTTCTTGAGATGAGGCCTGTTCGCAATCTAAAAATGATCATCTGTTTCTTTCTTCAATCTTGTAGGTAGCATCATCTTTTGGCTGCATGAATGAGTTGAGTTCCATTCTATATTAATGAAGTTTTTGATGTTGGACTTCATTTCTGGAAATGATATTGCCCTTGTGTTGCCCGAAAGGGAAGCAAAGAATAGCATCACTGTTTACCTTTCACGCATGTCATAAAAGGCGACTAAGAAGGTTATGGGATGGAGTTGGCTGTCCCATCCCATATAGGGTCAGTGACGCAAAGCAATGCTGAAGTCGGATGTGTCAGGCTGAAAGGCACAGATATCTCAGCAATGCTGTAAACCATGACACAACGCATTCCATTCTCTGGACTACATTCTGCTAATCTGCATGAGTTTGAGAACAAACGCTGAAGAAGAAACTATACTAAATCTTCTATCTGTTGTTGACAATGAATTCAAGTTCTTTTGCTTGGTTTAGTAGTTGAAATAGTAGTTAATAGATTTTAAGTCATTCATGTGGAGTGTTCTGGAGGGGCTGCAATGCAGATTTGGCCTCAGTCAGGATCAATATCCTTTCTTCCACAAGGTCGGATGATTCCAGCAGCAAGATCTTCCACAAGTTCGGATGATTCCAGCAACAAAAGTTGCACCTTTAATTGCTTCACTCTGCTTTGAAATTTGTAGAATGAACACTTGTGACTATTGATTTTTCAAGTTGATTTCTGTTTGACCATTCTTCCTCTTCTTCTGTGTTCGTTCTCAAACTCCTGCAGATTAGTAGGATGTAGTCCAGAGAACGGAATGCGTTGTGTCATGGTTTACAGCATTGCTGTGATATCTGCACCTTTTGGCCTGACACATCCGACTTCAGCATGACTTTGGGTCACTGACCCTATATGGGATGGGACAGCCAACTCCATCCCATAACCTCCTTAGTCGCCTTTTACGACATGCATGGAAGGTAAAGTGTTGATATTCTTTGCTCCCCTTTCAGGCCCCAGCAACACACTGGCGTGTTTGACCATTCTATATAGATGCTTCCGACATCATTTCTCACTGACTTCACTTAGCCATCTTTATATACCAAGAGAGTTTCTGGTAGCCATTTTGGAGCATCTTCAATACTATTTGTTGTAGGAAACTTAGATTTTGTGTTTACATTCTGTATAGTCTTCTATTCTTGGTAAGAATTTTGAGCCCCAGGGAGACAAGATCTACATGAGTTTGCAGGGGAGGGGCATGTGGCACATGTGTCCCTCATTCACAGATCTGCTTCATTTTAGTTGGGTTTTTTTAATCAAACATTTACCCTGTAACATAGAGGGTGGTTTTCCAGATACTTATATCTGGCAGATGAGTTAAAATGTTTGCACATGTTTTTCTTGCAGGAAAATGTAAGCAAACCAAACTCTCCATTGTTATTATTGTGGTAGGTATTTACACTTAACCAATCTACATGTTTAAATATATATTGTTTTCTATCGCCAGCTCCAATTCTGACTCGGACTGCACAACTTCTCTGAAGAGTGAAGTATCGTCTTCCATGAGATCAGACTGTGTTTCACAGATATTTGTACGATTGTTGGATCATGATACCCCTGCTGATGAACTGTTGGTCTACCTTTAATATAAGTGCCTAGATTATGATCTCCCGGTTCAAAATTTGTATGCAATTATTTATCTTTATTATGTTATGACCTTTCAAATCCTTGTGCCATAATTTGTCCATGGCAAAAGTTACAGTAATAGAGTATATTATTACTGCTCGTGTATTGCCTTGGCCCAAAAATGGGAGCAAAGAATAACAACACTGTTACCTACCATGCATGTCATAAGAGGTGACGAGAGGTTTTTGCGGTGGAGTTGGTTGTCCCATCGCAATAGAGATCAAGGTGACCCAGCATCGTGCTGAATTGGATGTGTCTGACAGAAAAGTGTTGATATAGCAGCTCAGCTGTAAAACATGGCACAGAGGATTCTATTTTCTGGACTACATCCTGCTGATCTGCAGGAGTTTGAGAATGAATGTAAAAGAAAAAGAATACATTTTTCCATTTTTTAAATACTCCTGACCATGACATTTTCTTTTTATCATTGTATTATCTGTCAATTTGAAATGTGTTACAGGTAAAATTTTGGTCATATTTTACTTGAGATTTGACTATAAAATATTTATATTGCATGGCAACACTGACATGTGGATTATAGATCTGCAACAAAACTGAAGGTTTTTTTTTTATGTTTAGCTAGTTCTACCAATTCTTTCCATGTCTTATCTGTCACCCCAAAACTTGTGGACATCTGTGGTCAACTCATGAGCCAGTTAGCAACAGAAGGGTTAAGTAACAAATACCATGGCCACAATTGAGATGATTGGCCAAAAAAAGGCTATCGTGCTATGTGAGCAATACTGATAAACAGGTTGCGGCACACAACCCGTCCTGCGAGATATATCGCTACGGCTGCCAATACTTCCGCCGAATTGGTAAAATACTTAACATATACAACCCATAACTCCTTCAATCAGATGTGTTGGGCCATTGGCACAAATAAAACTGAAATAAAAAGTTCACAAATTTTTAAAAATTTCATTTTGGACTGCATCCTGCTAGAAAATTACTAGGACCTTTGTCCTGCTACAAATGAGATCAAGTAGGAGTTTGAGAATGTACACTAAAAATGCTTTCTAAATGAAGGTTGACTTCATTGTTTGGGTTTTCCCATAAACACTCAGTCTCTCAATAGAGCTGCACGTCACTGAGAGTATCACTCAAATGATTCCGTAGCTCAAGTGTTTCCGGGGACGGCAAAAAAAAATATTACCTCATTCTTCTTCTGCTTTCAGGAGTCTTCGGTCTTGCTAAATCTTCACGCCAGTCACCAGGACAAAGCTCCCAGTCTTCTCCAGGTCAAAGCGGCTGCCCCAAAGTTTTGCCTCAGTTCAGTCCAATGTGGCTGTCATCCATATTCTGGACAATCTTGGAGTGTGTTCAATGGTCTGTATGCCTCTTCCGCATAGACATTCATTTGTATTGGTCACGCTGATCCGGCATAGATGACCCTGTACTCTGCAGTGGCCAACTCCAAGTTGAAAGATGATGGTCTGTTGTTGCCTATGAAGTTAATTTATAGGGTCTGGTTTCGAGTCGATATCCATATCTTTCATCTACTGCAACGAATATTGGTTGCGTATTAGTGTTTTGGCCTCACTGTATGGCATAGGATAGCTGAATTGTTCCATTTTACCTCCTGTTTTTGCCAGGGCATCTGCTCTTCTTATTTCCAGTAATACCACAATGGGCAGGTAGCCATTGAAGAGTGATGTTTTTACATTTTTTTTATGGTTGCCAGTTCTAGTCTAATTTTTCGCGCATGCGGTTGTGTCTGTGGGTCTCATAAATGGCACACTAGACAAACCAACCATGCAACAGAAAATCTTAGTAGATGACATGCCTTTATATTGAGGTTATCTTCTTATAGAAGCTTCATGGCACGTCATCTATACAATCCCGTAGTCATAACCTTTGATAACAGTTACCATGTTGTTCTGACAGGCCGACGTTGTGCTTGAACTAGTTATGGGCATGGCGTGGGTGGGTGGAACAACAAAGAAACCTGTCGCAGGGGCCTGAGTTGTGCCCTGATGTCCACGTCTGTTTCGGCAGCATTAGACTCGAAACACCATTGAGTTGAATGGCTGCTGGAACAGAGGGCGGAGCACTTATGGGAATGCCCCATGTGCTGTGAAGTCAGTTTCTAATCAAGAATCAAGTATAATTTTGTGTATTGTTTTTCATTTTTGTTGCTTTGTAATGTTTCCATTAAGGTTCTGTAGTCAGTGAATTTATTACTACATTGGTTGGTCTTGAACTTGCTGTCTGTTCTAACCCTCGAACAACATGAATGCACAACAAATAGCTTAAGCACTAATCATAGAGATTCCATCATTGCTTTTTACTGATCAAGTACATACATACGAGAATACATGATACATTCTTATGTGCATACGTAGTGACACAATGAGTATAATCCAGAAAGTCAAAGCAGGTGAAGTGCATGGGCGATGAGTGGTGTCATTGAAGAAGACTAAGAACAGGGTCTAACTGAACAACTTCATTTTTATCATTGTTGCCGGACATGCAGGTGTGGAGGGATACAAGTTGGCAAAGTTTAGAAGAAAGTTAGTGATCCTGAGAAAACTAAATGGAACCGAATACAGAGCAAATGGGAGAATACTTAGTAACGTTTACCAGCTGGGCATACGCCAGCACCTGGAATTGGGTCTACTATATGATGTCAAGCATCAAATACTACATTACATAAGCTAACAGCTGTGCATACGCCAGCACCTGGAATTGGGTCTACTACATGATGTCAAGCATCAAATACTACATTACATAAGCTAACAGCTGTGCATACGCCAGCACCTGGAATTGGGTCTACTACATGATGTCAAGCATCAAATACTACATTACATAAGCTAGCAAAGTTGCAAAACCAGGCGCTTAGATCATCACTGGGGCAATCAAATCAACACTCGTAATAGAGATGGAGAAAATGGGGAGAACACAAACACTAAGTGAACACAGAGACACAAAAGTGTTAATACATTCAGAAAAGTTTCACTGTATGCCCAGTCATCCAATGAAAGACTGGAAAGTGTTGTCGTTGATTACACCTTGGCTGCAATATCTGCACCTTTTAGCCGACACATGGAACATCATTTCCTGATTTGTAAATTACCAGGGGTCCATTGAAGAACCACCCATGTTTATCTGTTTAAATTTAATTGAAGTAATCTTCACTGTCAACTGATTTCTATTCATCGAGCTCATCTGATTTCAGCATAGCGGACAATCTGATCTATTGTTCATAATGTTCAATTTTAACAAATATAGCAGGCAAATTCTGATCATCGTTTTATGAATTCATGCATCGCCACTGTCTATAAACTATGAATTCATGCATCATCACTGTCTATAAACTATGAATTCATGCATCTCCACTGTCTATAAACTATGAATTCATGCATTGCCACTGTGAATAAACTTGTTCATTCTTAAACTTCTTCAGATTAGCAGAATGTAGTTCAGTAAATTTAATGTAGTTTTGGTTTAGTCTAGCTGCGATATCTGCGCCTTACAGGCTGACACATCAAACTTCAACATGGCCTATCGGTCACTTTAACCCTATATGGAATGGGATAGGCAACTCCATCACCAAAACTTTATTCCCCTCTTATAACATGCCTGGCAGGTAACGGTTGCTATTCTTTGCTCCACTTTCAAGCTCAGTGGAAGAAGGCAGGTGGTCAGAAGAGGACATGACTAGATGGTAAAAGTCTCCAAAACTCAACAAGACAGTAAAGAATAGATATACGTGGAGATCTTTCTGCACCAAGTGTTTCGATGTGACATCCCCACAACTATTATTATTATTATTTTAAACCAGACAACACACAGTAATCTTTTTGGTATCTAGAACAAGGCAATGACTTAATTATCTCTCATATTCAAGATATTGAACTTGTATTATTTGTTTTAATGAATTTTGTTACTAGATATTTGTGTATCCACAGAATTAAATATCTTTTATAAGTTGTGTTACAGTGACTTCTGTTTAATTTTTTTTTAAATTGTTAGGTATAAGGTACAGTACACTCTCTCTATGCTAATATCTCAAACAAATCACAAATGATGGTAGATGTGAAGCAGAAGTTAAAAGGAGAATATGAATGGCTAAAAGTACTTTCAATGAGGGGGAATATTAACATCTAAACAAATTACAAAGCAGCTAAAAATAATTGTAAAATTCCTTCTATTCTACATTAATGTATGGCTCAGAAACATGGACAATGCACAAATAAATAGAAAACAGAATTGATGCCTTTGAGATGTGTATATATAAAATAGGGAGAACTTCATGGAAAGAGAAGAAAATGAACACATTCTGACAACACTTTGGATGAAGAAAGGGTACTGTACAAAAAGTGCCTACATTTTAATGAAACAACTCAAGAATAGAACCAATCCTACATTATTTAATGCAACGAAATATCGATAGACGCATTTTACAGCCGCTAGGTGCATCGATCTGCGTGCTACTCACAGAGATGACTCAGGATGGGGAGGGGTGCTCAGTATGTAGCATGCAGATTGATTCACCGTCAGACATCCTAGCAACTTTTTAAATCTCTAATTACATTAACCATTTTGACAAGGTTTAACTAGTGACGACACGAAACCTGCGCGTACCATATCAAAGTTAGAATCCAATTGCAGATAATGAAAAATTGGAATGTATGCACTTCTTGTACTGTACTGAAGAAAGAATTATTAAAGGAAATAAAGATCAAATAAAGTATTAAAAGACATAACACCTTCTTGTAGACCTTACTTGAGGCCATCAGGAAGAGGGAGACAGATATACAAGTGGGAGAATAGATGGACAGGTTAGTCTAGAAGAGCGTACCACCAAGGCAACAGACAGTTGCAGAGATAGCATTTAATGACTCCCCCTCTATTGCGCATGTTTGTAAAATGTCCCTATTGAACACTTCAAAATAAATCTGAGCCATTTCAGGTGGCCATATCTTGCTATATACAGTATAAACAATATAGAATAAATATAATTGGGGATTTTGAAAAGTGTTGCTATACAGGGAAATGTTATAAGAGAATGCGCTATAGAGGTATTCCACTGTATATTCTTTGTTCAAAAGTTTTGGGTAGTCATTTTGAAGCATCTTTAATGCTATTTGTTTTAGGACACTTAGATTTTGTCTCCTATTCTTGTTAGGACCCAAGTGGGATGTGCTATATTTTTGGTAAGGGTTTTGGGTCATAGTGGAAGGGGTTGCAATACAGGCTATCATTTTTGGTAAGGGTTTTGGGCCAAAGTGGAATGGGCTGCTATAAAGGCTATCATTTTTGGTAAAGGTTTTGGGCTATATTGGTTATTTTTGCAGGAGCACACAAATTAGCTGTAGTTTCCTTCTGAGTGAGCCTCATTTACAAAGCTGTTCATTTGTCTGTTAAACAAGTATTGTTTATTTTATAGCTTAGATGGTGATTTTCCAGAGACTGATAGACAGGCTGAGCTAAAATCTTGGCATCTATTTTTTTTCTTATGGGGACTGTATGCTAACCAAACTCTCCATTGTTATTATTTGGAAAGATATCAATCGCATTCCTAAATTTTGTACATTTTTTAAGACTGGTCTTTGCTGATGTTCTCCATATTCCAAGGTACTCCTAATATAGGTTTTACTATATGTTCACCATGATCCGCTACAGTATTCCACAGCACTCCTGATATAGGTTGTATATTTTTTCTTCCGGACCAAGGAGTTCCAGTCAATTTGGGCCAATCAAGTTTTTAATTAGGGCCAATCGTTTTATTCCTTTTGATCTCTTAAATTTTGATTTTCCAAGTCAGCCTGGGATCAAAGTTTATTCCAAGATAATACGATGAATCTTCTTTTACTGGTAGAGCACCATTTATGAGTTGTTCTGAGGATAGACATGTTTGGAGAGCTTCTTGTTCTGAGGTCTCCGATGTGGCACCCCTATGACCCTGATGGGTGTCTGGGTTGTCTTATTATTAGTCACTTCTCACAACATGCATGAGAGACCTGTGTCACTATTCTGTGATCCCCTTTAAAGCGACGGTGTAGTGTCGTCATGGTGTACCTTGGTCTCTTATGATGGTCAAGGTACCAGGTTCAAACTCCACCGCAAGCAATTGTGTAGAGGTGTAACTAATGTAGAGGTGTTGAAAGAGTTAAATGCAAAACGGACCTTAACAATATAAGAAAAAGGCAATCTTCTTTTTTTGGCCATTTCATGAGGCAGGCAGGTTTAGAGAAGTCACAACAGGCAAGATTTAAGGCACCAGAGACAGAGGACAACGTGAGAAAATATTAGACAGTTTGACAACCTGGCACGGCAAAGAAATAACAACGACTGATACATAATACTGTGGGCAGAGAGCTGTGGAGAGCCATGACCGCCTACGCCAGCCGGTATGGCACCTGATGATGATGGTGCCTATAAAATCACTACTCAAAAACATACTGGATTGATGTAGGATATGAGTAACCATGAGTAGGATATGAGTAACCATGAGTAGGATATGAGTAACCATGAGTAGGATATGAGTAACCATGAGTAGGATATGAGTAACCATGAGTAAGATATGAGTAACCATGAGTAGGATATGCTACCAATGGAGTTATATGCTTTGATGAGTGAGAACCTCAGCAGCACAGCTGTTCTGTCAAGATGGATGAAATGTAAATGGGAAAACTCAAGTAGAATAAGTCAATCCTATTAAGACCTTTCATAATGCGTCAAACTTTATTGACAAATATCCGTTACAAATTCTTGGTGGCCAACTTCAATGATAGTCTAAGCAGTTATTATTCAGAAATACAGCATACATAGCAATGGTGTTACAAAAACTAGAGATTGTTCTACAAATTACTCGACCCACGAAAGTCTATATACATCATTCATAAGTATTAATTGTATCAATCAGTGACCTATTCTGAAAGTTTAATATTAAGAAGAAACCGAGAAATAATTTGCCCCAAAAAAAATAGAACAAAATTTGAACTGGTTAGACAACTGCTTAAACTACTGCATAATTAAATTCTAGCATAAACTTAATATGTAACATAAGCATAGCATGTAATTTGATTTATTTTAAAACAGCCTGCATTCACAGATTGACTGACAATGACATCAAAAACAAGAATACAGTTCCAAGTATCAGTAGTGTTTATTGTGAGAGAAATGTAATATTAATTTACAAACGTCTACCACGGCGACCTCCCTTTCTACGGGTGCTGTCTGATGGGATTGGTGTCACATCCTCTGTTGAAAATTGTAAAAACAATATTATTCAAACTTTATCACAAATACATCAATTGACAAAAATTTACATGACATTAAATGCAAGAGCGATTCTGGGTTTTAAACCCATTCGTGTATACGTGGTTTGAAATTTACAAAATTACTCCCAGATCCCAAAATATCTGCCACTAGTATGGTATATGTGTAACAGGCTTCATGATTTGTGAAAATCAAGAAATAGTGCCATCACTATTGAGCAAGTGCGATTGGTTACTCTTAGCAGATTTGACATTTACACTGACGCATTTGCATCTGTGGGTCTCACCAATAGCCACTAGACAAACCACCCATGCAACAGAAAACTTTAGATGACATGCCATTATATTGAGGCTCTCTAATGGAAACTTTGTAGCATGTCATCTATACAATTACACCTACACCCCTTCTCGTGTTTGCTGTCAGACTTTGTGGTAAAATATATACACACCTTAATGAAAGATATTTTTTTCAAGGTACTAAAAAAGCCAATACTGTGACTTACCAGCTGTTACCAATACTTAAACACCCATCAATCTGCAGTTACAAAATGACAATTTATTAACTTTATATTTATACCAACTCTGTGCTACGAATGTCAAACATGGTCCTTGACAAAGACAGCGAAAAAATTCAGTTTGTGATGTTTGAGAAAAGCTATGTCACGAGAAGAGATTTGGAGAAATGATAGGAAAGACACACAGACTATCTCAAGTCAATACTACAACGAGAGGCAGCAAACCAAATGGTTTGATCATGTCATGAGAATGCTGCAACCAGTCCTTCATGCATACATTAGCAGAAGACCGGGATACAAGTCACGAGGAGGACCAAGAACTAGATGGGCAGAATCAAAGAAACATTAGATACACTTGCCAACCATGGCCAATGCAATTCTTCTTCTGCGTTCATTCTCTAACTCCTGCAGATTAGCAGGATGTAGTCAGGAGAACGAAATGTGTCATGGTTTACAGCGATATCTGCACCTTTTGGCCTGACACATCCGACTTCAGCATGGCTTTGGGTCACTGGCCCTATATGGGATAGTGTTTGGATCATCTTTTATGAAAAGTTTTTTCTGACTTGCCGTTTCCTGCCCGACTTCCATGTCTACAAATTTTTGTTACTATAATCAAGGCTAAATATGGCCAACTCCATCCCATAACCTCCTTAGTCGCCTTTTACGACATTCGTGGAAGGTAAACAGTGTTGCTAATCTTTGCTTCCCTTTCGGGCCACGGCAACACACGGGCGTAATGCAGTTCAAATGGCCAGAAACAAAAAAAATTGCCACCACTTAACTGCACAAGTGAAAATGACAATAGATAGAATGAAAGATTAATTAATAGTCTCACCAATACGGCCAATCTTCATTCCAGAACGGGCAAGAGCTCTTAAAGCTGACTGGGCACCTGGTCCTGGAGTCTTGGTCCTGCAAAATAAAGTAATCTGTGCTACAGAGTGGAATCCATCTACATCGCATTCTTTTACACTAAATTTTCCTACATAACACTTCAAAATCCCCAACTATATTTATTTTGTACTGTTTATATATTGTTTGCACTGTATGTCTATAAACCCGTAACCTTATCAACCTAGGGTAACACATTAGATGCTTCAGCAGTCCTCCTGCGATTTCTATCTTCAACGATGCGAATGAGAAGAAAAATCTTGTCCTGTCCATAGTAAATTTGTTATTACATACATATTTGTCCCAGATCTAATTTCTTCCATATGAGCATGTTGGGTAATGGTGACAGTTGAATTAGACTCCGGGTTGATACCTTCCTAGATGAGGTGCTGCTTTGCCAAACATGCTGGTGGTCTGGGATTTGGCCTATACACGCACCTACCTCGTCCGCTTCAGATGGCATTCCAATCCATTGTCAGGCGCTGAATGTGCATTTTGACTCTTCGCCATTGCATATATTACCCCCAAGAGTTAGGTAAAGTAAAATACAAATCTCGGACGAGGAGCCTCGCAGTGGACCCTTGGGTATCGAACCCAATTCTCCCCATATGAATCGAGTTGGACTAGGTTTGCAGTGTTGTTAGAGACTTGCCAACTCTCAATTGCATACAAAATAAAATAGGTATTATCAGAGATTTTTTCACTGCTGTACTTATTCTGCTCTCCTGTCCAACATGCACACCCGCAAGAGCAACATATTTATTGCTGACTAAATGAAAGCTGCAAGATGAATGAACAAAAATTGGAAACACACTGTAATGAAGTATAGCTAATCATTGGTGACAGGGAAAAAACACAAATCACAACTTTCCTGTGTTTCTAATCTCCACTTGTGATGTTAGTTTTAGCTGAAATTGTAACCTATTATCAATATGTATGATTTTTTTTAAGCACAAAATATGTCATGTATTTATACACACCTGTTCCCTCCAGTAGCTCGAAGTTTAATGTGCAGGGCAGTAATCCCCAAATTCTTGCAACGTTCTGCCACATCTTGAGCTGCCAACATAGCAGCATATGGAGAGGCCTCGTCACGATCTGCCTTCACCTTCATGCCACCAGTGATCCTAGTAATTGTTTCTCTGTTGAATTAAATATTTTATAACATCATGGGGCCATTGGATTTAGTTTGCCCATATTTAGCCTTGATTATAGTAACAAAAATTTGTAGACATGGAAGTCGGGCAGGAAACAGCAAGTCAGAAAAAACTCTTCATAAAAGATGATCCAAACACTATACCTAGTTTGTTCATTAACTCGTCAGTTAGCAAGAGAATGGAATGCTTTGTTTTATAGCTCAGCTGTGACAGGCAAGATAGAATTTTCACCCAAACTCCCAAAAGCGACTTATCACCATTTACAATTGGCAAGTCATTGTACGTTCAGAGGTTGAATGGCTACTATGACTAATGCTGAAAAACACATGCATACACCAGACAATGGCATCGAGTCAAAGAACATAACCCTATGTGTTGCCTGGCTCATAAGGAGAGGATTAGTAACTGTTATTTGCATGGCAACTAAAGGTTTTTAGGGTGGAGTTAGTTGTCCCACACCATAGCCCATGCAGATATATCGCAGCTAAGATGTAAACCATGGCACATATTCCATTTTCTATACTGCTAATCTGCAGTAATTACAGATTAATTTCTGTGTTTTTCTCATAAATCCCATTAGTTAGCACAATCAACGTACTAAATTAAGTAACTTTCAGGGGGTCAGTGTAACTATGACTTAGAATGCCCCTCAATGAAGAAAACATACTGCAAAATACAGCCAATGTTCTCCTTCAGGATAAACAGTATCATCATTCCACCGTTGTTTATAATTAAAGTGATCACTTTGTTGGTGACGTTCTACTCTGTAGAGAGAAATGAGAAGACATGGAGAAAGACTTAAACTTTACGTCTTTTCTAGCCTCAAGAACACTGTGTGTGTCTGGTTTACTTCACATCTGGAACCTGCACATTACAGAATGGAATCTCATTTTTTACATACTGTAACCTATAGGGTATGCAGCCAGACCCGCCCATCCTAACTGCATCTTACAACAAGCATGACAATTGTAACTATTCTTAACTCCATTTTAAGTCATCCTCTGCAACATGCAAGCTCAACGTAGAAAATTGCTACATGAACTTCCATCTGTTGACAATGGAATACGGTTGCGATGGTACACTTTTGTTTCTCAATTTGTATTCTCCCAATTGCACGCACCATAATGTGGAAAAAGTTTATGTTCCTTTGATTTTTTCTAATTTCTTAATGAGTTTTAGTATTAGTTATATTAGTTAACAGTGACAATAATACATTAGCATAGTTGTTACAACTTTCAGGTGGTCAGTGTAACTATGACTTAGAATGCCCCTCAATGTGAAAAACATACTGCAAAATACAGCCAATGTTCTCCTTCAGGATAAACAGTATCACCATTCCAACATTGTTAACCTTAATCACAAATTTTTTAATGTATTCCTTGTTACTAAGTCAGAATATTGAGGCAAAAATACCACAAAATGAGTGTACTGTATTTTTTTATATGCTCCACAGATCCTTAGTATCTTCCCCCAAATACTGAAGGGTGTGATTGCTAATGGTTCTGTGGCTCTGGTTGTGCATATTCTCCATGTGCGTTCAGTTCTACGGCATACCCAGTTCTACTATACTACAGCCAGCACACTTAATGAATTTTCAATTGCAGTCGGGTCAAGCATAAAGGTGCAGATATTGCAGCAAAGCTGTAAACCATGAGACATTGCGTTCCGTTCTCTAAACTATCTCCAGCTAATCAGCAGGAATTAGAGAATGAATGCAGAAGATATAATACAAGTATATTCTGTAGGTCCCTATAGGACATTGCTTGGGTCTAGGACAATTTTTAGGTAGGTTTATCACAATACATACAATTATATCACCAGTAAATTGCGAAAATTTCACTTGCAAATACACGAGAAAGTGCAACATAGTTGTGTTTGTCAGACAAACCCACTAACCAGTCTACCATAAAGCAGACACAATATAGAATATTGATTTAATATTGTTAAATAACTTTCAGGTGGTCAGTGTAACTATGACTTAGAATGCCCCTCAATGAAGAAAACATACTGCAAAATACAGCCAATGTTCTCCTTCAGGATAAACAGTATCATCATTCCACCGTTGTTAATAATTAAACAAATTTTTTATGCATTGACAATTTTATGTTTATTTCTGGTGCGCTTTTGTTTCTTAATTTCCCGCCGAAGACAGATGTCGGACCATGGGTGCAAATAAAACGGCAACAACGCATTTCTATTCTCTGGACTGTATCTTGCTGGAAGTCTAATAGGACCATGGCCCTGCTACAAAAGAGATCCTGCAGGAGTTTGAGAATAACGCTGAAGAAGAACTTACTCAATTTGTATTCTGATTGTACCATAATGTGGAAAAAGTTCTTGTTTCTTTGATTATTCTAATTTCTTACGGAGTTTTATTATTTATTAGTTATATTAGTTACCCGTGACAATAATACATTAGCATAGTGATAGTTGTTATAACTTTCAGGTGTCAGTGTAACTATGACTTAGAATGCGCCTCAATGTGAAAAACATACTGCAAAATACAGCCAATGTTCTCCTTCAGGATAAACAGTATCACTACACCATTGTTAACTTTAATGACAATTTTTTTTAAAGTATTCCTTGTTAGCAAGTCAGAATATTGTGAGGCAAACATACCCCAAAATTAGTGTACTGTATTTTTTTGAGTTATGCTCCATAGTACCCTCCACCAAAGACTGAAGGGTGTGCATGTTAATGGTTCCTGTGGCTCCGGTTGAACACATGCTCCATGTGCGTTCAGTTCTACTTGTACTACACACGTAATGAATTGACCCAATTGCAGTCGGCTCAAGCATAAAGGTGCAGATACTGCAGCAAAGCTGTAAACCATGAGACAACGCATTCCGTTCTCTAAACTATCTCCAGCCAATCAGCAGGAATTAGAGAATGGAATGCAGAAGATATAATACAAGTATATTCTGTAGGTCCCTATAGGACATTACTTGGGTCTAGAACAATTTTTAGGTAGGTTTATCACAATACATCCAATTACATCACCAGTATATTGTGAAAATTTCACTTGCAAATACACGAGAAAGTGCAACTTAGTTGTGTTTGTCAGACAAACCCACTAACCAGTCTACCTTAAAGCAGACACAATATAGAATATTGATTTAATATTGTTAAATAACTTTCAGGTGGTCAGTGTAACTATGACTTAGAATGCCCCTCAATGAAGAAAACATACTGCAAAATACAGCCAATGTTCTCCTTCAGGATAAACAGTATCATCATTCCACCATTTTTAATCAAAATTATCAAATTATTGGTGAAAATGCAGTATATGTCTCCGCTGGGTTATAAATAGCGGAGTTTACATTAACGTCACGGATTTTCCTTGAAAAACCTATCATTAAATCCAATCATATCAATTTACGCCTTAGAAAAGAATTCTTAAGAGAATTAATTATTAATTCTAAACACAAATTCTAATCTTTTTAACCCCTCCCCCAAAAATCTATAGCCTTACCTTGCAAGGCTTACGCAACTTATCTAACACTGCACTGGTTAGGTAATACCTCAAAAGTAGAACAGAGACACACATACAAATACTGCATTTTAGCCCCATTATGGCGCATCTGTTGTTTATCTAGCTGCTGTGACCTTTGGCCTAGTTTTGTGGTGTTTCCCAACCGTCATCTGACCTAGGTAGTATGACCCGACATTCGTGCGGGGTTTGTCTTGTGACAATTCTCGAAGTTGGAAGCATTGAGAATGTGAGAGTAGTTGTGACATCACGTTTTGGCGCGAAAATTGCATAGGTGCGCATTTCACGTTCAAGTAACTGTTGTGACCTTTGGCCTGGATTGTTTCCTAACCTTTGACGGAAGTCAGTTGTGGTATGTGATCTCGAGGTGAAGTGTTGGGCAGGAAGTTGGGTAAGATGGTGGTTAGGTGAAAAAGAAAAAAAGGAAAGATGGGGGGCGAAGCCCACCCCCTTATATTACATTCAGCAAAATAATTCATTACCTTCACAATTAGAAAGAAAAAAATTACAAAAAAAATATTTTAAAAAACGGGGGCTTTCCTTCCAAAAGAGGGGGTGCTACATCAAAAACTACTTCCGGAAAAGGGAGACATTTTGAAAATAGCCAGCGCGTTCATTAGAAGAATACTGTAGTGCACAACAAACGATCTGACATATTCCTTCAATTTACGTGCTGGTGAAATAAGTGCACATTTGGATTGCTGCATTCGTGAAGGTTAGGCATATACCCGATTATGTGCTTGTTTATGCTATCATTATCAATACAAATTGATAGAGACATAGCAGAATTGACGGATTCAATGGTTACAACAGATTTGGCAGGAGTCTGCAGATATTTTTGTGGAGTTCTTGTGTGAAATAAAGCATGGATTTTTCAGCCAAGCCAAGATGAATGAGGTACGTATTTAATCTAATTAACAATGTTTATATTTTGGACTAGCCGACTATGGATTTTGCTGTATTCTGCGCAAAACGAATGAAATGGTTGGCTCTACCATTCAGAAAGCCATGTTGTGCGCAAAAACTCTTTTTTGCTTCCGCGGTGTGGCGTCACAGCATCCATTATTTTCATTGGCAGTGCGCGGAAATCCATGACATCTGGTAGTCCGGAATATAAACATTGCGCTATTTATAGCACGGTGGTTACTTGAATGAGAAATTTATCTTGCATAGGAATTAAATAAATGGGACAGTAAAAGTTGGGCATGATGACACTAATGACAGAGAAAAAGAAAAAAGGTGCGGGTTTGGGGGCAAAGACCCCCTTATATTACATTTAGCCACATAAATCATTTCTTTAATTTCTTTAAGAAAATATGGGCTTTCCTTACGAAAAAGGGGGACTGCATCACCCAAAAAAACGGGGACTCATTCTGGGAAAAATGGGGGCCTTTTAGAAAATAGCCTGCGCGCTCAGTAAAATACTGTGGTGCACAAAGAACAGCATAAATGACGCGTTACAATCTGACATATTTCATAAATTTACGTAGTAGTGAAATAAGTGCATATTTGGATTGCTTTATTTGTGAAGGTTTGATATGTAACTATTATGTGTGCCTGTCGGGTGGCAGATATATGAAAGTGATAGAAATTGACAGCAGAATTGACAAATTCAATGGCTACAATGGATTTGGCAGAAGTCTGCAGATATTTTCTAAAAATTGTCCTCTGGCTTCCTACTTAAATTTACTTATATAAGCAGATATTTTCCAGACTAGCTGACTGGATTTTGCAATATCCCGCGCAAAGCGAATGAAAAGGATGGATCTGCCATTCACAAAGCCATGTCGCGCGCAAGAATTATTTTTGCTTCTGCTGTGCGACGTCACGGCATCCATTAATTTCATTGGCAGTGCGCGGAAATCCATGACGTCAGGTAGCCCGGAATAACAGTGTGCTATTTATAGCAGCAGCTACTCAAACAGCATTTTACCAAATTATTTTCTAACTATGAACATCCAGAAATAATGACTTACTTCCCAGATAAATCAGTGACATGGACAAATGTATCATTGAAGCTGGCAAAAATGTGGGCAACACCAAAGACATTTTCTCCTTCTTTAGCCTGTGGTCCCAATACTACTTGTTCTTGCTGTTGCGGCTTTCCTCTTCTTGGAGCCATTCTGTTACAAAAAAAACAACACTAACACTGAACACGATATATTATAAGAAACAGTGTAGACCTAAACAAATTCCCCAGCCTATTTAACAATTTTTATCTATATTTACTTTACTTGTCTAGTGGTGCAGTTTGACCGCAATCTTTCATTTACTCTATAAAAAGAGAATGGAATAACAAGGGGCACAGCCTCTGCAATCAAAAAAGTTTGGACAAGATAAGATTGATCATTGTTGAAGACCTGTGCTTCTTATAGAACTGAACGATGAATAGATGAGGGATGGGAATAGAATGCACAATTACGAATTTCTTACTACATACTTGAATTTTATTTTGTTAGTGAAAATTAAGCTTCGGTGGTCAAAAGCTTAGAAATACAATAGGATGAAAAGTCTAACGTGAAGAACAATTTGTTTTTTAAGCATTACCTATAAACAAATGAATAAAGCAGCAAATCTGTTTCAATTGTTTGTAATTAATTAATACATGTATTGTGATTCATTATTGTATTCTACATTTTCAACTTATCTATACGGATTGGACTGGATTTACAGAAATTATCAGAATCATACCTTTATGCGTTAAGAAAGCAATTGTAAAAGGAAGAACATTTAGTACTTCCGCTTTGCATGTAAAAAAATATACAACTGTTCACACTTAGTAAGAAACGATTCAATTACAAACATTTTACAGTTTTTATACAAACCGGGTAGGAGGGAGATGTAGGGTTATAAAATAATTTAGACAGAAAAACTGTTATCTTTAAAGCGAATAGTAAAATAACAATGTAATAGGATAATAGTTTTATAAATCACTACTGTGGTAAAACACATATTTATACCAACACTATGCTACCAATGTCAGACTTGGCAACTGACATAATATACACATAAGAGAAAGATCGAAACGTGCAAAATTAATTGTCTAAGGAAGGCTATTGGAGTCACCAGACTCGACAAAATGCGCAATGAAAACATCAGACAGATAATAGGTATCACATCATGCATCGAATATATAAACAAGTCAACTAAAAACAGACAAACAACAGCAAGAAATGGACAGAATAAGATTCCTCACATTGAAGATAGATATAAATCGCTGAAGGACTCTGTATGCTACCCTGACGCGTTACGTACAGACAGAAATATAGATAGATAGATAGATAGATAGATAGATAGATAGATAGATAGATAGATAGATAGATAGATAGATAGATAGATAGATAGATAGATAGATAGATAGATAGATAGATAGATAGATAGATAGATAGATAGATAGATAGATAGATAGATAGATATCTTGGGATAACCTTTCATAGAAGTCTCTCATGCAACAAACACGCCACAAATATTATTCAGAAGGCTAACAGAGGGATCAGTGTTATCAAGGTTATGGCGACTTTCGACATGCAGCAATGGGTACTGTTTCTGCTTCTACAAGTTATGGTGCTATCTATCATAGAGTATGGCCTCGGCCTACTAACACTTTTACAGGTATAAATCGATAAATTGGAAACGTCCAAAATGGGGCAGTGAGAGCGGTACTAGGGATACACCCATCTCTACTATGAGATTTCTGCGTGATCTCCCCAGCATTAGAGTGCGACGTCAGGTAGCACAAGTTAGGTCGTACCTTAAAGTGACAGAGTGCAACCACCACACATTACACCAACGTCTAGATAAGTCAAAGGGAAAACGAATCAAGCGTGGCAGATCATGGATGGAAGACGCTGACGACACACTGCGAAGAGTATGTGAATTTAAAGAAATAGGAAAGGGCAGTGAAAGGGTAGAGGTAGACACTGAGAAGAAATCATTGACTTAAGTAATAATACAACTAGATAAAGCGTGTCGAAAATGGACGGGTTCAGGGCCCAGGTTGTAGTGCATGAACTCGCCCAGCTACACTTGAAACCACAAGACATAATTATATACACAGATAGCTCCGTTAACAGAAAAACAAATAAAAGCGGTTGGAGTTTTGTTGCCTACAGAAACGATATGAAGTTGGTTGAGAAATCTTCAGCATACTCCACTGTCACATCAAGCATGAGATGGAGATAGGGGGAGTTACAGCAGCACTTAATTGGTTGATAACTCATACATCAACAGACTCGGTAATACTCACAGACTCTCAAAGCATGATAGAAAAGTATATGCTGAGAAAAGAATGGTGGGACTTATTGAACAACTCATTTGTCCAGAGCATTACATGGATATACTGCCCTGGTCATGCTGGGGTCAAAATAAACGAGAGAGACGACTTATTGGCAGGCAATGTTGTGATAGATGGCGCAATGCTGAGAAGAGATAAAGCAGATTTAATAAAGGCAGTAATAAATTCATTTCAATATGTAGATGATGTCAAAGATGAGAACGTGCACATACAGAGAATGTTAGAAATGGGAGTATCTAGAGAGAAGGGTAGGAAAAGTAAAACTTTTGGAAGGCCCTGAAGATCACGCAATCAACACCTTACCGGAACACTGAGTCTACATACACTGAGATGGCTGCTGGGACAGAGCGGAGCACTTATGGGAATGTCTCTCGTGCTGTGAAGCTAGCTTATAATCAAGAATCCTATATTAACATATGGATGCGAGTCTTAGACAATAAACAAAAAGGAAAGTGGAAAATTAGAGGCAATAAAGATGTGGTTCTACAGAAGAATGCTGACAAGGACTGTCAGAAAAACTAATGTGGAGGTGTTCAATGAGTCATGAAATGAAAATAGACACAGAAAAGAGCATGATCTTGGTTAACAGCAGAGATACAGAGACACTGACGAATATCATAATGATTGGGCAGAAACTCGAGGAAATAAGATCTTCTACTTTTGTTCACTTGAAACATGTCTATATCTGTAATTCTCTCTCCTTAAACCCTTCGAGGCTAGCACCGTGTAGTGGTGATGGGGCTTAGTTCAGCCATTAGGGGCTGGAAACTAAGACTGGTCGGGCAGTCCCACTCGAGTAGGACCACAGTCCTGCCCAAGTAAGCAATGTGCTGAAAACGATGGCAACCAGCCAAAAGGCGCATAACTAATCAGGATGCCACGCACAAAACACAATGGGAACATGTCTACAATAAGATAACTCGGATTCTGCAATATGTAGAGATGGGAAATACACATCAGAATTAAATATATCTCTGGAGATGACTTTAGCTTCTATTTCATAAATAAAGGCAGCTTAGTCATAGTTAAAGTCCAGACCGATTTGTGTAACAAAGTAACAAAAGTCAGTTCATTCCAATTCTTTTTCATTCAACAGAAGAACAATACCGGTACTTAGAGAAAGTAAAACAACCAATATTCATACTATTCAAGAACTTCACAGAATAGCTTTGAACGGACAGCATTGGAGAGATCTGACCTCTGCGCTAACTTCAGCGCAAAAGGAAAATGAATGAATGAATGTCATAGCAGGCGCCGCGACATGTACAGGAAGGATTTTAATTGTATCTTCGAAAGAAAAAATCCTGTCCCAACCGGGACCTCAAGGGTATGAGAACGGCGTTCTAACCAAGCGGTCATGTGTTACATCAGTGTTGGAGTGAAAACCGAACTTTATAACTCAATACGTTATACAATATAAAGTGTGGTACAAAGGGTCTCGCATAGCTCTCGTGCGGACCCATGATTAGTGGATAACCAAGACCCTAAGAGTACCTCCTCGTGGTGCACGCTGAAAACAGAAATACAGCGGCTCTTGCTGTATATAAATAACCAAATGGTCAGAGGGTGTCCGACATAGTGGATGGTGCCGCAGTAACCTAATGAACAAATAGTCAAGCAAAATGAATTAAACAGGTTACTAAAACACTTACCTTGCCTATTAATAAAAATATATAAAAAATTATATATAAAAAAACATACAATAAAACTAAACAGGACAATTCTCCACTTATCGGCTCAAATTGAACCTTTTTCAAGAGACAAACAACAGAAAACAACACAATAAAAACAAAATAGATGACTAGATTTCTACTATGGAGACGGGGCTTGATGAAATCTGGTCATCTATTTTGTTTTTATTGTGTTGTTTTCTGTTGTTTGTCTCTTGAAAAAGGTTCAATTTGAGCCGATACGTGGAGAATTGTCCTGTTTAGTCTTGCTGTATACCTGGCCAACACACATAGGCTCGTATCCGTGGATGTGGATGCTGTAGATGGAATGAGAATTTCCTGCAGAGAGACAGGAAATATCTCCGAAATCTCTACACCATCATATCCAACATATGCAAGGCATCTGTGCTTTCCGACCTGCTGGCTTAAAAAGCAGAAACATTGTAGGGGCGGCCAATGTCAATGTCCCTAATATACAGTGATTTTACGTGTACACACCACATGTAAAAGTTAATATATGCTAGAAGGCGCAGTGTATGAGAGTCGATTCAGTGGCAACAGAGCTACAATGATCGATAGGCGTAAGCGGTGCTCATGTTCGAGAACACACAGAAGCCCATATGTCTCGTCACAGTTGATCCCATTCAAAGTAGGAGTCATGACTCAGTATTGGATATGCCAACTTGACCATGCACTCTTGAGTATGAAAGAAAGCTTTGAACACAGCTCCCCATTGCACACAGGACAATAATTGAATAAATGTTTACTACCCTAGATAATACAAAAACCAGATGTGCTTTTTGCGTCTGAGGAAATCCTAAGAAGATTCTTTTTAAAAGAACAAAGGGATGACTATAACTGCCCCCGCCAAAGTAAAATATAAACATACGGTTTTACACGTAATCAGCCCACAGTGTTTGTGGTGATTGACTGATGGTACATTTTGTGCATCTTCTCACAGGGATACTGTTTTACTGTATATCGTGATATAAAATCTTTTTTGTGTTATTAGGTTTTTGATAAAAGTTTTTCTTTTGGTGTATAAACGCGTATCAAGGCAATTAATCCAAATGTCCAGTATGTTTCTGGCAGTAACCATACTTTGAATCTGGTGGAAGTACAAGCAGTGTCAAAAACATTGAACTCAGTTACGTTTTTTGGTACTATGGATCGGGTACGGAACCTTTTCTCATCCTCGAGTTTGGTTCCGCTTTAGGAAGAACTCGACAGATGAGTTGGACTCGGACTCGTTCGCCCTCTTAGCCGAAGTGTTGTTCACTGACGTTGTGAACCACTCGTCCAAGTCCGAGGCTGTACACATATTTAGAATCGTCAGGGACTGGCATTTTGTTCTAGAGCCGAACTGTGCTAGTCACCTTGGACTGTTGTGCCTGTCTCCATTGAGTACTGAACCTTTTCTCTACGTGAACATGATTCCGGTATAGGAAAAACTCAACAGTAGAGTTGGGCCCGGGCTGTGATCACCGGTAACTAGAAGCTTGTCTTGAGCAAACAGCACTTTAGTTCCGGTTTCCTTGAAACGTTTTCCGTTCTCTTTGCACATGCCGCTTCCCCCTAGCGGTGTGCTTCCCTCTCAGTGTACTCATTGTGTTATTAATCTTATGTTGCTTAACGCACCAATTCTTTAAATTTCTAATAGCACCTGCCCACTTCGTAACAACTGCATTGGCCGCCCCTCAAATGCATCTGTCGAACTGTCTAGCTTCACTGTGTGTCGACAGTGTTGCTGCATGTGGTTGCGCAGATGTTTCGGAGATATTGCCTGCCTATTTGCAGTCAAATCTCTTTCCATCTACAGCATCCACATCAACGAGCCTAAGAGTGTTAGCCAGGAATACAGCAAAAACTGTTAGGATTTTGGTTATCTGCTAACCCTGGATCCGCTGAGAGCAATGCGGTACCCTTCACAATTGATGGTAGGTGATTGGTACATCTGGTTTCATGGCCAGATGTTGGTTGGCAAATCTGGTTGGTCTTCGGCAGAACCTTCCTTAACCAGTTATATATATACCTTTTAAATCTTCTTCTTCGTCGGCAATCATAGGCCTACACATCCGTTAAATAAACATTCGCCCACATAAAGATCTTCTGGGGAAAGCTGCAATGGTTACCAAACTAGATACAATAAGAAATGAAGAAATTAGGAAAAGAGTTGGTATATCATGTATCGAACATATTGAGAGACAGCAAGTAAAATGGTTCGGTCACCTTATGAGAATGAAGCCAAACCAAATACCAATAAGAGCATATAATACAAGAATATCCGGGCGTAAAGCCAAAGGTAGACCATGAAAACGGAGGATAGAAAACATCAAGATAACCTTGAACAAACATGGACTAAATGCAACCTCGGCGACACATCTGACCTTGAAACGACAGCTTAAGATACCACCCCTACGCCGGCAAGTGTGAATGCGATCAACAATCATTCACCTGGGGATAGACAATAGATCTTCTTTTTCCGCGTTCGTTTTAAAATTCCTGCAGATTAGCAGGATGTAGTCCAGAGAACGGAATGAGATGTGTCATGGTTTACAGCATTGCTGCGATATCTGCGTGACACATCTGAATTTATCATGGTTTTGGGTCACTTTGACCCCAAATGGGATGAGACAGCCAACTCCACCTCATAACCTCTTTAGACGCCTCTTACAACATGCATGGAAGGTAAACAGTGTTGCTATTCTTCCCTCTCGGGCTCCCGCAACACGGGCGATAACGATATACAGGCAAACATGCATTAGATTAGAATGAATATTCGTCTGTACAAATATGTGGGCGAACACAAGCGATAGAGTTGTGGAGAAACATGATCGCCTACGCCACTCAGCATGTCACGTTATTGATTGATGTTTGCAATGTGGGCGTGATTTTCCTACACTCCTCCGAATCGCTGAGGTTAGAGTTGTTTGCTTTTTGTGCTGATGTATCCTACGACCCTGACGAGCTTGTTATGAGTGTTATTATTATTATTAATTATTATTTGCAATTTTGAAAAACTGGATTGGAAATGAATCCGTTTTGAAATTATGAACAATTTACGAGAATTAACGGAATCTTCCGATTTCTGCCGAACGACTTTGTTATTGTGTTGAAAGCTGAGCGAGGGGACGGGAATTGACCCATTGCCCTATTTGGCAGCAGTTGCGTGCGCCTGCTTTCAAACATCATGGCAGCAGTGTGAATATGATTTGTAATTAAATTATTTATCTTATTTAAAGAATCGTACACTATGTTGGTCAAGTAAGATAATTCGATCCACATCTGCTTGTGGTCAGGGTAACGTCTGCTGTGTTAACATTTCGTCGGATAACCCAGTTTTTGGTCTGGGCTTGTCGAAGGCGCCGGTGGCTTTATCGTACATCTAATTATAAATTCTGTAAACATGGATTTAATGTTCGAATGGGAATATGAAGGGGATAGGTTTTCTTTCGAGGACAGTGATCGTTTTGAAGAGGATTCTCTTTGTTCGTGGGGAAGTGAACCAGAAAGCGTATGCAATAATTGGAGAGGTTGGAAAAGACAAAATGTCGGACCCAACGTAGGCATAAATAGGGGTGAGTAACCTCCACCCACCAGCTGGGCAGGTCATATATAAATATATCTAGTATATAAGTAGTATTATCATTAAAGTAATAAACTAAAACACCGTTGAAGATAACTTTTTCAATTTATTATCCCATACCTTCATGAAACTGAACCGATATATTATTATATAGGCTATCATATATATTCTGTTCATTGAAATCGTGGAAGTTTGTAACCTCATTATTCATCTCTCTATTTATTGACATTCTCGGCAACGATTTTTAGCTAACTGTACTATCATATACCCCAAACTCATTCACCCTCTTATAGTTGTAATAATATATTTGATATATTTTTGTGTGTTATACTACACATATCATTCTGTGAAATCCACGTAAGATTGATCATAAGCCCAGTGTGTGACCCATATTTTCAATTGTGTGTTGCACTTTATTAAAAAAGGAAGGAAAAGTGCACTGCAGTTGTCCCAACTTAACCTAGTTTTAAAATGACATATTATCCCTGGTTCTGCACATTTAAACATCTTTTCATTTATGTTTTGTGCATACAAATCTGCAATTGCTTCATATATGAAGACAATCTAAACTCAGGTCTGAATTCCAGCCTCATTTGACTGTTGCAGTGAGAAAAAATTCCAGCATCCTGAATAAATTATGGACCTAAAGTGGGTCAAATGTGTTGCCTCCAGAGACAAAGAATACCAATGATCTAAAAGGAGGTTACACTTGACACAGTACACACAACTGGATTAGAATCTTGTATGAACATTTTTGGTTGAGAAAGGGGAGATAGGTGATATATTGTCCAACATTTTGAGGGGCTAGTGTATTTAATAGTAGGATGTCTGATAATTACAGAAGAAAGTTGGCTAAAAATACATAGTTTATAATGTATTTATAGTGCAAAACCAACACACATAGAATGGATAATTTGAGCAAGAGTACATTTGAGGGGGAAGGTGGGATAGAAAGAAAGAACACCATAAACCAGCTTAAGCAAGTGAAGGAGTTGATAGGATGGAATAAAGTAGTTTGGGAGGATGGTAGAATGGAGACATAAATAATCAAAAGAATAGGTGTTGGATGGCAAGGTTTAAACATTTTTGTCAAACTATTTGGTCTCTGCATTACTCTTAATATGTTAGTGTTTTCCTGGGGCCAAAAGATAAACAAAGAATAATGTGGTCTCCTATGCATTACTCTTAATGTGTTAATGTTTTCCTGGGGTCAAAAGATAAACAAAGAATAATGTGGTCTCCTATGCATTACTCTTAATGTGTTAATGTTTTCCTGGGGCCAAAAGATAAACAAAGAATAATAACCTCTTACCTGCCACACATCTAGTAAAAGGCAACTACCCCGATGCCTGTAAGTATGGGTTGGTGTATGCATTTCCATCCCATAAAGTACAAAGGGTATGATCACATATCACGGGCCTGCAGTGCACTTCCTGTTCACAGTTTTTAAGAAACCTGCACTGATCTTAATTTTAATACAATACGCGTGTTATAGATCTGCGCTATGCACCAAGAGCCCAGTGCGTAGTGCGCAGACTGATGCATTAAAAGTTGGGAACTATATTTCATCTCAATTTTCAGATAATGGGTTGGCCCTATATATGTGATCATGCCATTCAAAGTTATCCAGGTGACATGCTGCGTTCATTCTCAAACTCCTATAGATCAACAGGATGTAGTCTGGAGAACGGAATGCACGGTGTCATGGTTTACAACTTTTTAGGCCCCATCAACACACAGGCAAAATCTAGGAAAGTAGAGGTGGATAACATGATGCAGACCACATCATTGCAAGCATTGTATTTGTCACAGAAAAACAAGTGTCGGTCCAAAAAGGGGAGTTATGAATAGTAACACTAGCCTGCCATACATGTCATAAGAGGCAACTAAGAAGGTTATGAGGATATGGTTGGCTGTCCTGTCACATAAATCAAAGAGATCCAAATGAATGTACAAAGCAACATCATAGTTGTTGTTCATGCAGGCCGTAAGAGACATCGAGGGAGGTTTGTGGGTTAGTTAGCTATCTGATCATTGTCATAACACTCTTGATGGCGTTCGTGAGTGATCTGATATCGATTTAGTATGTCTTTCCACATGTTTCTTGGTGAAGTTGGTTTTCCCATCCCATAGGTCAGTTACCCAAATCCCATGTTAAGTTTCATGTGTCAGGTCTAAAGGAGCACATATAGCAGGCAACCTGTAAACCGTGACACAGCACAGTCCATTCTCCTGACTACATCCTGCTAAATGAGTTTGAGAATGAATGCAGAAGATGAAGAATAATCAGTGGTTACTAGGGAGTTGTACTGGAAGAAGAGATAAAAAATGTGGCAAAAGAAATTTGCTTACTCAAAGAATAGCAACACTGTGATCTGTCATGTATGTTGTAGAAGAAGCTAAAGAGATTTGGAGATGAATTGGCTGTCCCATCCCATAGGAGTGACCCAAAGCCATGATGGAAGTTTAATGCGATGAGCTGAGTGGTGTAGATATTGAAACTAAGTTGTAAATCATGACTCCATATTTTATTCTCTGGATTACAACCAGCATTAAAACTGGCATTACAACCATATAACCAGCATTAAAACTGGCATTACAACCATATAACCAGCATTAAAACTGGCATTACAACCATATAACCAGCATTAAAACTGGCATTACAACCATATAACCAGCATTAAAACTGGCATTACAACCATATAACCAGCATTAAAACTGGCATCACAACCATATAACCAGCATTAAAACTGGCATCACAACCATATAACCAGCATTAAAACTGGCATTACAACAATATAACCAGCATTAAAACTGGCATTATATCCATATAACCAGTAATGCAACCACATAGCCAACATTACAGCCACATAACCAGAATTACAAACAAATATATAGTTACACTCTATCAAGCACTGAAAGTCTTCACCGAACCAGGACTGCCAAGGCCAAAGAAGATAGCTATATTCACAGATTGCAGATCCCTACTTGAATCAATCCAGAGCAGCAGAAATTAAAGCCTTCAACACGACATCAGACATGAGCTAAAACATATAAAAAAAATCATCAGCTATTGTCCTTCAATGGATACCATCACACTGTGGAATCATGGGAAATGAGAAAGCGGATGCCCTGTCAAAAAGAGGAAGCGAAATGGAACAACACAAACATCTACTGTCCTACGGAGAAGCACAAATTAATCAAGATCATATGGTATACACAGCAAAGTGGAAGAAATAAATGGAAGTGGAAGACAAACATGATGCAATACATCACCTCCAAAGATATCAACAGACCACAATATTTCGCCTTAGAACAGACCACTGCAGACTGTTGGGTTACCTTTACCGATTGAGGATCTTGTACACAGATGAATGTCCATGTGGATCAGGAACCAAGACTACAGAACACATACTTCAGGACTGCCCAACATACATAGAGCAGAGACAGCAGACCTGGCCAGAGGATACAGACTTTAGGCAAAAGCTATGGGGCAGCCTCTCTGACCTGGAGGAGACAGTGGACTTCGCCCTGACAATATAACATGACCACAAATGCTGATCACAAAAGAAGAAGACAACCATATAACCAGCATTACAACCATATAACCAGCATTACATTCATATAACCAGCATTACAACCATATAATCAGCATTACAACCATATAATCAGCATTACAACCATATAATCAGCATTACAACCATATAACCAGCATTACAACCATATAATCAGCATTAAACCATATAATCAGCATTACAACCATATAGCCAGCATTACATTCATAAAACCAGCATTACATTCATATAACCAGCATATCATCCATATAACCAGCATTACAACCATGTAACCAGTATTACATTCTGCATTACATCCATATAACCAGCATTACAACCATATAACCAGCATTATATATATATAACAAGCATTGCAATCATATAACCAGCATTACATCAATACAACCAGCATTACAACCATACAACCAGTATTACAACCATACAACCAGTATTACATCAATACAACCAGTATTACAACCATACAACCAGTATTACATCAATACAACCAGCATTACAACCATACAACCAGTATTACATCAATACAACCAGCATTACAACCATACAACCAGTATTACATCAATACAACCAGTATTACAACCATACAACCAGTATTACATCAATACAACCAGTATTACAACCATACAACCAGTATTACATCAATACAACCAGCATTACAACCATACAACCAGTATTACATCAATACAACCAGCATTACAACCATGCAACCAGTATTACATCAATACAACCAGCATTACAACCATACAACCAGCATTACATCAATACAACCAGCATTACAACCATACAACCAGTATTACATCAATACAACCAGTATTACAACCATACAACCAGTATTACATCAATACAACCAGCATTACAACCATACAACCAACATTATATCTATATATTACATTAGCATTACATCTATATATAACAATAAATATAAGGTAATACTGCAGGGAAACGAACAACAATAGTACTTATGTAGAACACAGGTTTTTGATGTTTCACTTGAACACAACAGACGGACTATTACTAAGACTAAGGGGTTATGAGATGTAAACACGAAAACATTCAAATTACAATACACAAGACATTTTCAACGTTTCTTCTTCTTTCGTTTGCTAATAATGTCTATACCTGCAGTGTTGTTTCTTGTATAAATTGGACAGTGTTTTCCATTTCTTGTTTTGTACCATAAAGTTTAACATTCATTGGTGTATCAGAAGGCCAGTATGTGCATCTTAATGTGTCATAGTTTGCACATTCTTGAAGGATATGTTCTGAAGTCTGGTTGACTTGTCCACAATTACACTTTGCTGTTGTGCCAATTTTAAATTTTGTATACATATGGCTGCTTAGTCTATTGTGTCCAGTTCTGAGTCGAAATATGATGACCTGTTCTTGTCTGTTAAGTAGGTGGTAGTCGTCCCGTGGAGGTAAGTTAGGCTTTCGTTGTGCCTTTATCATGGATTTCTTTTGTTGATAGCTGATTGGTACATCCGGTTGCTGCATGTTAGCACTTTCCTTGGCGAGTTGATCAGTTCTCTCATTTCCTGCTATTCCACAGTGTTCAACGTTTCAAACCAATAGGTCTTTCTCAAGAATGTATAAAATAAACAATGAAAACTTTCCTGATTGTTTTTTTTAGAGAGCCAACAGATATTTTTTGGACTAAAATTGTCTTTTGTTTTGCATGTTTGACTAAAAAGAAATTGTGTTTAATTAAAATTATGTTTTATATTGATGCAAACCAGGAACCCTGAAATAGACGGCAGACAATAAAATAGAATCGGGTGTCTCAATCTTAGTGAGAGGTGATCACGGATGAATGTTTAATGTTTTCGTTAAAATGTAACTAAATTGGTAATTCATGCTTGAGAGTTTTAACTAAAGGTGTTTTATTTTTGTTGTAGAACGTCAGGTGAGCCCCCTAGCAGAATTATCAGCTAAAGCTGTGGCCTGCTATATTCCATTTGAAGTAGTGGAGCATTTTCCAGAGCCTATTCCTGAGCCAATCCAGTTGAGAATAACCTTCTGGAGTTTCCCAGAGAGTGAGGAGGATATACGGTAAATTGATATAACTAGAGACTGTGATGCAATCTATACCATTATTTATATATATATATAAATATATATATATATATATATACATATATATACAGTAGAAATATGATTATCCGAATCCCAATTAACCAAATCCTCAATTATCCGAATCGAATTTCGGTGAAATAATTTTAGAGAGTTAGCGGATGCGGTAGAGAGGTCCCTGGGCAGTGAGCACATGCTGTTACTATGTAGTTTATTTGCAACACATATTTACTTACATATTACTCTACTTTTATCAATAAAATTCCGTACATCTCATTGTACGATTGTATGTATGTACACTGTTTTCCTTCATTCCTTAGCTATATCCAATTATCTGAATTTTCGATTATATGAATCGACACGATCCCCAATTAATTAGGATAATCATATTTCTAATATATATATATAAGACTGTGATGCTTTCTATACCATTAGTTATATAAATCACCTGTCAATTACCGGGGTCCAAAAGGTGGGAGTTGGAGGCAAGGAATATCAACATTGTTTGCCTTCCATGCATGTCATAGGAAACAACTAAAGAGGTTATGAGATGGAGTTGGCTGTCCCATCCCATATAGGGTTAAAGAGACCCAGAAGCCGTGCTGAAGTCGGATGTGTTTGACAGAAAGGCGTAGGTACCACAGCAAGGCTGTATACCAATACACAACCAAGTCTGTTCTCCAGACTACATCCTGCTAATCTGCAGGAGTTTGAGAATGAACACAGAAGAAGTTACGTAACTAATATTGTTTAAGGTCTCAAAGGCATGTATATGTAGGGGGGTGTTATGTATGCAAATTTAGAAGGGAGGTATTCCAGTGTACAAGTATCCCAGGATTACCACATCCTGCCAGAGGTACAGTACATACATTTAGGCCAACATCATTCTTCTGTCAAATTTGTTGACTCATCCGCAGTGCTGGGATCTAGCATTCCCCATCAACTAATAGTCTGCCACAAAAGGACAAAGCTGCAGTGTCTATTGGCCTGCATCTCTGTGTCATCAATAGAAGGTGGTACTGCTAGTAGAACATAATGGAAAATAATACTCATGTGAAAGACAGGTAATGAAGTCCTACTGAATGACGACTAAAACACTACACACTATCACTAACGGATGTAAATATGGTACATATAACAAAACAAAACACAGAATATAATCTACAAATGACAATACACAGGACAAAGTCGACGTTTCGGACCAATAGTCCTTTTTCAAGATACGGACATAACATACAAACATAAAAAAACCACAAGTAGAAATGAATGCGTATCCGAGTGAAATGTGGTAGTAAGATAGATACTGGAAGCATACGAACAGGAAGTACACAAAGACGATAATACAGGTGGAACGAGAGGAACAAAACTATGACGTAAGAAAGACCAATATGACAGAGAACTAAGCGAAAGAGTGGTCGGAATTGAGTCCAAATGGCTTGATGGTACCCAACTCGAAAATGAGACGATTTTCGAGGGCTTACCTAGATCTATCATCGGTGGTGCAGGATCTGATGGCAGTGACCTGAATGTCAAGGACACCACGGTGGCCATCGCCGTTGAAGTGATCAATATTCGCTTCTTCAGGATATCCACCGCTACCATCATCGTCTTCGGCTGCATTATCATTTCTTTGGCAAAGCGTCATCTGCCACTGATGATTTGTTCTCTCGATATGAACAGAAGAAACATTCTTGGGATCCTAAACCTGGTGCATCCGAGGCTCTTGATCTTTATATCAAGAACACCCTCCATGACATCCAATCACTTCATCACAGCCGCATCAAACACTTTAACATCACCCCTGACGAATCTCGCGCCTTGGCGAATCTTCACCGCCGGGATGATATTGTCATCAAACTAGCTGATAAGTGTGGGGCCGTTGTTGTGTGGCGCAAGGACCTTTACCTCCAGGAGGGCCACCAACAACTTTCTAACCCCTCTTCCTACACTGCTCGCACATCAGACTTGACGGTATCTAACCAGAAGGTGGTCAACAACACTGTGAACACCCTCATCCTGGACAACCACCTTCCCACCACTGCCAAGGCTCTTTGCATCGATAAAAGCTGTTTAGGCAGACCTGTCTTCTATATGCTGCCCAAAATACACAAGGAATTGAATCCCGGCAGACCTATTGTCTCAGCTTGCTCTTGTCCTACAGAGTGCATCTCTGACTTCCTCGACAGTATTTTGCAGCCCTTAGTCGAGGCACTGCCTTCATTCTTGAAAGACACCAAGCATGCTCTCACCATTTTTTCTTCTGTGCATTTGTCTTCTGATCACACCTATCGTCTGTTCTTGCTTGATGTTTGCTCTCTGTACACGTCTATACCACATGCCGATGGTCTTAGGGCGTTGCAGTTCTTTCTGGACAAGAGTCAGCATCCTTCTGTATCTACTCCAACCCTTATCCGCCTTGCTGAACTGGTGCTCACACTCAACTCTTTTGAATTTGATGGACATTTCTTCAATCAGATCAGTGGTGTGGCCATGGGCACTAAGATGGGGCCTAGCTATGCCTGTCTTTTCATGGGACATCTAGAACATCTAGTTTGGTCTACCTACGAATGCCCATTCCCATCTCTTATCCACAGATACATTGATGATGGGATAGGCATTACTGACATGACAGAAGCAGAACTGTCTCGCTTCATCAACTTCATCAACAATTTCAACCCCGCTATTAAATTCACATTTACCATTTCCACCACCTCTGTCCATTTCCTGGACATCATTGTCACTATTCATCCCCTATACCTCAGCACATCAGTCTACTACAAACCCACTGATGCACATTGCTTTCTGGTCTACACTTCTTCTCATCCTCCCGCCTGTCGTAACTCTCTACCTTACTCACAGCTTCTTCGCCTTCGTCGCTTATGTAGCGATGACGACAATTTTCTCGACAAATCCTCTGAGATGATTAAGTTCTTTCGTAGATGCTCCTTCCCTGACAGCATTCTTTCATTGGCTTGGCTCCGTGTACGCCAGCTATCTCGCCTTGATACCTTGAATAATTCCCAGGGTTCTTCCTCCTCCTCTGATAGGGTTAAACTGGTTCTTACCTTCCATCCCCATAACTCGACTGTCCGTCGCATTCTACTTAAACATTATTCCCTTCTCCAGTCTGATTCTGACACCCGTGACGCTTTCCACAAATTACCTCTGGTGGCCTATAGGCGCGACAAAAATCTGAAGGACATCTTGGTCCACAGCCACCTCAGGTCCTCTGCACCTGACCATTCTGGTACCGTGCGGTGCTCATGCGGTCATTGTTTCACATGTCCTTATGTGGTTCAGATGCGCTCCATCTCATTCCCCAAGGCCAGTTTCTCCATCGATGAGGCCTTTACATGTGAATCCCGTAATGTTATTTACGTAATCATATGTAAACGCTGTGTTAAGCAATATATCTGTGAGACTGGCTTTAGACTGAGCGACCGCTTCTGTAACCACTTGCATGCTATCAAACACAGAACACCCACTCCTGTGGCCAATCACTTCAACGACGATGACCACCGTGGTATCCTTGACATTCAAGTCACTGCCATCAGATCCTGCACCACCGATGATAGATCTAGGTATGCCCTCGAAAATCGTCTCATTTTCGAGTTGGGTACCATCAAGCCATTTGGACTCAATTCCGACCACTCGCTTAGTTCTCGGTCGTATTGGTCTTTGTTACGTCATCGTTTTGTTTCTCTCGTTCCACCTGTATTATCGTCTTTGTGTACTTCCTGTTCGTATGCTTCCGGTATCTATCTTACAACCACATTTCACTCGGATACGCATTCATTTCTACTTGTGGTTTTTTTAATGTTTGTATGTTATGTCCGTATCTTGAAAAAGGCCTATTGGTCTGAAACATCGACTTTGTCCTGTGTATTGTCATTTGTAGATTATATTCTGTGTTTTGTTTTGTTATATGTACCATATTTACATCCGTTAGTGATAGTGTGTAGTGTTTTAGTCGTCATTCAGTAGGACTTCATTACCTGTCTTTCACGTGAGTATTATGTGTCATCAGTGGGGATTACTTGATAGAAGACAGATTAACTGGCACATTGTCAATCATATAATGTAACATGACCAATAGGGCCTGTCATATTTAGAACTTTGTATATTTTACCTCCAGATTGTACTCTTGCCTGGCTAATGGAAGTGCAGATGAGTTTACTAAAGGTGAACATTTGTACAAAAACAAGTGTGTGAAGGATACATTGCAAATTGGTAAGCTGAATTGTATATTTATGTATACTTAGGTGCATTCACGCCAAAGTTGAATGTGCTGGGCCAAAAGGTGCAAATAACGCAGCCTGCTATAAAACCAGCAGCGTTACATACTTCATGCTCCCCAGTGGAAATCGCAAAAAATTTCATGCAGGGCGAATGCAGAAAAAGATGATGATGCCCTAAAATATGTAAGGTGTTGCTGCGTATAGAATATTTTCATTAATGGTAGCCTAGGCTGTAGATATCTCCACAGGGCACTATCTCGTTCTTCTTCTGCGTTCTCAAACTCCTGCATATTAGACGGATGTAGCCCATAGAACGGAATGTGCTCTATCATGGTTTACAGCTTGAATGTGATATTTGTGCCTTTTGCTCTGACACATCCGACTTCAGCATGACTTCTAGGCTGACTCTTTATGGGATGGGACATCCAACCCCCACCTTCAACTACCTCTTTAGTTATACCTCTGACATGCGTGGTAGATAAGTGTCGCTATTCTTTGCTCCTCCTTTTGCGTGCAGGCAACAAACAGGTGGTTATTGAATTTGAGTTTTATTGTAGGAATTTTAGTAAAACTGTTTGGTCAGAAAATGTCATGACTGTTGTGTATATGTATCTTCAGAAGCTTTTAAATTGATGTGTAGACAAATTCAATTGCAAACAAGAAGAAGAGGAAAGAAAATCAGAAATGATATCCTTGTATTTCCGGGTCCCAAAAGGGGAGCAAAGAATAGCAACACTGTTTACCTTCCATGCACATCATAAGAGGACAATTAAGGTTACAGGGTGAAGTTGGCTGTCCCATCCCATATAGGATCCAAATTGCCTAAAAACCATGCTGAAGTTGGATGTGTTAGGATGAAAAGGAGCATATATTGCAGCATAGCTGTAAACCAGACACAACATATTCAGTTCTCTAGAATACATCCTGCTAATCTGCAGCAGTTTGAGATCGAATGGCAGAAGAAGAAGAATATCGCTGTATGTAAAAGTTTACTGTGTATTAATGAATACTCTGTGGGGGTGTGTCTTGTTGGCTCTGTAGTAGATTGGTTAGTGAAGCTGTCTCGCAAACACAACTTAGTCAAACCTACCACAACTTAGAGTTTGAGAATGTTACAAAATGTGGGAAGAGGCAAATTCGAAACAGACCTTAATCAATAATATAAGAAAAAGACTATCTTCTTTTTTTTGGCCACTTCATGAGACAGGCAGGTTTGGAGAACATAGTCACAACAGGCAAAATTGAAGACAACAGAATCAAAGGGCGACATCGTGAGAAAATATTAGACAATTTGACAACCTGGCACGGCAGGAAAACAATAACAATCTTTATGCATAATACAAAGAGCTGCGGAGAGACATGACTGCCTATGCCAGCCAACATGGCACCTGATGATGATGATGATTATATATGGATTTATTTATTTTAGAAGTTTCTGGAATATTTCTTTCATGCCAGGATTCCACTTGAGTGGTACAGTTATGACAACACAGAGTGTGGGACAGATTCAAAGCAAGGGCAGTTGTAATGTGGCTGTGGTATTTGATCGTCGCAGAATCTCATCCTGTACTTGCACATGTGGAAGCAGTGCCTTGTGGTGCTCTCATGTTGTGGCTCTATGTCTGTTTAGGATACACCAGGTAAGTGTGGAGTAGCTGCCATGTGTAACTGTGAATGCATTATACTCTTGTAGACCATAATTAGCTGTACGATATCATCATCATCAAGTACCATCTCTGCAACGAAGGTTTGGCTGCAACAGATCTCCAACATTCCCTGTCTCTTGTTTTGGTAGTGCAGTCTGCTAGATTATAACCTGTCCATCTTGTTATATTACTCTCTCACTTGTATCTCTGTCTACCTCTTGCTCGCTTCCCTTTGACTTTACCCTCAAGTATGGTCTTCAGTAAGGTGTCATGTCTTTTAATGTGTCTTAAATATTTTATTTGCCGATCTTGATTTCTCTTCGTAATTCTTTCTTCATATTAAGTGAACCTCTTTGTTTTCTTCCCTTTCCATGATGTTCTCCCTATTCTTCTATATACCCACATCTCAAAGGCATCAATTATGTCTTCTAATTGTTTGTTTAGTGTCCATGTTTCTGAGCCATACAGTAATATAGAATAGATGCAGCATTTTATAATTCTCATTTTTAACTTGTTTGTAATTTGTTTAGATGTTACTATTTTCCTTATACTGTAGGATAATTTGTTTAGATGTTACTATTTTCCTTATACTGTAGGATAATTTGTTTAGATGTTACTATTTTCCTTATACTGTAGGATAATTTGTTTAGATGTTACTATTTTCCTTATACTGTAGGATAATACACTTCTTAAGATATGATCAATATTTATTCTTTGATTCTTGATTAAAAACCAGCATCATGTGGCACATGGGACAATCTCATCTTGATTAAAAACCAGCATCATGGCACATGGGACAATCTCATCTTGATTAAAAACCAGCATCATGGGACAATCTCATAAGTGCTCCGCTTTCCATTCCAGCAGTCATTAAAGAATATGGACTCAAAGTCCCAGTCATATGTTGATTATATGATCTTTGGATTTTTCCATAGAGGACAAGCTTTCTCCCCTCACCCCTTGTCATCACAAAATCTGTCACATTCTTTGCATGTGCATATTATCACCTCCATCATCGTCTTCTTCACTCTGTTGTAAATCAATTGCCACCCTTATTAGATCAGCCCTATTTCTTTGCAATACTATACCACCAACCACAACATTGCTCGCCAATGTGTCTGCCTTTTCGTTGCCTCTGACCCCTACATGACCAAGATAATATATCCATGCTTCATACGACTACCGTTCCATGGAATTGGTAAAACACTGAATGTATAGATAGAATTGTTTATGAATCAAATATATAAAGTTGCAACCGGCAGAAGCAGAGAACAATTTGTTCAGTGTGTGAATTAAAAGAAGTTGGTGAAGAGTGAATGAGTGGAAGTGGACAAAGAGTAAAAAAAGTAGGCGAAGTCAGTGAATGGGTGGAGGTGGACAAAGAGGAAAAGTCTAGGACAAATGTATGTAGTTGTTTGTTTGAGAACCCCAGGAGTTGCAAGCGATTAGCTTATACTTTCTATGTGCAGTGGAGTGGTTTTTCTTAGCTTTCTTTCATATCCAGAAGACCAGCTTTCAGCTTAGTTCAATGCCATTGAAGGAGCCTTCTACTCAGAGGGGGTAATGTATGTAGTAATAAAACTGGGAAAATTGTGTCTAATACAAATGTAGTAATACAACTGGGAACACGTGTAGGGAATAGAACTTGTGTCAGAACAGAGGTGATATTACAAGAGCCTGTCCAGTTGTACTGGAGATATATGAATGAGTGACAGATGCAACAAATGCCTTTGAATCTGCAATCTCGAGCAGACTACAGAAATATAATGTCTTGAGAAATGTGGCTAACTAAAAAGAGCATTATGCAGGTAACTAGAGAAGATTGGTAAATCAGCACAGAGTGAGTGTGGTCAGTAGCTATACATTGAGGGATATGTTGAGGAGATCCGAACACTATTGGACTGATGGTTGAATGTACAGTGAGGATGATCTTTCGACTAACACCAAATTGTCTGCAAAAATCAAGATCACTAAGAATCTTATTATTTGTCCAATTTATACCGAAATGTGCGCCCGTGTGTTGCCGGGCCCCCGAAAGGGGAGCAAAGAATAGCAACACTGTTTACCTTCCACGCATGTCATAAAAGGTGACTAAGGAGATTATGGGATGGAGTTGGCTGTCCCATCTCATATAGGGTCAGTTACCAAAAGCCATGCTGAAGTCGGATGTGTCAGGCCAAAAGGCGTAGATATCGCAGCAATGTTGTAAACCATGACACAACGCATTCCATTCTCCGGACTGTATCCTGCTAATTTGCAGGAGTTTGAGAACGAACGCAGAAGAAGAAGAATACCACAATGTTATTTGAAGTTTATCATGTCTGCTAAGCAGGTCTGGTTTTCTGGATAAATATTGTTGTACTTGAAAGCTCCTCAAGACTCCCAAACTTCTTTCTGTGGATGTCTGTCTCTGTCATACCAAAATGTTCATTCTGGGTGTAGTTTTGGTTTCTTTTATGGACATTTTACTCTTGAATTATTTGTGTTATGTTTAGTTGCTATGTCACATGATTAGTTCATACTGCTGTCATACAAAATAAATTAGTTACATTTTTGAAGTGAAATTTTAAATATATTTTTACTTGCATCTACAGGCGACCTCTGTTTGTCTTCGGGCGCCAGTGTCAGAGTCACTGTCACGTCTTCGAAGAGATCAGCTACAAAAGTTTGCCCAGTACCTAATTAGTTATCTACCCCAACAGGTGAATAAATAAGAGTGTGTGTGCATACTTGAACGGTCTTTCGTGCGTGTTTGTAGTGTAGCAAATGTGTTGATACCCAGGAATTACAAGAGATCTTATTTCCTTTACACATCGGGGTGGTTTCTCCAAAGCTTTATTTTATACCCAGAAGACTCAGTTAGTGTCCATGCATTGCTCTGAAAAGTCTACTACTCATCATCATCATCATCAAGTGCCGTCTCCGCAACGAAGGTTGGCTGCAACGTATCTCCAACATCTCCTGTCTCTTGTCTTGGTGGTGCACTCTGCTAGACTGTAACCTGTCCATCGTGTAATGTTACTCTCCCACTTGTATCTCTGCCTACCTCTTGCTCGCTTCCCTTTGACTTTACCCTCAAGTAAGGTCTTCAATAGTGTCATGTCTTTTAATGTGTCCAAAGTATTTTATTTGCCTGATAAGGGGTATATTTTAAGGGTTATTTATAAGGGGTATACTCAGAGGGGGTATATTTTAGGGGTTTGTGGGTATTCTAATGTTTTTGCGACATGATGTTCGTCCGTCGTAATCGACGATGACCAAAAACTCAACCATAATAATAATAACAATGAGTAATACAAAATAATACAGTTAATAGGTGTGTTTTTAAATGACTAACATGTCTGTGTGTTGTCGGGGCCCGAAAGGGAAGAAAAGAATAGCAACACTGTTTACCTTCCATGCATGTCGTACGAGGCAACTAAGGAGGTTATGGGATGGAGTTGGCTGTCCCATCCCATATAGGGTCAGTGACCCAAGCCATGCTGAAGTCGGATGTGTCAGGCCGAAAGGCGCAGATATCGCAGCAATGCTGTAAACGATGACACAACGCATTCCTTTCTCCGGACTACATCCTGCTAATCTGCAGGAGTTTGAGAACGAACGAAGAAGAAGAAGAAAATGACTAACAAGTTCAATGTGAGCACAAAAAGTTCTTCTACAGATTTGACAACTGTAGAGATGGGACGTTGAGATGTTTTTTTCTTTTCTACGTGCACGCTTCTGTCTTGCAGTATCTTGCCTGGTCTCTTCTATGATGCCGTTCTATCCTGAGCAAGGCTCAGTCAATTTTAAGATGTTTCAGTGATGACTTGAGCGTGTCTTTGAAACGCTTTTTCTGTTCACCAGCATATCAAATTCCTGCCTTGAGTTCTCCATAATATATTTGTTTTGACAGACGCGAGTCCTCCATACGCACAAGATGACCTGCCCAGCGTGCTTGCGTCTTCATAAGTAATGTAACATTTTGCAACATACATAGTTAAAGTCATGAGCTTCAGCTTCTCTGCTAAACATCCTTTCCTGTTAGAGGTGTCTATAAATCCTCCATGCTTCCATATTATATGGGTCAAAGTGACCCAGAAGGCATACTGAAGTTGGATGTGTCAGGTTAAAAGGTGCAGATATTGCACTTCATCTCTTCTTTTTTTTCTTCAGTATTCATTCTCAAACTCCCGCTGGATCTATCTTGTAGCAGGACCATTGTCCTACTAGATTTCCAGCAGGATGCAGTCCAGAGAATGGAAATGCGTTGTGTAGCTGTTTTATTTGCGCTAATGGACCGACACATCCGTCTTCGGCTGTACACCTCATCTAAAACACAAGATATTCTAATCTACCAGACTTCATCTCGCTTACCTGTAGGACCTTGAGTGCAAATGAATAAGAAGAAAAGAATGGAATGTTTTCTCGGCTGATGTCCTAGGGCACAAGAAGAAAACAGTGGGTTCCTACAAATGTTTGTTAGGAAAAACACAACTGTTTAAACACATAATGCATTCCAGTGACTGTTTCATACAAGTATAATGAGCCTTTCATTCTTATGAGGGGACATAACGCATCTGCATTCTCTGAAATACATCCTGCTGAAAATCTAGTTGAACAATTGTCTTGCTACAGGTCAAGCCCAGTGGGAGTTTGAGAACGAATGCTAATAAAAAGACAACCAAACTAGTAAAGGAACAATCAAATATATAATTGTTTACAACCATCTGTTTAATTTTCATCAGATTCTGCCAACTGCCCAGCAGATCTTGGATGAATTGCTTTCATCTCAAGACACAACCATGAACACAGCTTATGGTGCCCCAGGTGTGTTGTTATTATGTGAATTAATCTTTCTTGTAGTCAGATATTCAACCATTGACTCACATATTTTGAGTTATATTAATCATAGCTGTGTGATTTCATAGCTGTTCTTTTTAAATGTGCACAAAGTTATGAGGCTGCATTGACAATTATTTGCAATGAATTTTTGTTCCGTACACTTTGCTGAAAGTAAATAGAATAGTCATTGTTCACATTGCTAAAGGTGGTATTGGAAATATAACAATCAATATAAGGTAACTGCGTGAAACTTAACAACAGTTGTACTTACATAACCTCACAGGTTTTTATAATAGTTTCACTCAGACAAGATGGACTATCACTGAAACTAGTGGGTAATGATGTGCACACAAGAAAACATACAAATTACAATACACAAAACAAGTGTATTGAGTTCATTTTGTTCAGTCATTTACGTCATTTTTTTGTTTGTTTCGTTTCCACATATATTTATGTTTTTTATTTACTTCCTGTCCTTCCGGCATCTCATTTCTGTTGGATACGTTTGTGTGTTCTGATAATTTCCATTTATCATCTTTTGATATTTTGTGCTTATCTTGATAAAAACCTTTTCGTTGAAACATTGAATATGTTTTGTGTATTGTAATTGGTATGTTTTCTTGTGTGCACATCATTACCCACTAGTTTCAGTGATAGTCCGTCTTGTCTGAGTGAAACTATTATAAAAACCTGTGTTTTACATAAGTACAAGTATTGGAAATATAGAGTGTTTGTTCATCTTTCAGCTGACTCATATTCAACTTCCACTGACAACTGGGTTATTTGTTGTTTTTAATAAAACTGTGGATGCCCTTCCCACACATTAGGAAATTGGTATCAGGACTACTTTTTGAAGATAGAAGCTCCATCGAGACCAGCACCGTGCAGAGGTGATGGGGCTTAGTTCAGCCATCAGGGGCTGGAAACTAAGACTGGTCGGGCAGTCCCACTCGAGCAGGACCATAGTCCTGCCCTAGTAAGCAGAGTGCTGAAGACGGAGGCATCCAGCCAAAAGGCGCACAGATAATCAGGATGCCACGCACAAAACACAATGGAAACATGTCTACATCTATAAATAGTTATGGTGCCTGCCCTGTGGCGGACGTTCAGGCAGGGACGGTGCCGGGCCCTATACCTCGAAAGGGCCCAACCTCAGTTACTGGAAGTCCTTCTCAATTGCCCCGAGGAGCCAGGAGTCAAGGGAATAGAGCTACTGGCCAAACAAACAAACGACCAATAAAAATAATGCACTGGAATGCTGAGGGTGTCAACAGTAAAAAAGACGGATACAGCAAAAAATTGGAACTTGAAAATGTCCTCAGTGAAGAACAAGTTAACATATGCTGTATCCAAGAAACACACCTCAGCAGCGACATAGCCTTCAAAATCAGAGGCTACCAGTGCTACCGATCTGACCGAAAGGACAGGCGAAAGGGTGGAATTCTGACACTTGTTAAAAACAATATCAGCGCATGTCAGCTGGAAGTATATATGGAAGGGGCAGAATACCAGATGCTCCACCTAAAAACAGACAGTGCAGAATTCCATCTCCTGAACTACTACTGCCCAAATGATAAACCATTGGCACTAGACACAATTCCAGACAAAGAGAGACTTATGGTGTGTGGTTACTTCAACAGCCACTCTCAGAGCTGGGGCTACGATCATATCGACAAGAGAGGTGAGGAACTTGAGAGCTGGCAGGATGAAAATAATCTCATCCTTATTAACCAGCCAGCAGACTCGCCAACCTTCTACTCGAGAGCATGGCACACCACCTCTACACCAGACCTAGCATTCCACTCACCAGGCTTGGAATGGAACATCACACGTGTTGTTGGAAAGCAGCTTGGAGGTAGTGACCACAGACCAGTATTTCTGGAAATCCACAATGAATTTACCAAGGACAGCAGCACGCTCACTAGGTGGAACTATAAAAGGGCAGACTGGAAAATGTACCAGCATTTAACCAGTGTTCTAGCTAAGGACATGAACTTGGACAAAGACATCAATAGAGCAGTGAGTGAATTTAATAGATGTATACTACATGCTGCTAGTAAAACCATACCCAGGGGGGCACGCAAAAACTACAAACCCTACTGGAATGATGAACTGGAAAAGCTGCAAAATGAGATGGAAACATCTAGACAGCAGGCTGAGAACAGACCTAGCCAAGAACATCACAACAAATATCAGCAAACAAAGGCTAAATTTCAAAGAGCCAAGTTACAAGCCAGACGGAGCAGCTGGAAAGAAAAAACAGAGTCGCTGAACCTAGAAAGAGATACTAGGAAATTATGGAAACTTGTAAAACAACTAAATGATGAAGGTACAGGGAGAAATACCAGGATCACACTTTATAAAGATAGAAACATTTTAACAGGTAAACATGCAGCTGATTACTTTGCAGATTCCTTTGCAGAAGACAATAACATCAAAGTAAGCCCAGACAAACAACAGGAGGTTCGAGAGAACCAGCAAAACATTGGACAAGGTGAACCTATACCTGAAGTCATGGAGGCACCAATCACAATGAGAGAACTGGAGCATGCAATATCCAAATTGAAAATGAAAAAGTCCCCTGGAGCTGATGGAGTGTCCAATGAAATGATTAGAAACCTGGGAATTGCAGCAAGAGCAAAGCTACTGCAGATCTTTAACACAAGCTGGTCCACAGGTAATGTACCACAGGCGTGGAGAGAAGCAATAATGATACCACTCCTCAAATCAGGAAAAGATGGCAACACAGTCTCCAACTACAGGCCCATCAGCCTCACAAGCTGTCTATGTAAAACAATGGAACGCATTATCAATCTTAGGATGCAGTGGTACCTTGAAAGTGAAAACCTTCTGGTATCACAGCAAGCAGGTTTCAGACAGTGCTACTCTACTGAAGATCAGGCAACCTACCTCTCCCAAGAGATTGAGGATGCCTTCCAAGAAAAGAAACTGGTACTAGCAGCATGGATAGACCTCAGGAAAGCATTTGATAAGGTCTGGAAAGAAGGGCTCCTAAAGAAATTGCGAAATTGCAGGGTTAGCTCAAGAATGTACAAATGGGTAAAAGCATACCTGCATAATAGAAGAGCCAGGGTACAATTAGATGGTCGCAAGAGCAAGAAAGTTCTACTGCGTCATGGAGTCCCCCAGGGAGGAGTCCTGTCACCCACACTTTTCTTGGTTTACATCAATGACCTAGTTGCTGAACTACCACACGGGATCAAAGTGGCAATGTATGCTGACGACCTGGTGATCTGGTGCACGGAAGAACATGCAACAGTGGCCACTAAACAAATACAAAGAGCTATCGATGCCCTAACCTTATGGGCAAATAGATGGTGCGTCAGCATTAACACAGATAAGTGCAGCACTACACTCTTTACTCTCTCACCAAAACAAAAAGCTGGTCATATCAAGATAGATGGAGAGCTCTTGAAAGAAGACAAACAACCCACATACCTCGGAGTTACTTTTGATGATAAGCTGACATGGAAGCAGCACATAAACAAAGCAACAACAAAAGCCAGGAGGAAGCTAGCTATCCTGAGAAAACTAAGTGGAACCACATGGGGAGCCAGTGGAAATATACTAAGTAAAGTTTACCAGCAGGGCATAAGACCACACCTGGAATATGGTTCAGCTGCGTGGTGTCCCGCATCAAACACCACATTACAAGATCTAGATAAAGTGCAAAACCAGGCACTTAGAATAATGTTGGGAGCAATGAAATCAACTCCCATAGCAGAGATGCAGAAAATGGGAAGAATGCAAACACTTGGCGAACGCAGAGACACAAAAGTACTAATTCAAGCAGAAAAGTTTCAGTGTATGCCAAGTCATCCAATGAAGGAAAGATTCCAAAATCTAGCAATGGGACGATTGAAAAGAAGCAGCTTTATCCATCAAGCTAAACGACTCCGCAGACAACTTACAGACCTACCTGAAGTTGACAGCCCCTTAAGGCCTGTACCAGAACAAACCCCGTGGAGTGAAAGGCATGGAATGCCAATATACATTCAGACCCATGTGAAAGGAATACTAAGCGAGGACGAACAGAACAGTGTGCAGCGAAGGACAGTCACCCTCAGTTTCCTGGATGAGGAATATCCACAAGATATATGGGTCAGAGTATACACAGATGGGTCAGCACAGAATGCCGTGAGGAATGGAGGTGCAGGTGTATATATAGAATATCCACACAAGCCTAGAGATACAATCAGAACATCGACAGGAAAATTCTGCAATAATTATGATGCAGAAATCCAGGCAATTAGTGTGGCAGCTAAAAAACTGCTGAACTCCAACTCTGACCTACAGCCTGTGGTATTCCTGACAGATGGAAGGTCAGTGCTTCAAGCTCTCCAGTCTGAAAAACTAACAGACTTGAAAAAACTACTTAGCGAATTGTCTTACCAGTATAGGGTAACCATGCAGTGGATACCCTCTCACTGTGGAATACCAGGAAATGAAAAAGCAGACCAACTGGCTAAGGAAGGTGCTGCCGAAGACCAACCAGATATACCAATCACCTACCATCAGAAAAAACAGATGATCAAGTCAATAAGAAAGCCACAAACACCAACACAAGATGACTATCATATTATGAACAGACCAGAACAAGTTATAATTCTACGTCTCAGAACAGGACACAACCGACTCCGCAGTCACATGTATACAAAGTTCAAGATTGGCAACACAGCCATGTGTACATGTGGACAGGCAGCACAGAGTGCCAAACATATACTTCAAGAGTGTTCTGAGCATGAAATGCTGAGGCAGACATATTGGCCAGAGGAAACAACACTGGAATCAAAACTCTATGGGACACTGTATGAACTACAAAGGACAGTGAGTTTTATTAAGGAATCAGAATTACAGATATAGACATGTTTCAAGTGAACGAAAGAAGAAGAAGAAGATAGAAGAATAGTGCCTTAGATATAGAGTACTTATTGAAGGTGTTGTCAGATAGCTTCTGGTGAACACTTGAACAGGCAGAAATGCATTTATGGGTAAAGCTACATGCTCAATTGTGAACAAACCACCAAATATGGAACAATAACTTGTTACAGCAGAAATGACATGTGGAATCCTCAGAGTAACATTAAGAGATAAAATCAGAAATGAAAACATCAGATGGCTAACAAACACAATACCAATCCTGGATTACATCACAAGATAATATTCAGTGGTTTTCACATTTTTCCAGACTACCATCAGATAGTGCCCCGCAAAAAAGCATTACTTTAAAGACACGATGGATACAAAGCCGGGGCAAACTTTGCAAACGATGGGTTCAGAAATAAAAGAGTAAACAAAAACAAACATATATTAGCACACAAAAAGCCATTTCCAGAGAACTCTTCTACCCCTGACGCTGCAAGGCATAAAGGGTATAAAATGAAAAAGGAATGCTACGTGCTATAATGTTGGTTCATATTTTGACATAACTTTTTATATTTACAATTTTGCAGTATCTTTACCTTTAGTCTGCATCACTAACAAGGTTTCAATGTTTAATCTTTTATTTTCTTACCATGTTTATATATTACAGATCCAACTGCAGGACCATCAGCCAGTGAACAGACTTCATGGTCCTTGGATGAATCAACTCTGCATGCCAACATCAAGAAGACTCTGGTCAAATTTTGTATACCAGCACCAACTGTATTTAGGTGATTGATTCTTGTTCAATATTTGATTGATTTTTGTTCAATATTTGATTGATTTTTGTTCAATATTTGATTGATTCTTGTTCAATATTTGATTGATTCTTGTTCAATATTTGATTGATTTTTGTTCAATATTTGATTGATTCTTGTTCAATATTTGATTGATTCTTGTTCAATATTTGATTCATTCTTGTTCCGTATTTGATTGATTAATTGTTTAATTGATTCTTGTTAAGTATTTCACTATACCCCTGAATTAACTTTCTGGAACCTTATTGACTATGCAACATAAATAAATACAATTATTTGGCAAGGATATCACAGAGAACACCAACTTTAAATTAACTGGATGATTTTCAAAAGGTGCATATATTTCAGTGAACATGTAAATAAATCAATTACACAATACTTATAACACAAAATAGATTGACAGTGATGAGGGTGATGGCTGCTGCTTTTTGTGAACAATAGCTGTTTGTACTGCTAAAACAAGGGTTTGTCTTGTTAGAAGTATGTCCTGACCATTCTGACCCTTAGCCAAAAACAAATTGATAGATTAGATAATATTAAAAATAATGCAGAAGTCGGTTGTGTCGGGCTACTGGAGCAAATAATGTGGTGACACAATGCATTTCCGTTCTCTGTACTACATCCTACTGGAAATCTAGTAAGACCATTGTCCTGCTATAAGAGAGATCCGGTGGGAGTTTGGGAAGAAAAGAGAAAACAATTCCCCCCTCCCAAAAAACACAAAAATGTGGCTATGTTTATCATTCTTGGATGCCCTAGTGATCCATAAATAGTGAGGATGTACATCATGCTAGACGTATCCTATGATGGTGCAAAAAAAAACAAACAAAGATATGCTGTCTCATTCATACTTTAATACAGACAAGAATCACCTATTACAATATTTGAATGGTCAAAGGAAACAGAGTAAAAAGGGGCAGTCATGGCAGGCTGAATGGATGATGCATGGGATGTAGCTGTGTGCAACACCACTGTGCACTTGTGGAATGGGTGGGCAGACCTCTGGACTTGTTCTGCAGAGCTGTCTCCCGTATGAACAATTGAGAGGGACATGCTGGCCCAGCAGCACAACCCTGAAGGCAGAGATATATGGAACCAGGTGGGGAGTTCCAGGCGGCAATAGAGTTTGTCCATACGGTGTGGACGGACAATGTGGACATTAAGTAGCGAACACAAGAAAGAAAGCCGGAGTGCCATGACGATGATCTCACGACTATCTAGCTAACATTGGCAAGAAACGTAGATTTGTCGACTTTAGTGTGTGTTAGATAGTTAAATACACCTATCAGGTGTGGTAAGGTGTGGTATGAGACAGGACGGTATGGAGAGTGATATTAGAGAGGATGATAGAAGGTAACGGATAAAGGCTGACCAAGATGCCAGAAGACATACAGGAATGCCTGCACATGTCCTTAAAGGGGGAGGGACAACTTGCTCAAGACCGAGGAGAATTCAATCGATCCATAAGGAGGACTACGTTCTGGAAAGAATATGTCACATGATGACGATGATTAGGTGTGGATACCCATGTGGGGTTGTCTATATACATAATACACACACATATATATTTTCTTCTTTTGCATTCAGCATCTGCGGTCATGTTGTATTGTCAGGTCTGTCGTTAGTGCGAGGTCCACTATCTTCTCCAGGTCATAGCGGCTGCCCCATAGCTTTTGTCTCAAATATGTATCCCCTGACTAGGTCAGCTGTCTGTGTTCTTTGTATGTTGTGCAATCCTGAAGTATGTGTTCTAGAGTCTGGGTTTTGGATCGCACACACACACACACACACACACACAGAGAGTGCTCTTTTATTTTTGTTGTTTGTTTACTCATAATTTGAATACATTTACAGTGATGTGAACTACTTAACAGCCAGCGCACCACCAGCAGCTACTGAATGGCTGAGTCTTCTAAGACCGCTACGAGGTAGGGAGCCAGAAGGGATTTGGAATTTGCTGTCCATCGTTAGGGAGATGTTTCGCCGTCTGGACAGTAATTCTGTCCCACTGTTGGAAATTCTTACAGATGAAGTCTTGCAGTGTGAACAGGTGAGAATTGGCATATATAGAATATTAGAAATTGTGTGAACAAGGTGAGTGTTGGGATTTTAGAATATTAAAAATTATGATTGTTTGCTGACATCTCGTTTCATGCATACTTGTGTGCCATATTTATATCCTTTGTTTTTTTTGGGTGTGTTGCGAGGACCCAAAAGGGAGAATAAATATTGGCGACACTATTGCCTGACATGTGCGCCATACAAGGTGACTGAATAGATTTGGAGAATGGAGTTGGCTTTCTCATCCCACAGAGGGATGGTAGATGTACCATTAGTCCATGCTGAAGTTGGATGTGCCCTGCCAAAAGGCACAGATATTGCAGCTAAGTTGTTAACCATGACACAATGCATTCCTTTCTCTGGACTACATCCTGCTAATATGAAGGAGTTTGAGAATGATCACAGAAGGAGCAGGATACCCTGTGAGATTTTCTAGAAGAGACTTGGCACTTATTGCCCTTGTTGCTGGAGCCTGAAGGGGGAGCAAAGAATAGCAAGACTGTTTACAATTGATGCATGTTGTAAGAGGCGAATAAGGAGGGCAATGGGTGGACTTGGCTGTTCCATCCAATATAGGGTCAATGTGACTCAGCAGAAGACATTCTGAAGTCGAATGTGTTAGGCTAAAAGGATGCAGATATCGCAACTGAGTTGTAAATCACAACACATTCTGCATTCTGTTCTCCGGACTACATCCTGTTAATGTGCAAGAGTTTGAGAATGATTGCAGAAGCAGATGGTCATCATCATTGACAAAAAATAATAATTAAAATATTTATATGTAAAATTTTGATATTTGTTTTGTACTTTTCTTCTTTCAGATTTTAATATGGTGGTTTGCAACAAAGGTATCCCCATGCAACAACAGCACTATCATCCACTGTAATAGAAGTGGTAACTCAGCAAATGCAACTCAAAATGCAGCTTCAAGTCTGTGTGATGAAATGGTTACATTGTGGCGTTTAGGTGCACTAAACCCAAAACTATCACCATCTCAAAGACAGGACATGCTTATCAAATTCAGAGAATGGCATATCAGTACCATTGAGAAAGTCCGTAAAGCTAGAAGCAACAACAATGGTACATCTACCGGTGGTGTTAAGAAGGGTGATGTTGAAATCTTCCCAGGGTTCAAACCAGCAATAGAGGCATGTTCTTTAACGTGGGATGATTACCCAATTCCTGGTATAACTTACTCTATCAAAGATGGCTCAAGATTTTATTATCATTTTGGTTCCAACAAACAGCATGATAGTGAGAGTAAAAAACCATCACGAGTGCAACCAGTCACTATTTGTTCCCAGGACATCATTACTACTGATAACCCTAACAGAAACCTCGCTCATTCACAACGATCTCAGGACATCGGAGGCAGTCGTAAGCGGTCAGCAGATTCTCGTCCTTTTTTGCCGTCACGTCGTGAATCAGGTCATGACGGTGCCATGAGTTCAGGCTCAGAGGGGTTTTGTGAGCCAGAAAGGAGTTTAAGAGATTCAGATTCAAACAGTGACTGCAAGGGCACACATTCTAGAAGCAATTCATTTGAAGAAATAGAACCACAGCCCAATTTTATTCCAAAGTCAACCATTCCTAACTTTTCGAGAATATCACAGAATACTTCAGGAAATGCTCATTTGGCTGGGAAACACCTTTCAATGCAGATTGATAAATTTAACGAAAGAGTATCGGACATCGATGCCAGCATGGGTGACATGGCTTCAAATGTAAATCCAAAGCGGAGTAGTGCCAATCAATCTTTGCAAGGTGCTTGTTCTTTTCCAGTGACTCCAGTATCTACACCATCAGCTAGTGTCGTAGTTTCAGTCACAACTGCAGCATCTAGTCCACAGATCTCTTCTGGTTCATTTCCAACACAACCATTAGTCCAAACATCCGCCGCCGGAGGAAACCAGAATTCTAATGAGGAACTGGAGCAACAGCCACCCGGTGATGAATATCAAATCTATTTTTATGATACAAAAGTGAAAGCTAATGACCTTGATCAGAAGAAAACAGATAAAGGGGACGAACCCAATGTCTTTGCTGGTTTAAAAAGTGCTGGAGGATTACAGGATGTAAGTTTATCTGACTGTTCTTGTTCACATTAATTTTTGATAGTCATGTTTATTATCTTTTTTTATAAGCAATAAATACTATATTAAGTAATATAATGTTACTGTAATCTATACTATTAAATAAGAAAACTAGTGTAAAAATAAATGACAATAAACACAATAACAAGGACTTTTCCACGTTATTGTCCAACTTGGACTTTTTCAAGAAACACTTAACAAACAAGAAACACAAAAACATATTAAATTTATTGAAACTAATTAAAAAAAAATTTTTTTTGTCCAATCCCAGTTGTCGGGCCTATATTTCACACTTTTTAAGAACTCAGCACCGATACGTATTTTTTTAGTAATTTCTACCGCTGTATTTCTAGTTGCAAAATGGTTGCCATAATTGCTCGATAATATCATTATTGCTTTGCAATTAGTATTCCCAGAGGCAAAGATAGACACAGGAAACAAACTATGATGTTTACATACTATGCTGCGGTATTAACCTTCACCAAACTGCATTAAAATTGAGTAATTTGGAGAATATTTAAATATATCTCCACACTATTCTGGAAAGTATTTGGAAAATGCAATAACTTATTGGTTTTTAAAGCTGTGTGTATAATTTTTGTGTGTGGAAATAAAAGAATGGTTACTGTATGTAATGATGTACGTTTTGTTGGTGTATGTGTTATATCTGAGATAAATTGTGAACGAACATTATCGACAAGACCTAGAATTTTGATTTTCAAATTGCCTGTTGTTACAATGTGTTTCATCTTCCTCTTCTTTTGCTGGTGTCCAAAAAATGTGGACTGTCTTTTTCTAATGCAGGTAAGCAACTCTTTTTTTGAATTAACTTCTTTCAAGATAGCTTTATTAAGCGTTTTTATCTGTTCATGGTGTTCTCAACATTCTATAAAACCACATTCTGCCTCACTATAATTTTTCACTGTTCTGCTGAGTGTCCAAGATTCATTTCCATACATCTGAATTGGTAGAACTCTCTTTCTCACCTCCAAAAACAAAGATATATTACATAGGATGGACTTCATCTTGTGAAATATTGCCTTTGCCTGAGAAATTTTACATTTGGCTTATTAATACATCTTCCATCTGATGTTATTAATGTACCCAATTATTTATTAAATAATAAAGTAATTAAATGTAAAGATTTATATTATTTTTTTGGTTTATCTGTATTTATATATCTTCATATTATATTTTGTTTGTTTGCTATGATCCTTAGGAATTATAAGCAATTGAACTTTTGTACCCTTTTGTGGAATAGGAAGTTTCTCCAGAGATTATTTCATACCCAGAAGACTCCAACTCTCAGGGGGTTGTTTAGGGTTTATTCAGTTTCTGTTCCTTTCTGCAACATGCAGGTTGGAGTAATGAACTTCAACTCTCCTGCTAAGCATCATTTCGTGTCCATGGTGCAGCAGCTCTGGGCCACAACTTCCATGTCATCTTGCAATAATCCCCTGGGCACTCTGTCATTCTTGGGAGTGAGAGAAGGGACCAACATGTCAAAGTATGTTCAACCAACCGTTTAACAATTGGTGAATCAGTCAGCAATGCATTATATGTCATCCAAGGGGGCTCTCCAATTATGCTTAGCTAACATGTTTTTTTCCTGAGCTGGAAAAGAGTTGCTTTTCATCAAACCGTATGCCGTTCAATCATAGAGCACCCCTTACACGCTGATGAACTTGCTGTGTAGACATGTCAAACTGCGAACGAGAAGAAGAAGAAGGCACCTTGATAGCTGAGACCATGGTCAGGGTTGGAACTAATCTTGCTCTCCCATCTTGGTAATCGATGTGCAGTACAAGGACAGGTTGTGACATATGGCTGGCCTAGTAGTGATATGTCTACATATGTCCATCATCCAGTAGAAGTGGTCATGATGAAATCGGAAGTGATGGGTCAAAAGTGCAAACAGTACAGCTCTGCTTTAAAACTAGCAGTACAGCATATGTCATGATTTTTGGTTGAGATCACATGAAAATTCATGACTATTTGGTAGAAAACAGGAGAAGGAGGAAGTGGATGAAAACAATGAACGTATTAGTTACTACTGCCAAAGTTAGATGTGTTTGGCCATTGTTGCAAATAAAACATTGATGTAACATATCTCTATTCTCTTAATTGCACACTTGTAAATCTTATTTTCCTGCAACAAGTGGTATCCAGAATGAATATCCAGTTTGAGAATGAATGCAAAAAACACAAGATAAAGTTGCTGCCGTATTAATTTGTATTGTGAGCGTGTTCAACTTTGTGAGCGTGTTCAACTTTGTGAGCGTGTTCAACTTTGTGAGCATGTTCAACTTTGTGAGCATGTTCAACTGTGTGTGTTCAACTTTATGAGTGTGTTTAACTTTGAGTGTCAACCACAGGAATCATAAGCATGTTTAATGTTTGCATTCAATGAAACCTGAATATATTTTGCACAAAATACAGAAAGTATGACATGTATGAATTATATTATAAATTATAATTATAAATGCCTGCAATAATTAAAGTCAAACAAGCAAGTAAGAGGAGACACCAAACAACAATACGTTTCTACAACAATAGGAAGAAAATGGCGGACTTGTGTCGGACATGTGCTTGGAATGAATGAGAACAGGCTGCCACTACAAGTATTAAAATAGATACCAGATGGAAAAAGAAAAATGAGGAAGGCTAAAAGACTCTTCACAGAACAACATCAAAAGGATATGATGAATACAGGGTCTCAACAACATACAAGAATTACACACACTAGCATAATATCACTCACACTGGAGAGCTCTGGTTTCTGCCGTATGAACTTTATTAGGCCTTGAAGGAACATAGATGGATTCAGGATTTTAGGATATTTTTTTTTCTATTTAGATTAGGATAGATAGACGAATTATGTTTGCTTACAATCTTACAAGTCAATCTCATTAAATTTTCTCAGGTACTCTTTGCTCGAGCTGAAGCTCTGCATGCACATGGCCACACGAAAGAGGCATGCCGCCTTGCTCAGAGGTTGGCAGAGGAGATGTTGGACAATCCTCCAGATCTTCTTGCAGATTCGGCAAATGCCCCATCTCCAAAATGCAAGTTCAAAATATTGAAATAAAATTAATTAGCGTATACTAATCTCAGAATAAAATAGTTATAAAAATACGGTTTTGTTTTTGTAACTGAGAATAATATCGTTTTTCTTCATCATCTTCTGTATTTGTTCTCAAACTTCTGCAAATTAACAGGATGTAGTCCGGAGAACGGAATGAGTTGTGTCATAGTTTGCAGCTCTACTTCGATATCTGCACCTTTCGGCCTGACACATCAGTCTTCAGCGTGGCTTCAGCATGATTGCATGAGAAATGCATAGGTCAAATCTCAGACCCCCAACGTGTTTGGCATAGCAGCATGTGTCTTGGAAGATGTATCAACCCTTAGTCTAATTAGACTTTCGCCGTTACCCAACACAGCTCATACGGAAGAAATTAGGTCTGAGACCTAGGGATACTAACGGTGGTAATGGAATGGTATTTCTACACGAGGAATAGTTCGCCGGCTGAGAAGCGCCTCATCGGAGGAAAGCTGAATTTGGGTGACCCATGTAAAATATCAGCTTGTCTTGTGACATATAGCCCCTCTGAGTAGAAGGCTCCTTCAATAGGCATTGCACTAAGCCGAAAGCTGAAGTCTCTTGGGTATGAAATAATGCTCAGAAAAACAACCCCACTGCACATAGGAAGTGAGAGCTAATCTCTTGCGATTCCTGGGAATCTAAAGCAATCAAACAACATCTTGTTTATAAACTGACCTTTGTTTTTGAAGATCCCTGGGGATTATTGCTTGAAGCTATGGAGTTACGTGCTATGAGTGACACTCTCGGCAGACAGAGTGTTGTTTCAATGAGAGGGACAGAGTTCATGTGGGGTAACTCGAGTGCAATGAAATAAATCCTCTATATGCTGTGAACCTCTTTTTGAGCTAGAAAGAAGGTATAGCAAATATCATGTTTAACTAAAAGTTACCCACCGAGGTCAGCTCCTTGTCGTGGAGATGGCGCTTAATCCAGTTACCAGAGGCTGGAAACTAAGACTGGCCAAGCCCTCCTAACAGCATATGGAAGGTTGGGTGGCAACCACTAGTGGCCACCAGACCAACCACCATGCTATATTATAGAAGATGATATGACTGTATAGTGAGGCTTTTTTAAATGAAAACCCCACCAGCATTCTATCTTTAAAGTTATATATTTTTCATGTCGTAATGTCCTGTTGTCAATCATCCCCCTGGAGTAGAGGGCCGTTCAACTGTGGCATTACACTATGTCATAGAACCTTGGTCCTGTGACCCAGACTGTCAAGATCTTATGAGTTTGATGTTGTATGTCAAACTGACACCCAGAAACCAACTGGAGGAAGGGGAAACCTGAGGTAAAACCTTTCAATCGAGGATATGAAAATCCTACTTGCCTTTCCAAATTTGAAATTTGAAACATGGCATGACATATATATGGTGGCAAAGTGATGGGAATGGAAAGTGATGAAGCACACATCAGATCCACTACCAATAGATGGAAGTCTGGGAAGTCAAGTCAAAGCAGCATCATGCCATTTGAAGATGGTGTTACTGGTTCCAGGCCCTACATTGTTGGATCAGCCCTCTGGGTTTGAAAACAAACTTCAGAAACATAACCCCAACATGAAAGTGCCTAAACAAAGACATGCACCTACCACCACCTGGCACAGGGAAGAAAGAGAGAAAGCTCAGAGATGCGGGGATCGGATAAGTAAGTAAATAAATAACTAAAAGATGTGAAAAATATCTTGTTTGATTTTGCAACTAAAAAGATAAGACAAATATCATGTTTATTTTATAAATTAAAAAAATATGTGGCAAATATCATATTTCATTTATGTTGCAGCTTAAAATAAATGATAAATATCATGCTTTATATATGCAAATCCAACTTGGCTGTGTAGACATGTTAAACTGTGAACAAGAAGAAGAATATTTATTTTGTAGCTAAAAGAATGTGATAAATATCATGTTTTATTTTGTAGCTAAAAGGTGAGAAAGAAGATGTGATAAATATCATGTTTTATGTTATTGTAGCTAAGAAGAAGAAAGCTTTGACAAATATCAGCATGCAAGCTAGCAGTATTCTGTCTAAAGCCCACTTTCTGACCAGCGTGCTATGCGAGCATGAAGAGTGTCAGCACTTGGCATTCAAGATTGGGATGTTTGGCATGGAGCTTGCCAGACCTCCTGCTTCTAACAAGGCTATTGAGGTAGGTACCAGATGTAACAGTACAAATAAATATAGACTATTAACACTTTGATAAAAGAAATTAAGTAAATAGACTAAACTGTGGCATACATGGAAATGAAAAAGCTGATCTGGCTAGGAAGGGGGGAATCACTGGAACAAATAGAAAGTGATAATACGTACTATGAATGTAAGACCATGTTAAAAACAGAATTTAAGAAAAAGTGGAAGCAGATGCACCCAACTGCAGAACCAAATGACCCCTACCATCAACAAATGTCACATAAGGAACAAACCATCATCTTCAGACTATGAACTGGCCACAACAGACTGAGAAGTCACATGTTCTGAACGCTGAAGATTGGGGAGAGACTTGTGCAACTGTGGACTGAGCCCAGAGAATGCAGAACACATTCTTCATGCCTGTCAACTCTACCAAGAAGAGAGGGAGAAAATATGGCCTACTGAGACGGCACTACTTCCAGACTTGAGGGGTTCCATGGATGACCTGAAGTGAATCACACAATTCATTGAAGCTATTGGCGCTGTAACCTGATATCTGACTGAAGAACGATGAAGATGAAGAAGAAGAATAGACTAAACTGCAATGGTTTAACTCTAATGTAATATCTGTATTAACAAATGGTTGTGAAAACTGCAAACTAACAAAGACATCGGAGAGGAAATTGAATTCATTTAAAAATAATCCCCATCGAGGCCAACTTCTTGAAATGGAGATGGCGGCTGAGTCCAATTAACAGAGGCTGGAAACTAAAATTGGTAGGACCATCCCTGACATTGAGTGGAACCACAGCCCTATGCAAGCAATCACTGGTATTGAAGTCGGAGATACTAGGCAGAGAGGTACACCAGAAACCATGGTATCACGCAACATGACTAGAAACGTCTAGACCCTGGTCTTGACAACAAAGAATTAAAAAAATGTGAAAATAATGCCCAGAGTTTTGCTGTAGCCTGAAAGGGAAGCAAAGAATAGCGATACTGTTACCTTCCATGCATAATGCCATAAGAGGCAACTAAGGAGGTATTGGGGTAGATTTGGCTGTTATATCTCATATAGGGTCAATGTGACACAGCAGCCATGCTAAAGTTTATTGTGTTAGGCCAAAAGGTGCAGATATCATAGCTACACTGTAAGCCATGGCACAGTGCATTCTGTTCTTCATTCTGCTAATCTGCAGGAGTTTGAGAATGAACACAGAAGAAGAATAATTTGAAAATAAATGTCTTAGAAAACTTATAATATTTGCCATGAAGAATTCATGTCAAACAAGCAAATAAGAGATGACACCAAACATGTTTGGTGTTTATACAACAAATATGTTTATACAACAATAAGATAAAAACAATGGACTTATATCAGACATGAACTTAGAATGAATAAAAATAGACTTCTGTAAATCATTAAAATGGGTTTCAGATAGCAAAAAAAGAGGAAAACCAAGAGAAGCTCTTCACAGAACAACCATCAAAGAGGGTGTGACTAGTGGGTCTCATCAACAGGGAACTACACAAAGCAGCATCTCATCACTCCAGCTGAAGGGCACTGGTTTCTACCCCTTATGCACAGTACATGCTGAAGGATAGAATAAATACTAAACACTGGCACAAAAATGTTGACTACCAACCAGATATACCAATTACCATCAAAAAAATTTATTATCTATTCAATTAGAAAGCCAGAAACACCAACACAAGATGGCTATCACATTATGAATAGATCAGAACAGGTTACAATTCTACGCCTCACAATGGGAGATAACCTTCCCGAACACATACTTCAGGTCTGCCAAACATACAAAAAGCAAGTAGAGACAGCAAATGTGGTCAGAGGATACAGATTTGAGGCAAAAGTTATAGGGCAGCTGCTGGAGAAGAAAGTAGGCTTTGCCCTGACAACAGGCATGACAATATAACATGACTGTAGATGCTGAATGCAGGACATAACCGACTGCAGTCACATGTAGACAAAATTCAGGATTGGCAACATAGCCATGTGGACAGGCACCACAGACTGCAGAACATATACTTGAAGAACGTCCTGACTATGAGATGATGAGAAGAACATACTGGCTCATAGAAATAACACTAGAATTAAAACTACATGAACATCTACGAATTGCAGAAAACGGCAGGCAAAGCTTCTTAAGGAGACAAAAGTACAGATATAGACGTATTTTTAAACGAACAATAGAAGCAGATATGGATGGTTAATCTTTCCAAAAGGCATTGATGAATTCTTATTTGTTTGTAGAGGTCAAACACAAACTTTGTGCTGTGTATGTGGCGAGATGTTTTGATAGTAGCGAACAAGTGAGGTGAAGAAGTGAATTAAATGGGAAACACTGAACACAATGGGAAGCACTGAACACAATGGGAAGCACTGAGCACAATGGGAAGCACAGAACACAGTGGGAAGCACAGAACACAGTATGAGGCACTGAACACAATGGGAAGCACAGAACACAATGGGAAGCATAGAGCACAATGGAAAGCATTGAACATACAGTGTTCTGTCAAAGATGAAATACATGAATTTTTTTCCTCATTTTTTACAGGTGAAACTAGCTCATCAGGAATCAGAGCTACTTCAACTTCTGAAAAAGATTCCACTCAGAGCTCAAGAAATGAGAGAAATCAGAAATAAAGCAGAACAGTTGCTGAATGGCACACTCAAGTCTAGAGGAGAAGCACTGCTCCCATTGAGTCTTGCAACCTTTATCTTTGACACTCTGTGTATGCCAGGTAAGATGTTAACATTATTACGCTCAGTATACATCATGTAACTTGCTCCCTTAAAGCTGAATTAAAAAAAAAAAGTTGTGTAATGTTAAAAAATGCATTGAAAAATATTTTTTCAATGACTGGTTCTTGTATGATCAATTTATTCTTGTAAAGAAATGCCCATACCTATCTTATTTCTAATTAAATTTGTAGAAAGTTGTTTCATAACCAAACTAACCAAAACAAAACACTTAAATGTCACTGACTTTCGATCCAATCTTGATTTGATTTAACCTGTCGAAGATGGATGTGTTGGGCCATTGGTGCAAATAAAACAGTGAAAAAACGCATTTCCATTCTCTGGACTACATCCTGCTGGAAATCTAGTAGAACAATGGTTTTGCTACAAGGGAGATCCAGCGGGAGTTTGAGAATGAATGCTGAAGCAGAAGAACAAGAAAAGAAGATTAGATTTAAGATTATTTCTCGACTCATTTTCAAACAACGTGATGTAAATTCATTGCATGATGTCGATTCCTAATGTTGCGTTGTCATTTCATAACAAAACTAACGAGTCCATGACACAAAATATTCTGTTCTGACTCCATCCTGCAAATCTGCAGGAATTGAAGAACGAACATGGAAGAAGAAGTTTGTTTACATTTGCTCTCTATGAGATCAATTTCTTGAGTGATTTGTGCCATAGAACTTGAATACGTTGTGTTATGGTTTAATTTTCTTTAACTCGCAGTCGAACAGGTGACAACCTATTTGTCATATTTCTTTATATATCCCTATTTACTCGCAGTCGACCAGGTGACAACCTATTTGTCATATTTCTTTATATATCCCTATTTACTCGTAGTCGACCAGGTGACAACCTATTTGTCATATTTCTTTATATATCCCTATTGTTCCTGATCCAATAAGAGTTAATTCAATGAGGTTTAAATAAATGGTTTAATTAATGTTCTGACATGACCCAGAAGTTTTGCTGAAGTCTGATGTGCAAGTTTTGCTGAAGTCTGATGTGTTAGGACAATAATTGTAGATTACACAGCTAAAAAGTAAATCATGACACAATGCACTACATGCTACAGACTACATCCTGCTGATCTGCAGGAGTTTGAGAACAAATGCAGGAGAAGGCATTCTGGTTTCTCATCCATTGTTCCATTGAACTTTCCAAGTCAAATATATCTTTGGGTGACAGTTTCTGGGAGCAAATAGTGGTCAGAGAGTTGGACTTAGGTTGACCACATCTGATAAATGAATCCATCTGACAAATAATATCCATCTGAATGTTGCAGGTCCTGGAAGAGGGATAAAACAATAGTAACACGATGAACTGCTATAGATGTCATAACTGGTGACTAAGGAGGGTTGACAGTGAGATTAACCTCTTTGTCATAATTAACATTAATGAGCCAAAAATGGCTTGCATGTAAACCAGCAGCACAACATATTTTATGATCTCTGGTGGAAATAACACACAATTTCATATTGGTTATCAGACAGCAAACACAAGAAACATACTTCAAGAATGTCCCGAATATGAGATAAACCTACTGACCTATAGAAACAAGAATCAAAGTTCTATTAGCTGCTGTATGAGCTACAAATGACGGAAGTTTATTTAAGGGACAAAATTACAGATATAGACACATTTTAAGCAATCACAAAAAATTAATTAATTACTCGTAATAAGTAAACTAATGTGTATTATTATCTTTGTCAAGTTTGTTTTTATCAATCAAAGATGTGCCTTATTCAGTTAGTGTAAGGTAAGGTAAACGTAAGTTGAGTTATGAACCAGCTTCATAAACACAGTTTCCCATAAGTGCTCAGTTGCCTAGTCAGTGGTTGGCCAGAAACTGCCTGACTAGCGTTGCCTACCACACTTGCTTAATAGAGATAACTCTATTCCTCGACCTATCTAGAGCATGAGCTCTGGTACTCTCCTTCCTGATAGATGGATCAGCTGCGGATGTTATTTTTTATTCCAAACCACGAATAATGAGTGGACTCAAAGCCAGAGTTTGCTGGTCAACAGACAAATTACTTAACACTACACTACTGTGGTTCCCACTAAATTGGTGATGCTTATAATGATGTAGAATTGAAACAGGACCACAATGAATATTCTTAAATAAGCAGGTAGAACCCAATGAACTTGTATGAATGAAAACAGACTGCCACTACAAGCATTAAAATTGGTACCGGATGGCAAAAGAAATAGAGGAAGACCAAGAGAGACTCTTCGTAGAAAACTCAAAAGATGGTATGACTATGGGTCTCGTCATCATGCAAAAATTACACACAGTAGCATCACAGCGCTCGAAGGAGCTCTGATATCTGCGCTATGCACCGTATTCAATGCTCAAGGAGCATAGATAGATTGGATTAGATTATATTAGATTTGAACATTTAGTAAACTTAAACATATATAAACATATATAAACTTGAACATTTAGTAACCACCGGAAATATAAGGGAAGAAGAGATAGTGGATGGCAAAGAGAAATTTCTGGATGGGTTGTCACTGTGCCACAATAAATAAATCACCAACTGAACTTATTAACAACACAAGGACATAGTTGTGAAGAAGCATGATCGCCTTCGCCAGTCGGCATGACACTAGATTAATTGATTGATATTAGATTAGATTAGATAGACAGTTCAGGTGGTGGAGGTCAAGTGTAGATAGAACACTAGCCCAGTAAGGGAATCTATTTATGGGTAGGACACACAAACAGAAAGCAGTCCAAGTCCACAAACGTTGTAGTGAAGCTCCAGCCTTTCTGATGTGGAGTAATCTGGTGATCACGCTGTCCCTTTCAAACTGAGTAACACGGAATGAATGATGCAGATGATGTTGATGGTGGTTGATAATGATTATAGTAAATATAATGTGTAAGCAAAGATGTAATCTAGCTGTGTTTGATTCCAGCTAACATGATGTACACTCAAGATGAGAAACTTGGATTTGAAGCTGCAGTTACAGCTCTAGGTAAGTTAAACTCTTAATCACTTGTAAAATGATTCTTCTTTCATTCGCTAATAATTTCTGTACCTGCCTCTTTATCACTAGTAAAATGATTCTTCTTTCATTCGCTAATAATTTCTATACCTGCCTCTTTGTCACTAGTAAGATGATTCTTCTTTCATTCGCTAATAATTTCTATACCTGCCTCTTTATCACTAGTAAGATGATTCTTCTTTCATTCGCTAATAATTTCTATACCTGCCTCTTTATCACTAGTAAGATGATTCTTCTTTCATTCGCTAATAATTTCTATATCTGCCTCTTTATCACTAGTAAAATGATTCTTCTTTCATTCGCTAATAATTTCTATACCTGCCTCTTTGTCACTAGTAAAATGATTCTTCTTTCATTCGCTAATAATTTCTATACCTGCCTCTTAATCACTAGTAAAATGATTCTTCTTTCATTCGCTAATAATTTCTATACCTGCCTCTTTGTCACTAGTAAAATGATTCTTCTTTCATTCGCTAATAATTTCTATACCTGCCTCATTGTCACTAGTAATCATGCCGAAATCGAATGTGCTGGGCCTACAAGGCACATAACGGTGGCACAACGTAATCACGCCACCGGTTGAAATCGCACGGATATCCGTGGTGGTTACAATGGAGCAAACGCAAAACAAACAAACAATCACTAGTAATAAAATTCTTCTTTCGTTCGCTAATAATTTCTATACCTGCAGTGTTGTTTCTTGTATAAATTGGACAGTGTTTTCTATTTCTTGTTTTGTACCATAGAGTTTAACATTCATAGGTGTATTAGCAGGCCAGACTCTATGGGACACTGTATGAACTACAAAAGACAGTGAGTTTTATTAAGGAGACAGAATTACAGATATAGACATGTTTCAAGTGAATGAAAGAAGAAGAAGCAGGCCAGTATGTGCACCTTAATGTGTCATAGTTTGCACATTCTTTAAGGATATGCTCTGAAGTTTGGTTGGCTTGCAGTAAGATGATGAGATTGTAACTTAGATCCATCCATTTTTCTGGTAAGCACATTAAACCTTAAAATGTGTAAAGATAATTAAAAATTATAATCAGTTATAACTGCAGCAAAAGTGCAATTCAACAGGACTGGATATACGCATGATAACATAGACATAGTGTTTCAACCAAAAGTCCTGTATCAAGAACACATTTGCAATATAATAAACTATTAACGTTCACATGACGGCTAAATACGGATACGTGCTGGAAGGCATTATTTTAACAGTAGTAAAATAATGTCACATTCAAATTTATCAAGTTGTATCGTTAGCAATATTCTAGACCATGAAAATAATTAGAAGGTACTTCTTACGAAACATACCACCGGGGCATATAACATATGAGTGAATTACCATTATAATGTACGAGTGAATTACCTTTTTTAGGTAGTAGAAACCTTCACACGGAAATATTCACTGCTCAGACACCTTCATATTTGTTCACATGAGAAGAAAATTAGAGGGACATTGATCGCAAATGTAATGTGGGTAGGGACATTGATCGCAAATGTAATGTGGGTGGTTGGTTTTTTTAAATTATGAGCTAATTAGACCTAGTTGGGTTTGTGAGGCAGGCCTACTATCCGCTCTGCCTCAGACCTAGCACAAGTGAATGGCGACTTAAATATAGTAGTGTTGTGTAAAAAAAGAGAGAAATGCAGTTGCTCAATAGTGGAGACTAGCTAGAAAATTATCTGGTCTCAAGGAGAAGCATTTTTCTGATGTCATCCAGCACTGTATATTAAAAATGGTGGTCATAGGGATGTATGCATAGCCGGCACCCTGGAGTGTGTTGTATTCTGTTCAGGTGTTTGTTAAGCTGTACATGTTGTGTGCGAAATTGGAAAAAATGATACCCTTTAAAAGTTTAGACTTCTGTAAAACACAGGTTTATATAATTACTTCAGTCAGACACGACAGACTATAACTAAAACTAGTAGGTAATGATGTGCACACAAGAAATCATACAAATTACAATACAAAAATCATATTCAACGTTTCAACCACAAGGTCTTTATCAAGATACACACAAAACATCAAAAGATGACAAATGGAAAAATTATCACAACAAACAAACGTATCCAATGGAAATATGGAAATGAGATGCCAGAAGGTCAGAAAGTACATAAAAAACTTACATATATGTGGAAACGAAACGAACAAAAAGATGAGTAAATGACGGAACAAAAAAGAATAAAGATATAGTCCACACCACCCCAGTACTAGACATAAGAGTGGTCGGAATTGAGTTCAAAAGGCTTGAGTGTACCCAATTAAAAATTGAGATGATTTTCTAGAGCGTACCTAGATCTATCATCTGTGGTGCAAAATCTGATAGCGGTGACTTGAATATCAAAAGCACCATGATGACCATCGCTGTTGAAGTGTGTAGCCACAGGAGTGGGTGTTCTGTGCTTGATGGCATGAAGATGGTTACAAAACCTGTGTTTTACGCAAGTCTGTTGTTACGTTTCACGCAGCTACATTGTATTGATTGTCATATTTAAAAGTTTAGTAAATTTTGTGATCTGCATGTCCTGAATTTTGTTTGGGTTTTGCATTACCATAATATAAAATAAAATAATATGAGTTTGTGTTACCAGGTATGAAGGCAAATATCGCAGAAGCTGACCATCCATTGTTATGTGAGAGTACCAGGAGACAAAGAGGAGACTTGGCAATTTCTATGCTGGTTCAGTATAAGGATGATCAGGTCAAGCTAAGCAAGGTATTTGTTAAAACTGTTTTCTTGGTCCTCCTTATTAATATATAAAAGAGTCATCAGATTTGGAGGGAAAAAAAACTATATTTTCAGGAATTTCTGCTCATGTCTCTAAAAGAGGTGAGACAGCTTGCTCAATCACGTAGAATTCCAGAGATCCATAGGTGACTATGTTATGGAAAAAATATGTCACTTGATGATGTTGATAATGACTGTACCTTCTCTACATTCCGTCTCTCTGACCTCTCTTTTTTTGGTTTGTATTTCTGACCAGTCACTTCCCACGTTGCTGACATCTAGTTTTTACTTGATTTGGTTGACTCCTCTGAGTTAAAGGCTCCATTCAATAGGCACTGCACTAAGCTGAAAGCGGAAGTCTCTTGGGTATGAAAGAAAAACCACCCCACTGCACATAGGAAGTAAGAGCTAATCGCTCACAATTCATGGGGTTCTCAAACTTGATTTGGTGGTTCCTGTCTGTACTTGTTTGTCCTTATCTTGATAGAGGCTCTTTTGTCGAAATGTTGATTCTGTTTATTAGTTGCATATAAAACTATTTTTATCTTTATTTTGTTCTATATGTACCTATCAATTGATACACAGTTTTACTCCAGCACCCTGTTCACCCAATTATGAAAATTTTCTGAAGTGTTGTTTATCTAAGTGACATGTTCTTTACAAAACATTGCCCTCACTGCCTCTCTGTAAGCCTCTCTGTTCTGTGCAAGCTAGTGTCATGTTCAATGTTGATGTCATGTATCCAATGTAGTCATGGTCTTCCTCTTGTCTCTTTCCTAAATTTTTCCCTCCATGATTAATCTTTTTAAACCATTGTGTCTCTTTATTTGTCCGAAATATGTTAGTTTGTGTTTTTTGATAGTTTTGGGAAGCCATTCTTCTTCTATGTTCAAGTCTTTGTGTACACCTGCGCTTGTTCATCTTTCCTTCCATGATGCTTTTAGGACCTTTCTATAACATTTCATTTTCAATGCCAATATTTAGGTTGTCTATTAATGAATGTCGTAAGTTTTCATATTATGTCTGTGCACAGATTATGGACAAACTACTTGACAAGGAAATCCACCAGCAGTATAAGGCTCCAAGTCTCATCAACTATATATCAGGACATAAACAAACTCCATCATCCAGCACTGCTTCATCTGGTGATGGCCACCAGAGAGACTCGAACGGAACTTCAGGGTATACTGCTCAAACTGGTAGAGGTGACTTGAACAAGTTGTTTGTGCCAGGGAGAGGGGCAGCTGTTAATACTTCTACAGGTAAATGTTGATTCTCTTGTAATATACTCTGATTCAAGCTTGTTGTTAATAATAAAATATTATTAGGAGATCTTCCTGTCTTAGTCGTGAAGCTGCTCAAGAGGTGGATTCGAAGAAGAGGAACATCATGGCCAACTTCCTTAGTTGCTTTCTGTGACTAATAGCAAATGACTGTTACTTTTCTTGACTCCCCTTTCAGGTCCCAACAACACATAAATAGTTGTTAGTGGATAAGGGAAATGTTCTGAAATCACTTAATAAATGTCTGCTGTAGACAGTCCCTGTGAATGAGGACATTCTGGAAAATTAAAAAAAATTTAATGTAGTACTAGTAGAACTAAATACCTGCTGTGGGTTTAGTTAGAAAAAGGACATCAAATACTGAAACATCTGCATATAGCAGTGATATTCTGAAGCACAGTTAAATGGAGTCCGAACCATGAGTAAAAATGGTGTGGCGTTTTACTTCAATTCAAATTAGTCCCATGTCACTAAATGGACACCCTGTAGTTTATATTTGTACATCATGTCCATTTTTTATAAACGAATAAAATTCTTTTATCTTTGTTGGCATACTAATTATTGTGTATCGAGAAAAGAAATTTTACCACTTCAGACATTACGCCGGTAACAACCTTAAACATCGTCTGCCTTGTGTTCAAGAGTACAAAATTGGGCAATTTCACACTTAAATCATGCCAATTGTGTGATAAACTAATCATGTGTACATAGGGGTCTTATATTGACTAAATATCTTTAAAAGTGTGTGTGAGATGTATATTGACAATTAGACTTTTTATATATATTGCAAATAAACAAAAATTGAAATCAATGACTAAATCTTAATTAAAAATGTAATTCATAGTGTCTATACCATTTCAAATTTTCTCAAAATTTCATTTACATGCGTTATATATTTTTTGAGATAACATCATTTTGCAGTTGAGCAAAGCTAATGAAACATGGTATAGTAGTAGTTTTATGTAAGACATATTTACCTATTTATATAATAGTTATTTTTGTGTTTGTTACTGTGGCCTGTCTAATGGCCACATCTTCTCTGTCTGTATTGTAGCTATAATTCTTCAAAGATTCCGCTTTAATATTTATATCCTACATCAGTGGTTCTCAACCTTTTTTCTTTATAGCCTCTGTTGACACAAATTTTATTTCATTGCCCCCTGGTGTCTTAAAGGTAAAGAAAGCCATTGGCTTTTTTTACCTGTCACCATTGGTTATTTAAACTTTGTCACTATAATTCACTATAATTAATGTTGTTTATTGTTCAAGCTGTCCCTGATGAGTCCCTCATTTCGAAATTTTCTTCTCCACCCCTCCATCAAATAATCGTGACCCCTTAGGAGGCCATAGGGCCCATATTAAGAACCATTGCCTTAGACAACGATCTCATTGACCTTCTTTGACCATTACAATTTTGTTTTTAGGTACAGACACAGAGAGGGGTACCTGGCGAGATGAACGCACAGACTCTGGAGCAGGTAATGAAAACACCCAAACTCCTGTGGTTGCCAGCAGTAGCACAACTCCTAATGGTGGGGCTAGACCTAAGACATTCAGTCTAAGATATGCCAGGTAACTTTGACTTGCCTATTAATACCTAATGAGATTAACAGAATAATTATAGCACTACATAAAAATATTTCCTCATTAACAATCACAGATGGTGAATAGAACGCATGCTGATAGTTCTTATCTCACTGGTTACACATACCTCCTAAATTCTCTCAGTGGTTCATGCTGGCAATGAGGCACTAGTTAAAGCCACATTTAACCTTTAACACTATTTTGGCAATGACGGTCACTAGACTCAGTGTTTTTTTATGGGCCGGTAACTTGTATCTCCCATTGCTATGCACCTTTCAACAAAGACATCTAGATTATAAATAAACATCATTCGAGTAATGCAGGATTTAGAAATAGACATAATTTAACACCCTCTTCCATTGGTTTTGTAAGCAGAAGGTTGTGTTTTAGATTTCTAGAGCATATTTTCAGCCGTCTCTGCATCCATTAAAATCATCTGAAATGGCACCCATTTTTAAGGATTATTTATTTTATTCAGGTTACGATGACAAAGAATTTCTTGTTTTTACTGATGCAGATACTGTTTCCCAGCACTGGATTGGGACAGCAGTTCCTTATCTCGAGTGTGTCTAGGGAAGAAAGTGGGTGTGGATGTAGTTGATAGGGTATAGTCATCTCTGGTTTCATGACTTTCCTGAGGTTATAGGACCATTAAGCCAACTTATAGCATTATTGAGGTGGATGTGTTGTGTTTTTTTTCCACAGATGTCATTATGCAGACGTTAGTAGTTTTGTTATGAAATGACAATAAAAATAAATAGACCTAACCCTAACCCTACACATTTATTGGCATTTCATTATATCCTGCATATATTGAACAAGAATAGGTTTCATCAAATTTTATAAGAAAAATACCTGGAATTACATGAAATGTATGAAAACAGACTCCCCAAACAGACCTTCATGTGGAAGACAAAGGACAAATGACAATTAGGTTGCCCAAAGCAAATTCTACAGAGAATAATAGATGGAGAAAGCTCAATATTGGGCTTAAGAAATACACAAGAACTACATCAACTTGCAATGAGGCACTCAACATGGGCATAAATGACTTCTGCCCTATGTGTAAATAATAACCAAACGTTTAGATGATATCCGACAAAGTTGAGAGTTCGCAGTAACAAATATAAGAAACAATAACAACTATAATAAGGCATTATTGTCACTGATTACTAATATAACAAAAAATACCAAATGTAAAATACAAAAATTTATTAACATTTTTTTTCTCAAATTATATTAGTAATACATTAATATTAATAGTAATACATTAGTTTGTTTTGTTTGTTTTTCGTTCGCTCCATTGTAACCATCACGGATATCCGTGCGATTTCCGCCGGGAGCGTGATTACGTTGTGCCACCGTTATGCGCCTTGTAGGCCTAGCACATCCGATTTCGGCATGCCTTGACAATTCGGGTGGGCTACCCTTAGCCTGTGACAGCCTCTATATCTGTCTCCAGGCACGCGTAGTGGAGACTCTTCGCCCAGACTATTTTCTTGCTCTTAGTCTGACTCAAACGAGGTGTTCCACTGTCTATGAACTTGTCTCGTGTAATTGGACGTGCTGTGCCTGTGCCCATTGGGTACTGAACCGTTTCTCATCCGTGAGCCTGGTTCCTTAAGGGGAAGAACTCAACAGAGGAGTTGGACCCTGGCTCTTTCGCCCTCTTAGCCGAGGTGTCATTCACCGACATCGTGTACCCCTCGTCCAAGTTCGAGTCTCACACCACGCGTTTGAGAGCAAGGCGTTCTCGAGCTGAGCGTCCTTGTCCCAATAGCGCCTGAGCCCATCAGGTACTGAACCCTTTCTCTCTTCAAGTGTATTTCCGGTGTAGGAAAACCTGACAGTAGAGTTGGGCCAGGGCTAAATCGTTGTCCCTTTTGTGCCTGAGCGAATCGAGTACAGAACCCTTTCTCTCTGCAAGTTACTTCCGGTATAGGAAACCTTGACAGTAGAGTTGGGCCAGGACTGCCATCGTTGTCCCTTTCTTGCACACCCATCGGGTACAGAACCCTTTCTCTTTGCAAGCATATTTCCGGTTTAGGAAGGCTCGACATTAGAGTTGGGTTAGGTCTTTTGCTTTACCAAACGCCGATGGATGGGTCTGGGTCTCTGCCTGTTAGGAACTCTGGTAACTAGAAGCCCGTCTCGAGTTGACGGAGCTTGTAGTTCCCTTTCCTAGGGACTTTTCACTTTCTATTTGCAGTTCGCGCTGCCCTCTAGCGCTGTTCTGCCCTTTCATTGTTTCATTGTACTCTGTGTGAAACATATTTGTCTCTCGCCATGCATTTACCTTTACGTGCATTTTACATTGGCCGCCCCTCCAATGTTCGGACTGGACTGACTAGCTTCACTGTATGTCGACAGTGTTGCTATATGTGGTGATGCTGGTGGTGTCGGAGATATTGTGTCTCTTGTGCAGTCAAATCTCTTTCCATCTGCTACCTCCACATTCTCGGACACGATCCCCAAATGATTTGGCCAGAATCAGCACGAGCTGCTGTATTTCTGTTTCCAGGGTGCACCACGTGGAGGTACATTTGGGATCTTGGTTATCTGCTAACCCTGGGTCCGCCTAGAGCAATGCGTTCCCTTTGCACCCCTAATACATTAGTAATACAATAATACATTATCATTGGTGTTATTACTATTCTATCGCCCGTGTGTTTCCAGGGCCCGAAAGGGGAGCAAAGAATAGCAACACTGTTTACCTTCCATGCATGTCTTAAAATGCGACTAAGGAGGTTATGGGATGGAGTTGCCCCAAAGCCATGCTGAAGTCAGATGTGTCAGGCCAAAAGGCGCAGATATCGCAGCAATGCTGTAAACCATGATACAACGCATTACATTCTCGGGACTACATCCTGCTAATCTGCAGGAGTTTGAGAACAAACGCAGAAGAAGAAGATTACTATCCTATGTGCCATCTTTGGCCTAAAAGAAACTACCGAACTCTTTTGTACTATATATATATGCGGTGGTAGACATTGGTGGTTATTAATATTGTACGTCAAGGTATTTGAGTTATTTCTTTAATCTCAAACTTCACTTGTGGTTAGTGCACTTTATTTATTCAGTTTGCTTCTCTTTGTGTTTCTACTCATGATAGTGGTAGGGATACAGACAGCTCTGCAATGGAAGAAGATGATGACCTCAAAGCTCTGGAAGCTAAAATTCGGTGCATGGGAATGAAAAAGAAACCCTCTCAAGGTAGTTGTTATATATCTATTGATAAAAGAAACCTTCACAATGTAGTTGTTATATATCTATCAACAAAAGAAACCTTCACAAGGTAGTTGTTATATATCTATCAACAAAAGAAACCTTCACAAGGTAGTTGTTATATATCTATCAACAAAAGAAACCTTCACAATGTAGTTGTTATATATCTATCAACAAAAGAAACCCTCTCAAGGTAGTTGTTATATATCTATCGACAAAAGAAACCTTCACAAGGTAGTTGTTATATATCTATCGACAAAAGAAACCTTCACAAGGTAGTTGTTATATATCTATCAACAAAAGAAACCTTCACAAGGTAGTTGTTATATATCTATTGATAAAAGAAACCTTCACAAGGTAGTTGTTATATATCTATTGATAAAAGAAACCTTCACAAGGTAGTTGTTATATATCTATTGATAAAAGAAACCTTCACAAGGTAGTTGTTATATATCTATTGATAAAAGAAACCTTCACAATGTAGTTGTTATATATCTATTGATAAAAGAAACCTTCACAAGGTAGTTGTTATATATCTATCGACAAAAGAAACCTTCACAATGTAGTTGTTATATATCTATTGATAAAAGAAACCTTCACAATGTAGTTGTTATATATCTATTGATAAAAGAAACCTTCACAATGTAGTTGTTATATATCTATCAACAAAAGAAACCTTCACAATGTAGTTGTTATATATCTATTGATAAAAGAAACCTTCACAAGGTAGTTGTTATATATCTATTGATAAAAGAAACCTTCACAATGTAGTTGTTATATATCTATTGAAGAAACCTTCACAATGTAGTTGTTATATATCTATCGACAAAAGAAACCTTCACAATGTAGTTGTTATATATCTATTGAAGAAACCTTCACAATGTAGTTGTTATATATCTATCGACAAAAGAAACCTTCACAAGGTAGTTGTTATATATCTATCAACAAAAGAAACCTTCACAATGTAGTTGTTATATATCTATTGAAGAAACCTTCACAATGTAGTTGTTATATATCTATCGACAAAAGAAACCTTCACAAGGTAGTTGTTATATATCTATTGATAAAAGAAACCTTCACAATGTAGTTGTTATATATCTATCAACAAAAGAAACCTTCACAATGTAGTTGTTATATATCTATTGATAAAAGAAACCTTCACAAGGTAGTTGTTATATATCTATTGATAAAAGAAACCTTCACAATGTAGTTGTTATATATCTATTGATAAAAGAAACCTTCACAATGTAGTTGTTATATATCTATCGACAAAAGAAACCTTCACAATGTAGTTGTTATATATCTATCGACAAAAGAAACCTTCACAATGTAGTTATATATCTATTTAAGAAACCTTCACAATGTAGTTGTTATATATCTATCGACAAAAGAAACCTTCACAAGGTAGTTGTTATATATCTATCAACAAAAGAAACCTTCACAATGTAGTTGTTATATATCTATTGAAGAAACCTTCACAATGTAGTTGTTATATATCTATCGACAAAAGAAACCTTCACAAGGTAGTTGTTATATATCTATTGAAGAAACCTTCACAATGTAGTTGTTATATATCTATTGATAAAAGAAACCTTCACAAGGTAGTTGTTATATATCTATCGACAAAAGAAACCTTCACAATGTAGTTGTTATATATCTATCACCAACAAAAACCCATATGAGATAGTTTATATATATGTATATTTTCAGTACAAACCTTCGCAAGGTAGAAGGCTTATATAGTGCGTGTAGTTTATTTAGTGTGTGTAGCTTTTTAGTGTGTGTAGCTTTTTTAGTGTGTGTAGCTTATTTATTAAATGATATTATAAACACATTGAAGATTCCAGAGTGTTGGTTACTAAACACAATAACAAAAAGAAAACTACACTTGTTTGGTCATATAAAGAGACACAACTGTTTAGAAAGACAAATAATTGAGGGCAGAGTACCTGGGAAGAGGGAAAGGGCAGACCAAGAAGACGATGGATTGAGGACAGTAAAGATAACATGAATACATCGTTGGAAAATGCAAGCCGCATCGCTCAAGACAGAGAGGGGTTCAGAGAGTTCATTGGGAAGACAATGTTCTGGAAAGAATGACACACATCTTATTTAGTGTGTGAAGCTTATTTAGTGTGTAACTTATTTAGTGTGTAGATTATTTAGTGTGTAGCTTATTTAGTGTGTAGCTTATTTAGTGTGTAGCTGATTCTATTTATGGAACTTATCTTCTTTCTTTTTTTGTCGATATTTCTGTGTATTTTATCGGCAAGAAAGTTATTATAATTTGTGGATGGCCTAGTTTTAATTGGATTTTTTGTATTGACAAGGAATGGCAAGCATAGACAGCAGTGCCCCAGAAACTACATCTAGTGACAACTCTCCTACACTGGTCAGGAGAAGCTTCGGTAAGCATCACGGGCCTGGTAGCGACAGTGGTAGTAGTGGAGAGAGTGATTCACTTGGTTCAAGCAATGGAGGAGACAAAGGAGGGAGGGCAATACCCAGGGATAATGAGAGGTGAGTTTAAGAATACTTTTTTTATTTAAAGAGGGGTGACAGACCTCAAGCAGGTGTATTTACTTCTGATGTGCTAGTCCTATATGGTGCAACTTAAATTGTAGCACAAATATATTCATTCTCTCCATATCAAATCATAAAAACTTGTGCTGGTTAAATGAGAGTGGGCACAGAGAAGAAATCAAGCCGTTCAGTCATAATATCACAAGCCTAGAGATACAATCAGAACACCGACGGGAAAATTCTGTAATTATTATGATGCAGAAATCTAGGCAATTAGTGTGGCAGCTAAAAAACTGCTGAACTCCAACTCTGGTCTACAGCCTGTGGTATTCCTGACAGATGCAAGGTCAGTGCTTCAAGCTCTCCAGTCTGGAAAACTAACAGACTTAAAAAAACTACTTAGCGAATTGTCTTACCAGTATAGGGTAACCATGCAGTGGATACCCTCTCACTGTGGAATACCAGGAAATGAAAAAGCAGACCAACTGGCTAAGGAAGGTGCTGCCGAAGACCAACCAGATGTACCAATCACCAACCATCAGAAAAAACATATGATCAAGTCAATAAGAAAGCCACAAACACCAACACAAGATGACTATTACATTATGAACAGATCAGAACAAGTTATAATTCTACGTCTCAGAACAGGACACAACCGACTCCGCAGTCACATGTATACAAAGTTCAAGATTGGCAACACGGCCATGTGTACATGTGGACAGGCAACACAGAGTGCCAAACATATACTTCAAGAGTCTTCTGAGCATGAAACGCTGAGGCAGACATATTGGCCAGAGGAAACAACACTGGAATCAAAGCTCTATGGGACACTGTATGAACTACAAAAGACAGTGAGCTTTATTAAGGAGACAGAACTACAGATATAGACATGTTTCAAGTGAACGAAAGAAGAAGAAGTCATAATATTTTCTATGAAAACTTGTGCTGGTTATGTGGTTGGCCAAGTACGGAAAACCTGTTTACTTGAGTTGCAAGGCATTTTTGTGCCGCTAGAATGGACCTGGTCAATTCCTGTCCGCTGTAAGAATTAGAATCCCCTGCCACATTTTGAATATGTATGATCAGAATTCGGTATCTGTGTGTTTGTTGTCTTTTCAGGCAACGCGTTGTCTCTGTATCTCTGAGATTTGAGGCTTCTCTGTGAGGCAAGCACCTTTATTGGTGTTGCTGCCCCACACTTTGCAATTCTGACCAACAGACTCCCAAGATTTGGCATTGATGTTGAAATTCTTTAGAGACACTGAGATAGAGTTTCTGAAGCATTTGTTCTGTCCACCGGCCATTAGTTTTCCCTTGAGTTCACCATACATCAGCTGTTGTGCGTTATGTTTGTCAGTCATGCGCACATCATGTCCAGTCCATCTCAGTTGAACCTTTTTCTGCATTGTATGAATGTTTGGGATGTTGGCTCTAGTGAGAACTTCAGCATTGTATGAATGTTTGAGATGTTGGCTCTAGTGAGAACTTCAGCATTGTATGAATGTTTGGGATGTTGGCTCTAGTGAGAACTTCAGTATTGTATGAATGTTTGGGATGTTGGCTCTAGTGAGAACTTCAGTATTGTACGAATGTTTGGGATGTTGGCTCTAGTGAGAACTTCAGCATTGTATGAATGTTTGAGATGTTGGCTCTAGTGAGAACTTCAGCATTGTATGAATGTTTGGGATGTTGGCTCTAGTGAGAACTTCAGTATTGTATGAATGTTTGGGATGTTGGCTCTAGTGAGAACTTCAGTATTGTATGAATGTTTGAGATGTTGGCTCTAGTGAGAACTTCAGCATTGTATGAATGTTTGGGATGTTGGCTCTAGTGAGAACTTCAGCATTGTACGAATGTTTGGGATGTTGGCTCTAGTGAGAACTTCAGCATTGTATGAATGTTTGGGATGTTGGCTCTAGTGAGAACTTCAGTATTGTATGAATGTTTGGGATGTTGGCTCTAGTGAGAACTTCAGTATTGTATGAATGTTTGGGATGTTGGCTCTAGTGAGGACTTCAGCATTGTATGAATGTTTGAGATGTTGGCTCTAGTGAGGACTTCAGCATTGTATGAATGTTTGGGATGTTAGCTCTAGTGAGAACTTCAGTATTGTATGAATGTTTGGGATGTTGGCTCTAGTGAGAACTTCAGTATTGTATGAATGTTTGGGATGTTGGCTCTAGTGAGGACTTCAGCATTGTATGAATGTTTGGGATGTTGGCTCTAGTGAGAACTTCAGTATTGTATGAATGTTTGGGATGTTGGCTCTAGTGAGAACTTCAGTATTGTATGAATGTTTGAGATGTTGGCTCTAGTGAGGACTTCAGCATTGTATGAATGTTTAAGATGTTGGCTCTAGTGAGGACTTCAGCATTGTATGAATGTTTGGGATGTTGGCTCTAGTGAGGACTTCAGCATTGTATGAATATTTAAGATGTTGGCTCTAGTGAGGACTTCAGCATTGTATGAATGTTTGGGATGTTAGCTCTAGTGAGGACTTCAGCATTGTATGAATATTTAAGATGTTGGCTCTAGAGAGGACTTCAGTATTGTATGAATGTTTGGGATATTGGCTCTAGTGAGGACTTCAGCATTGTATGAATGTTTGGGATGTTGGCTCTAGTGAGGACTTCAGTATCTTGCTATCCAGAGAAGTTTACTTCACTTGTATCTCTCTCTGCCTACCTCTTGCTCGCCTTCCCTCGACTTTACCTTCAAGTAAGGTCTTCAACAATGTGTCATGTATTTCATATGTGAAAATACTTTATTTATTTGATATTTATTTCTTTTAATAGTACTTTTTTTAAATACTGAATATTGTTAAAACCTCTCTGTTTGTTTTCTTCTCTTTCCATGAAACTCTCCCTTTTCTATATATGCACATCTCAAAAGCATCACTTCTGTCTTCTAGTTGTTTGTTCATTTTTCTGAGCCATACATTAATATAGAATAGATGTAGCATTTTATAATTCTCATTTTTCACCTGTTATTTACTAGTATATATACAAATGGTTATTATTTTGTTCAACAGTCCACCTAGTCCTTACCTGAATCGTATGGCGCTACCTGGAGTCTTGGACTCAAGAGTTCAAGCCACTGGCAAGAATCTTAGGTAAGTCCTTTTTCTTTTGTGTTCGTTCTCAAACTCCTGCAGATTAGCAGGATGTAGTCAGAAGAATGGCATGCTCCATGTCATGGTTTACAGCTGTGCTAAGATATCTTTGCTATTTGTCCTGACACATCCGATTTCAGCTTGGCTTCTAGATCACTTTGACTTTTTATGAGATTGAACAGCCACCTCCATCACAAAACCTCCTTAGTCAACATTCATGATGATGATGATGATATAATCCCATTAATTGTGAGCAGGTAGCTCTTAACACATGATGATGATTATGAAATGATTCCATTAGCTGTCAGCAAATAGCAGCTCTTAACACAGAATAAAGCCACACGTAGACTACAAATGCTGAAATACAAACTATAAGACAAGACTATGCAGGTCATATTCATACAACTCTGGAATATGGATTGAGCACATACGCAACAGCAGCAAATACCAATCTCCAGAAGCTGGACAAAATTCAGGTCTCTGAATTATTACAGGAGGACTAAGGAGCCCACCAATAATGGCAATGGAAGCAACAGTAGGATTACAAAATCTAACAGACCGCAGGGATGAGATAATCATAATAATGACTGAAAATTTTAGACCTCTGAAACATCACCCTACGCATGAGAAAACAAATGAACTAATAAACTCTATTGAAAAGACCAAGCTTCAATTACCTATAATAAAAGTTAATGAAAGCCAATGAAGTAGTAACTAGCAACAACTCAGAGGAATGGGAACAGCTAGAAACATATCACATTTCAAACACCGCACCCACATATACTGCAAAACTTACAATCCCAAGCATTGAGAGCACAACTATGGAAACTCCTACTGTTCTCAAGGCAAAAGCATTTGATCATATAGACACCCAATGTTCCAGCTCACAGTGGATTTGTGTTTTCAAAGATGGATCATCAGTAGATGCAATAAAGAAAGGAGGAGCTGGGAAACAAATACTTATACCAAACACTCCAAAAATTCTCAGTCACCACTGGAAAATTATCAAAAAACTACAGGGCAGAGCTACAAGCAATCTTTGAAGCATCAAAGGCACTAGAGGAACAGAGACTCTAAGGAGCAGTCTTCTAAATCAACTGTCTGCTAACAATGTTTTTCTTCAATATGTGTTCCTCATGTAAGTCTATTGTGAAAATTTAGTCCCAAGTAGACTGGGTTGTTTTCTTTTGGGAGTGAGGTATAGCCCAGGTTTTTGCCCACTCTTCAACTTTGTTTATTGCCTCCTGCATTCTCACCTTTGCAACTCCTATGTATTCTGATTGGGTCCAAATACCAGATCATCTGCATGGAGAGCCCTATGTATGTGAATAGGTTTGGCAGGTCATTTATAAAAATGATGAAGAGTGTGTGGGAAAGAACTCCTAAGGAGAGTTTATGGATGCCAAAATCAGATGTGCTGGGCTGGAAGGTGCAAAATAATGCGGCTCTGTTGTGAAACTTACAACACAACGTACTTCATGGTCCACGATGGAAATCACACTAAAACAGAAGAAGAAGAAAGAGGTGCATGTTTAGTCCTCTAAGGGAGACATTCCAGTGCTGCATTATCTCAGGATTATCATGTCCTGCCAGGATTACAGCATATACATCTGGGCCAGTTCATCATTCTTCCATCATATGTTTAGCCATCTACAGTAATGTCACACCTAGCATTCTCCTCCACTTAGGAATCTGCCACAAAAAGGACAAAGGGGCAATGTTCACTTGCTTGCATCTCTCTGTCATCCATGGGGACCATTTGACAGAAGACAATCAAGACATTTGACAAAAGTAATAAATTTTGAGGCAAGACATGAAGTGACAATGTTTTCACAAATGACAGGTTGTCAGTCCATCCCTCATTTTTCTTAGTCATCTCCTATGACATGCCTGGAAAAAAGACTGTGGTCCTATTCTTTGTGGTCATATTCTTCATATTATATTATATGAACTAGCTAGAAGTTTAGGCCTTGGTTGCCACACGGGCGGCACTAACATAATTACAGTTGTTTAGGAGGAGTTTGCTGAAGAGAGTTAGAGAGCTGGAGAAACCAGATTGCAACAGATGGCTTACACTATGTTGACAGAAAGGGAGCAGATGCGGTTTCTGATAAATTCCACACACTTGGCACTAATGTTAAAAGGCATTACACCTTGCCGAAGACCTTAATTAAAGATAAAGTTGAGGGGAGGCAAGCAAGATGAAGGGATGATTAAATATTTTAAAGAAATGTATTGTAAAACTGAGCTCTCTCTATATACATTTTAATTCATTGCGAAGGATAAGCCCTCAACAAACATCTTCCATCTTGTCCTAGTTTTAGCTATCACTTGTAAAACTGAAAATATGTGTTTATTTCATGCAGGTACAAGGGCAGACAGAGAGTATTGCCAACTATTCCCAATCAACCCAGTGAAGCCAGCTACCACTTCATGTTCGAGTTAGCTAAAACAGTCCTGCAGAAGGCAGGTGGTACCTCATCCACATCCTTGTTTACTCAGCCCAGCAGCAACACCAGTCATAGTGGACCACATCGAAATCTGCACTTGTGTGCCTTCCAGATAGGCCTGTATGCCTTGGGACTAAGCAATTGTGTATCTGTCAATTGGCTTTCTAGAACATACTCTTCACATGTTTCCTGGATCACAGGTAGGTTCACCCATGTGTGACCTGGTCTGAAATAAGAGCAAATAACAGTGACACTGTTACCTGTCATGTAGCTTAAGAGGCAACTAAGGAGATTTTGGGGTGAGGTTAGTTGTCACATTCCATAGAGTGACCAAGAAGTCACACTGAAGTCAGATGTGTCAGATCAAAAGCCATAGATATCATAGCAAAGCTGTAAACAACAACTCAACAATTTCTATTCTTTGGACTACATCCTGTTAATCTGCAAGAGTTTGAGAATGAACACAGAAGAAGAAGAAGGAGAAATCAACGTGGGAAATGACATCTGCACACCAACAATGGAAAGGAAAATAGCATTTGAAATTAAATGCACCACAGAAGACAGATGTGACAGGAGCAAATAAAGCAGCAACACAATGCATTTCCATTTTCTGGACTACATCCTGCTGGAAATCTAGCAGGACCATTGTTCTGCTACAAGAGAAATCCAGTTGGAGTTTGAGAACGAATGCTGAAAAAGAAAAAATGAAATGCTATAGAACAGTCTTAAGAATATCATGGAATGAAAGACGATCCAATCCAGATGTTCATAAAGACCTGAATGTAGAAGAATGGCTCCTCAAAACTATCAACAAATGTAAGCTAACATATTTTGAACATATAAAAGGACACATTGGCGTAGAAAGATTAGTTATGGAATGGAAGGTTCCAGGAAAGAGAGCAAGAGGTAGACCAAGACTATGATGGTCACAGGATATCGAAGACCTGAACTAGGAGAGGCTGAACAGCTTGCACAGAACCGAAATGTTTTCAGAGTGACAGTGAAGACAACATTCTGCAAAGGACACATCACATAGATAAATGTATGGTCCGAATGCACAATTGCCTGCAGCGGTGTTTGAACGTATTACCGTGGCCATTTTAAATGCTCTCTTTACCACTTCACCACACAGTTGGACAAAATACAAATGCTTGATTCTTGATTAGAAAACTGGCCTCACTGCACGTGGTGCATTCCCATAAGTGCTCCGTCCTCTGTTCCAGCAGCCATTCAATCGATGGTGTTTCGAGTGCAATGCTGCCGAAACAGATGTCGACATCAGGGCACAACTCTGGCCCTTGTGACAGGTTTCTTTGTTGTTCCGTCCACTCACGCCGTGCCCATAACTAGTTCAAGCACAACGTTGGCCTGTCGGAACAACATGGTAACTGTTATCGAAGGTTACGACTACGGGATTATATAGATGACGTGCCATGAAGCTTCTATAAGAAGATACCCTCAATATAAAGGCATGTCATCTACTAAGATTTTCTATTGCATGGGTGGTATGTCTAGTGAGATATGACAAAATGTATAGTGCTAAATATTCAGCAATAAGTGAAAAGCAATCTTTTTCATAAACTCCTGTAGATTAACAGAGTGTGATCCATAGAGCAGAGTAAATTATGCCATGTTTTACACAGGCAGTGAGTGAATAAGCATGTCAGAAGACAAAAGTAAGAAATTGAGACATGTAATGACAATGATTTTTTTCACAGGTGACAGCTTTTAAGCCTATCCCCATCTTCTTCTTCTTCTTCTTCTTCTACGTTTGCTGTCATATAACCACATTGAATATATTGTGTGATTTCCACCGGGGAGTGTGAAGTACATTGCGCTGCAAGTTCCACAGTAGAACTGTGTTATTTGCACCTCGGTTGGCCACTTGTGGTCTGGACGTCCGAGGTCCAACACATCCATTTTCATCATGTCTTTAATTCGGGTAGGCTTCCCTAGTCCGTGACAGCCTGTCTATCTGTCGCCGGGCACGCGGGTGTGTAGTGCCTCTTCGCCAAGACGCTTGTCGAGCACGTCTTTCTTGCACGATGTGTTCCACGGTCTATGAACCCATCTCGTGCAATTGGACATACTCAGCCTGTGTCCATCGGGTACTGAACCGTTTCTCATCCACTAGTCTGGTTCCGTATGAGGAAGAACTCGCCAGAAGAGTTGGACCCTGGCTCTTTCGCATTCTTATCCGAGGTGTCGTTCACAGACATTGTGAAACCCTCACCCAAGTTCGAGTCTCACACCACGCATTTGAGAGCAAGGCATTCTCGAGCTGAGTGACCTTGTCCCAATAGCACCTGAGCCCATCAGGTACTGAACTCTTTCTCTCTGCAAGTGTATTTCCGGTATAGGAAAACCTGACAGTAGAGTTGGGCCAGGGCTAAAATAGTTGTCCCTAGCCTATCCCCTAATATGTAATTAAGCATTGGATGAATTTTTTTACTTCCTATAATCCTTCACTGTATAATGATTGTGGACAAGTTATTTGATTATTTTTTGTTTGTATGCTTTCAGGCCAAGCCACAGAAATTGGCAGTGCCGCTATCAGAATGATTATAGACACATGGGAAGGCCATCTGACACCACCTGAAGCTGCTTCTCTGGCTGACCGGGCTTCTAGAGGCCGTGACCCCAACATGGTCCGTGTTGCGTCGGAGTTAGCCTTGTCATGTTTACCACATGCTCATGCATTGAATCCTTCAGAAGTTCAGAGGGCTTTGTACCAATGTAAGGAACAGAACAGAGAAATGCTGGAGAAAGCATGCTTGGCAGTGGAAACAGCAGCTGATGGTGGTGGTGTTTTTCCTGAGGTAAGTTTCTACAACAATAATAATATTCATAAGAACCACAGCCTGTCAGGGTCATGGGGCGTCATATTGAAGACATTAGTACGAAAAGCTCTCCAGACATCTCTATCCTCAGTCATTCAGACAAGTGTAAAAAAATCATGCCACACCCATTCCTTAATGTTGTTTATCCAAGATATTATTAAGCCACCTCTTCTCCTTAACTTCAACTGTTCTTTGCAAGATAATTTTAGAAAGTAAGTCATGCTTTGTTACATTTAATGTTCAACACCAAGCAAGTTAAATGCCATTTATCTATCCTTAAAAGTGGTTCTCGATAAACTGCAAGTTTTTTTTGTGTGCTGCCGATCGAATATATATTTCTTATGTTCCACATAACGAATTTTAAACTGATGTCTATAGCACTTGTATTCAAAAGCCTGAATCATTCTTTCTGTATTTGCATTTCTTGCAATAAGATCAGTTAAAGGAAAAAATTATTCTTGTATAGAATCACACATCACAGCACTGACAGTTAGAAAGATATAAATAACTAAAAGGTTGGAGAGTGTCTGACAAAATGGAGTGTGCCACAGTAACCAAATAAATAAATGGTAATGCAAAGTAAGTTAAATAGGTTACTAGAAGAATCTAACTATAGATAAAAAAGATACAAAAGTATATAACAAACAATAAATAAAACAAAACAGGACAATTTTGCACGTATCGGCCCAAAGGGGACTTTTTTTCAAGAAACTAATGATATTAAAAATAACCAAAAATCACACAAATATAAATAACTGAATCGACTAGGGAATGTTTCCCTTACAAAGAATAAGTAATGCATCAATCATTGCGGTACTGGCTAATGTTACTTTGTAAGGTAAACATTTCCTAGTTGATTCAGTTATTTACATTTGTGTGGTTTTGTTTATTTTTAACGTTATTAGTTCTTGAAAAAGGTCCCCTTTGGACCAATACATGGAAAATTGTCCCATTTTGTTTTATTGATTGTTTAAAACAAATTCTTTTGTATCTTTTTTTATCTATAGTATTGAATTCTGTAAAAAATTTTTTAACTTTTATTGAATTCTGTAAATATTTGTTAACTTTTATTGAATTCTGTAAATATTTGTTAACTTTTATTGAATTCTTCAAGTATTTGTTAAGTTTTATTCAATTCTGCAAGTATTTGTTAACTTTTATAAAATACTTCAATTGTGCAGGTATTTTTAACCTTTTATGAAATACTTTAATTCTGCAGGTCTTATTTGATGTTGCACGCCACTGGTATGAGCTATCTGAAGAGGCTGGTCAGAATTCTCCAGCTGGTAGTGATAGCAGCAGTGAGACTCTCAGGGTCAGACGAGAATCAAGTAGCCCAAGTTCTTATTCTTCTCCCAATCCTGGCATATCTAGGTTAGTCAATCGAAAAAAGTTGTAAGATTATATATCAAGTGACATATTCTTTCCAGACAGTTGTCTTCATCATGGACCATGGACTCTGAATGCCTCTCTGTCCTGGGCAAGCAGACCTGCATTAGCTCTAACTACTTGGCCATGCACCACACATTTCTATTAAGTGAATTAAAATAAGTGTACATAATAATTGTCTTATTGTGGCTAGATAGGTAGAGTGCTCTGAGTTCATTGTTCACAAGATATTGAAATTTGAGCATAGGCAGCATATGTCTTTCGCACTTGCCACAAAATATGTGTGTGTGCAGAATTGTTAGAGACATCACAACAAAAATGATGAACACTTCTGATTTTTAAATGCTAAAACTGTGTATAACTCTTTCATTAGTGACAGATGTTAGAAATTGGTCACTTAATGTCAATATGTCATCATGGGTTAGAGGTCCGAATATTGACAGTTAATTTTTAAGCTGATAATTTTGTATGCATTGCGAATGATTTTATAAGTTTATAAATGGCCTCTGACATAAAAAAAAGGTTCCATACTGCTGTCATCTGATGGCAATGCTATTAGATCTGCCTGAAAATTGGAATAGTAATGGACATGTTGGGCCATTGGCGCAAATAAAACGGTGACACAACACATTTCCGTTCTCTGGACTACATCCTACTGGAAATCTAGAATGGATCATGGTCCTGCTACAAGAGAGATCCAGCAGGAGTTTGAGAATGAACGCTGAAAAATAAGAAATCCTTACTTCAGTAAATCTCTCAGGGTATAACAGCTGATGGTTCTGGTTCTATGTTGGTTCATTGTTCTTTTTGAAATCTTTGTTAAGTGTTCTCTACGGGCCACGCCTATCCTCACTCCCATCCTCTCCCAATTTGCAAATTCTCAATATTGACTCGTGTTCATTTATCTCAAAATCATCTGATCTTGCGGACTCACAAAGAGCAATGAGTATGTCTGCTTGTTTCTCATCATCAATGGTCAACATCACTTGTGATGGACTACTTGTGTGGTCTGGGCTGGACCTGGTAATCATGGGATACTGGCACACTGGAATGCTTCTCTTTCGGAGACTAAACATGCATCCATAACCCCCTTACTCAACCGTGCCTTTAAGACAGACAGCCGTATATGGGTTCTGGTGTTGCCTCAGTCACACAACTGAGAAGAATCTTTGCTCTTGCCAGAAATGCTATGGTCTGTCAAGACCTGCACAGAGTTAAAGAGATTATTTCCTCATCAGCATCTGTCAAGACCTGCTCACAGCTAAAGGGATTATTTATCATTAGCATGTGTCAAGACCTGCTCACAGCTAAAGGGATTATTTATCATCAGCATGTGTCAAGAGCTACCTGCTCACAGCTAAAGGGATTCTTTCATCATCATCATGTGTCAAGAGCTACCTGCCCACATCTGGTTGGTTGGTTGGTTGCGGATCCAGCTATCCATGGGCGTATGCCCTTTGACTCGATGTCATTAAAATGGCTTTATATTGCTGGGAAGTTTGTGGATTTTCAGCCCACCCTGGGCCAGAGCCAGAGAATAACTATCACACTATCAGGAAGGTAGGTTTCAACCTATGCATTGCAGCCATGATAGGGTTCACTGTGCTCATTACCCGCCACCAATTGACTACTGGTTATGCCGAACTTCTCTATTGCTCTAAGCATGCAACCAAATGTTCAAGTCAAAAGGATTGTCACGTCCTGAGTCACTGTGTCTCTATGATGAGTTTCAGCCATAGGAAAAAAAGTGCAGTCAGTTTCCTCCTCCCCAGTACTGCACATCTCTGGCTCCCTCCCAACTACAGAGAGTGCATACATATATAAAAATAACAAAGTATAAATACATTGCAACAACAAAATAAAAACATGAGATATAATTGTATAATTGTATGAAGCATAATTGTATAGATGATGTGCCATGAAGCTTCTGTAAGAAGAGAACCTCAATATAATGGCATGTCATCTACTAAGCTTTTCTTTTGCATGGATGGTTTGTCTAGTGGACCATTGATGAGACCCACAGATGCAACCGTATGCAGACTTGATTACTTCATCATCATCATGACCATAACAAGACATTCCATCCTCCAGACTACAATCTGCCAAACTGCAGAAGTTTTAGAATAAGCACAGAAGAAGTTATTGTTGCTTCTAACAAAAATTATAAACAGCAAAATACAGTTTCTTTACTTTTTTCCAAATACGTTAAAATGACCAAAACATCAAAAATTTTTGGTTGCACAGTATTTAGTGTGCTGGCATCACAATCTTGTGGTCCACTGTACGATGCATTTTTCTGACCACAGCCAGGTCCTATGTTCGCCCAGCCTTTGGAGCTATTTTATATAAAAGAAATCTTTCAAAGTACAAATTCGCCTTTGTGTTACAGGGGTCAGAAAATGAAGTATAGAATAGCGACACTAATATCAGCTATGCATGTCATAAGAAACAGCTAAGGAGGTTTGGGGAGGAGGAGGTCAGGTTGGCTGTTACATCCCACAGATCAAAGTGATCCAAAGGCCATGCTAAAATCAGAAGTTTTAGGTCGATAGACATAGATATACCAGTGATGCTGTAAACCATGGCACAATGTATTTCATTCTCCGCACATCCTGCTAACCAACAGGAATATGAGGAAAATGAGGTAGAATAAAAAGAAGATACACTGAATTGCAGAAAAATAAATGTGTCTTAAAGGTGCAGATATCACAGCTAAGCTTTAAACCAACAACATAACATACCAATCTCAAGTTACTCAAATCATAAAATTAAATATTCCCCAGAAGATGGATAAGTCAGGTCATTCGTGTGAATAAAACAGCAACAACACATTTCCATTCTCTGGATTACATCCTGCTGGAAATCTAGTAGGGCCATTGTCCTGCCACAAGAGAGATCCAGTGGGAGTATGAGAATGAATGCTGAAGAAGAATAAGAATAAAATGAAATATAATTGATAAAATGAAGATGTACCAATATACTAAATGTTAGATTCTCCCCCTTTCTCCACACCTCCCCCCCAATTGTGTTTGTGTGGTATAACTTGTGTGTTTATTTTATTCTTTTCATGTACAGTGATGGTTCGAATCCCAGCACCAGCATGGCGACTGTCCATTACAGCAGTGTAGTGGGTGTGGCTCACAACTGTCAATCTCCTCCACACCCACAACAGATGGTTGTCACTCCTCAAGCTTCTTCGTCATCACATGTTATTCGAACTTCATCACCTCATCTGCCACCACAGACTGTTGTTCTACTTCCGGCGCCCAAAGCCGGACCACCACAACTCGGTGCACATTTTGTACAGACCTACAACTATGTACAGCAAGTGACAACGGCCGGTCCACCTCCTGGACCATTTGGCCATCATCATTTTCCCTCTCCCCACGCCCTTCATAGCCACGGCCTACATCACCCAGCATATGTAGCTTCCTACAGCTTCCCTGGACAAGCATCCTTCACTAACTTACCACCAAGTATATATCATCCAGGGGGTGCTGCACACCTGCGCACCCATCCACCTTCTGTACAGGTATTTCCCAACCAGCCCCATTTGGCCATGCATGCTATGCACCCTGTAGAGGTAGTCTCTGCTAGTCCACCAACTGGAAATCAAGCACAGGTTCAGAACTCCACTGTGACACTTCCCCAAGTTCAACCTAGCACTCAGAACCAGATGCAGCTGACTTACCTGATGTCTGCCTTCCGTATAGGCATGCTTGCTATAGACACACTATCCCGCAAGGTTCATGATGACAGACCTCAGACAAAGTATGCACGTAATCCTCCTTACGGAGAAGATGTTAGATGGCTTCTGGGTATTGCCATCAAATTAGGTTAGTGGGACTGTCACACTTTACGTAACTACTGTCATTGTCTTCTGTGTCATCTTAATAGAGTCAAATTTCATTATAACAACTTGGTCTGGACAGATGAAATGTGTATGTAATAACAGAAACTCACCGGGGGGGGGGGGGGGGGGGAAGCTATCCATAAACTATGTCAACAATATTTTGCCAGTTTTTACCCCTCCTCCTTTGTCATTTAAGTGTCAAGAATACAGAGGACCCCCCCCCCCCCATCCTACATAGTTATGTAAATTTAAAACACCCCACGACACGAAAAACAATTTTTTATCAGACACAAAAATATGTGCTGTGCTTCACATTTTTAGATAAATGTTTTAAATTCAAACAATTTAATTGGTGTATAAAAACAAGCAGTATTGTTGACATCAACTTTGATCAATCCCCACCAACCCACCAATTGTTGATGTAGTTTATGGATAGCCCCTATGTAAAATATAATCAATAAAGAATAAATATAGTTAGAGATTTAACATATTGACATTATATTTAACATGTAAATTTATTATATTTAAAAATGTGATGTTAATAGATTAATGAGTTACAAAAGAGTGCATTATTGAGGAATTCCAATGTATGTTTATAATTCTTTACCATTACTTTTTCCCCTCTATTTTCTTACCTGGCTGCTGCTTCTAGAACAAAAGACATCTTAAAGAAATTAATAAAATAAAGATACCATTAATACAAAATGTATGTCTAAATTGTAATCAATATAAATGATAACAAAACAGAAGTCAGATATATCGGGGAATTGGTGCAAATAAAATGGAGACAAATATATCAATTTTCTGCACTTCATTCATTGGCACCATTTGTTCCGGCATTAGGTAATCATGTCTCTCCACAGCCCTTTGTTATACATTTAAATATAGTTTCTGATGATCCTGCATCATGCCAGACTTTCAAGTCATTCAACATTTTTTCGCGATGTCTTCATCTGTCTCTCTTACCCTCGATCTTTCCAGTTGTTACGATGTTCTCCAGCCCACCTCTTTTCATGAACTCAGGAACTGTGATTGTCGTCTACTAATACAGTTAATAAGTTCTCTATTTGAGTTGACAAGTTGTAGAATTATAGCATTACTCTTTTTAGCTGTTCATGATATTTTCAACATTCTTCTATAAAACCTCATCTCTGTGGTCTCCAGATGTTTTCTTGTAATATTGTCAATTGTCCATGCTTCACTACCATATAACAGTATGGTTTTCTTGTAATATTGTCAATTGTCCATGCTTCACTACCATATAACAGTATGGGCTCTATGTAACATTTTAGTATGTTCTTTCTTAGTTCCATTGATAATGAATTATTACACAAGATGTTTCTGCATTATCTATCTATAAACCCGTAATATGACAGGGTTGTAGAGATACCACTGTGGATGCTTCAGCACACAGATTCCTCCAGTGATTTCTATCTGCAACAATGTGGATGAGTGAGAAAAAATCTTGACCTGTTTAGTCCTTGATGTTGTCTGTCCATGTTTTTATTTGTTCTTCTCTGCTTCTTCCACCTTTGATTGTTCCCTGGAGTATTGTTTTTTGACAAAGAATCATGTCAGCATAAAGTTCAAACCATGCACATTTTTTCTGTGCCTGATTATCCATTGTAGTAGTTCAGTAGGAAAAAGATTTAGCTGGTGGCGCCCATCTCCTCTCCAGTTATTCTTAACAACGTGATTACATGGATGTGCTTTCACATACAAAATGTAATCACTTTCTGGACTACATCTTGCTGGAAATCTAGTAGGATATTTGTTCTGCTGCATGGAAGATCCAGTGGGAGTTTGACAACACAACATTAAAAAAATGAATGATACAAATAAAATTGACTTATGTTGTGGTCAAAAGGCCTATATCAATAAGCAACAGCAAATTACAACAAATATGTTGGTGAAATGGAATAATCTCAGGGAAGGCATAACTCTTTTCTTAATGGAAGAATACAAATGCTTTCAGAATGGTATAGGGAACAGTTACGTGTCATATTGTTGCCATGCATATACTAGACAACTAGGAGCTTTTGGAGTGGATTTGGTTGTCTCATCCCATAGTTAATATGATCTGAAAGCTATGATGACATTGTGTCAGGTTGAAAGGCCCAACTATCGAAACTAAGCTGTAAACCATGACACAACACATTCCTTCCCAGGACTACATCTTTATAAATCAGGAGTATCAGAAAGAGACAATCTGAATTTTTTGTTGTTGAAATGTTATGAGGCAGTGGCTTGGAGAACAGTTACAATGGGCAATATCGAATGCAAGAGAGACCGAGGATGACAGCATGAGAAAATATTAGTTTAACATAGTGGCAAAGAGTTAGCAACCACACATATAAATATCCAAATGGTCGGAGGGTGTCCGACAAAGTGTAGGGTGTTGTAGTAACCAAACAAACAAATGGCAATGTAAAATAAGGTAAACAGGTTACTAGAAAACCTATGAATAAATATAGATGAAAAAGTATATAAAAACATACAATAAAACAAAACAGGACAATTTTTGATGTATCTGTCCAAATGGGAACTTTTTCAAGATAATAATAATTTTTAAACAAAACCACATCGATGGCCCGCTAGACCATTGCAACAGAAAACCTTAGTGGATGACATGCCGTTATATTGAGGTTATCTTCTTAGAGAAGCTTCATGGCGCGTCATCTATACAATTATGCTTTTATTTGTTGTTGAAATGTGTTTCATGTTTACCTGAATATATGGATGCAACCTCTGTGGTTGGGAGGGAGCCAGAAATGTACTGTGCAGCACTGGGGAGGAGGAAACTGACAGCACTATTTTTTCCTATGGCTGAAACCCATCATAGAGGCACAGTGACTCAGGACATGACAATCCTTTTGACTTGAATATTGGTTGCATACCTGGAGCAATAGAGAATTTTGGCATAACCAGTAGTCAATTGGTGGCGGGGAATGAGCACAGTGAACCCTATCTTGGCTACAGTGGCTAGGAGCAGTGCATAGGTTGAAACTTACCTTCTTGGAGGTGTGATAGTTATTCTCTGGCTCTGTCCCGGGGTAGGCCGAAAATTCACAGACTTCCCAGCAATATAATGCCATTTAATGGCATTAGATCAAAGGACATGAGCCCATGGACCACTGGGTCAGCAACCAACCAACCAAACAAAACCACACAAAATTGATAACTGAGTTTGACCAGGCTATGGTTCCCTTACACAGAGACATAACCCAGTGCCGGTTGCGCAAACGCATGTCCAGTAAAAGAGAAAATGCGTGCTTTCAATATGTGGATATATTTTTTGGCGTTATTTTTGTTTGAAGCATTGTTCTTTTTGCAAGAGAGATCCAGCAGGAGTTTGAGAATGAATCACAGCAACTGCAGAGCAATGAATGCTCTTCCTGGAGATTTCCCTGACATAGTGGTTAAGCTATGTACCTTACGGTCAAGAGGTCACTGCTTTGACCTTAGATCGTGACAATACAAGAGAATTTTATGAAGATGTCTAGGGATTATAGCTTAAAGCTATGGAGCTGCATACTACGATTCTTAGCAGGTGGCATATCACTTCATTGAAGCACATATGTAGAAAAAAGGAGTAAAATGAAGTCAATCTTTTACACCACTTGAACTCATTTTTTTTAGCTTTCTCACAGCGAATAGTATCATCCATTTGTTCGGGATGTACCTCAAATAAAGTCATTTCTTCCTACAACAAACGAAACTTAGAACATTTTAACGAAGTTATGCTAATCATTAGTAACACACATAATAACACATACAAGTTGACGTTTCCTCCAAAACATCCTTTATCTAAAACTGTAAAATACTGCATGTTTACTGTTAGGAGAAATTGAGCTGCATGGAGTATTTTTTTTAGATGTGTGATAAAAGACAGCATGCTCTTGATGTCACTATGTCATGTAGAGGCTGAGTTTTTTTAGAACTTAAGCTTTTATCAAGAACATACACAAATTATCTATTATCAATTTATTCCTCGAAAGATTTGTATTTATCTCTTTTTTTTCCCCATCTGTCAGGCACCACATTCCTCCAGCAGTTCTGTGCCAGCGTCATCAATTCAGTAGTCAGCCCCTTTGTCCTGTATGACCTAGCTATGGAGGCTGCCAGATTTTTGGCGAGAAACAACCCAACCCATGTACCGACCCAGTTGAGGTCCAACATTCTTAACCCATTGTTCCAAAAATGCCTACAGATGTAAGTACACTGTCTCTGTTGTGTATCTTTATCATAAGTTTACTGTTGTTTATCTGCATGTGGAAGGTCTGTGACTCTTACCAGTGGCCTACCAGACAAACCATCATGCTAAATTATACTTCTAGCAAATAATATGACTTACCAATGGCCTACCAGACAAACCATCATGCTACATTATACATGTTCATAGACTCCACACTACATGTAGGGACTTTAACATGAAGATAAACATAGAAAAAAAACAGAGCTAATGTCAATTGCAAAAACAGAAAGAAACACTATTTTCATCGATGATCAACAACTTACACAGGTGAAAGTATTAACTTACTTTGGAAGCATCTTATCATCAGTTGAAAAAAACACAAAAGAAACCCAACACAGATGCAATATAGCATACCAGATCTTTGGACAGATATTTCCTATTTTAAAAAACAAGCATGTGAACATAAATACTAAAACTGAGCTATATAAAATGATGATCATAACGTCACTGTTTCTTGGAGTAACAATAAGAGACAGAATCAGAAATTAAAACATCAGAAAACTAACAAATACAATGTCAATCCTGGATTATATCAGAAGACAACAGATTCAGTAGTTTTCACATGCTTCCAGACTACCATCAGATAGTGCCCCTCAAAAAGCATTTCTATACAAACATGATGGTTAAAAAGCCAGGAGCAGAATATGGATTACAGAAATAAAAGAATAAACGAAAACAGAGATATATGAATCACACAAAAAGGTAATCTCCAGAGAATTCTTCTACCCCTGATGCTGCAAGGCATAAAGAGGTATTAAGTGAAAAGAAAAAGAAAGATTGAAAACTGTGACTCCGCCAAAGACAGATGTGTCGGGCCATTGGCGCAAATAAAACGGCTACAGCGCATTTCAATTTTCTGAACTACATCTTGTTGGAAATCTAGTAGCACTATTGTTCTGCTATAAGAGAGATCCAATGGGAGTTTGAGAATGAACACTGATGATGATGAAAACTGTGACAAAATATAAATATCCTTATAAGGGGAATAAATAATACACGGGTGTATCAATTAACCTTCACCGAGCCGATATGATATCCAGCCGCCGAAAAACAAAATGGCCGCGCGCGCTGATGGCGGGCCGTCCCTCCCAGCGAGATTATCGTGAGATTTACACGTACCACAGTACGTGCACATAGCTGGGGACATGCGCAATCGAAGCCGGTACATCCCCCACTTCCGACATGATCGTTTTTGAGAATGGCTGGCTATTCGTAAAAGTTTAAGAGCAATTAATCTGACCACATCTGTACACCGGTACGATGCCATGATGATGGATCGGTTTTACAGACCTTTATTTCATCGTATTTCGAATAAAATAACATTGAATCGTGGATTGAATCATGGATTATTAGGTTATTTAGTTTCACAGCAGTGAATATACAGAATGCCGTGCTGGTTTGGGGACTTGTACGTTTGATATCGAATATTTTGAAGTGGCAGAAAAAATAACTCTAGGCCTAAGCTCAAAGAACGATTTTACTGCAAATCTACATGTTTTATACAGTTCCCCCGGCTATATTTTGATAATTTCGCAGTGAAAGAACATAAATACAACAGATTTACGTGATTTAGTTGACAGTGTTGCCAAGGAATTCGATATGTAAGGTAAGTTATTTTTTTTTCTTATTTTTTCCCTCTTTATTTGTTATAAAATATATGTTTTTTGTGAAAAACGTCTTTACCACTTTCTCATACGTCTGGTATCACACACACACGTACATAAATTACACCAATATATGCATAATTCAATTCTTTATTTATATGTGCAAATATTATTTAAATATCTCTAACAACCAAAAAATTATCACATTTTCAAAACAGTCACCATCAATAATGAAAATTTTCAAAAAAGAATCCGGTGGCAGGGAGACGTTTCGTATTTTTTAATCTGGCTTGCTAAAGGTTAAAAGAACTCATTAAAAAGTAGCTTAATTTAAGTTGTGATAAATAATACACGGGTAATCAATTAAAATACTCATTAAAAAGTAGCTTAATTTAAGTTGTGATAAATAATACACGGGTAATCAATTAAAAGAACTCATTAAAAAGTAGCTTAATTTAAGTTGTGATAAATAATACACGGGTAATCAATTAAAAGAACTCATTAAAAAGTAGCTTAATTTAAGTTGTGATAAATAATACACGGGTGTATCAATTAAAAGAACTCATTAAAAGTAGCTTAATTTAAGTTGTGATAAATAATACACGGGTGTATCAATTAAAAGAACTCATTAAAAAGTAGCTTAATTTAAGTTGTGATAAATAATACACAGGTGTATCAATTAAAAGAACTCATTAAAAAGTAGCTTAATTTAAGTTGTGATAAATAATAAAATAATAATAAGATGAATCAGCTCAGTGGTAGTCGTTAGTGGACCTGTCTCACAAGCACAGTTCAGACAAACTTTCTCATGGTTTGTACGCTGATCGACCACATTGTACTGGCATTACAATTGGATGCATTATTGATACATACAAAGTCAACATTTTAAAATAACACTGTATGGCCCTTATCATCTAACGTCTTGCAAGGAACGAACCATTATCTTCAGATTACAAACTGACCATAACAGACTGAGAAGTCACATATTCAGAAAGTTAAAAATTGGCGAGACAGACCTATGCAACTGTGGACTGAGCCCAACGACAGCAGAACATTCTTCATGCTTTTCAACTCTATCAAGAAGAGAGGGAGAAAATATGCCCTACTGAGACGGCACTGATAAATTCAAGCAGGAAACAAGAGGATAAATTAAAAATTTTGGAGACCAATGGGAATTGAACTAGTCCGTTCTGACGGCACCAAATCACCTGGCAACTAGAGCAAATTAATACAGTTGTTATATGTTTGTTGCTACTGAGAATACTACAATACTTGTACGGGTTGTTCATTGTTGTTGTAATAGTCCTTGTCTCGATTAGTCCGTTCTAAGTGACTTGAGTACACAGTTTGAATGTCTTGACAAAATAACATCTTTTTTTTGGAGATGCGGCTAGTTAAGCACGGAAAAACCTGTTTACTCAAGTTGCCAGATGATTTGATGTCATGAGAACAGACTGGTTCAATTCCCGTTGGTCTCAAGAATTGAGATGGCACTGAGGGGTTCCATTGATGACCTGAAGCGAATTACACAGTTCATTGAAGTAATCTGATAACTGACATAAGAGCAGAGAAGAATAAGGTCATATACAGGATATGCTATAAGTATTATAAATAATAGATGAATGATCTTATCACAATAATAGATGAATGATCTTATCACAATAATAGATGAATGATCTTATCAAAATAATAGATGAATGATCTTATCAAAATAATAGATGAATGATCTTATCAAAATAATAGATGAATTCTTCTTCTTCTTTCGTTCGCTAATAATGTCTATATCTGCAGTGTTGTTTCTTGTATAAATTGGACAGTGTTTTCCATTTCTTGTTTTGTACCATAAATTTTAACATTCATTGGTGTATCAGAAGGCCAGTATGTGCATCTTAATGTGTCATAGTTTGCACATTCTTGAAGGATATGTTCTGAAGTCTGGTTGACTTGTCCACAATTACACTTTGCTGTTGTGCCAATTAAAAATTTTGTATACATATGGCTGTTTAATCTATTGTGTCCAGTTCTGAGTCGAAATATGATGACCTGTTCTTGTCTGTTAAGTAGGTGGTAGTCGTCCCGTGGAGGTAAGTTAGGCTTTCGTTGTGCCTTTATCATGGATTTCTTTTGGTGATAGCTGATTGGTACATCTGGTTGCTGCATGTTAGCACCTTCCTTGGCGAGTTGATCAGCTTAATAGATGAATGATCTTATCACAATAATTAATAAATTACCTTATTACAATCTCTCTCTACAGGTTTATGCAGTGTGCTCTCCATAGGATACACCATATCAACAACGCAGACTACGATGAGTTCGTTAGCATTGTTTGTAATGCCCGCAATGCATTCTACCTAGCGCCTGGAGGCATTGTCCAGTTCAACGAGCTACTTCAGAGTCTGCGGCGGTCAAAGTCATGCCGCAAAGAACTGTGGCAGCGAATTGTTAATGCCTTAGCTAGTGGTACTGTTTGATGTCTGCAGTTTTAGGTCCCAAAATTTTCCCCTTGAGTATATTGTACTATTTATTCTTGCTTTTGTGCCCTTAAATTATGAGTTGTGCCCAGAGAAGAGTGACTGGAACTTGTGCTATGTCCAACAAAGCACCTAGTCTCTCTTTTAGTGGTACATCTCATCCATCAGTACTATTTATTATTGTGTATATTTATAAACAATGCCATATGTCATTTTTTTGAAACTATTGGGTGTTTTTTTGTGTTGTCACAATGTCAGTTTTGGAATCACCATAGTTTACATTTTCAATGATGTTTCTTATTGTCCCACTAGAGAATTACCATAGTTTACATTTTCAATGATGTTTCTTATCATCATATTAGATTTTGTCACAGTTTTTCAAAGCGTGTCTATGAATGTTGAATAACGTTTATTTTATAGTTAGTTCCATGTTGGTAGATTACAATGAGAATTGTTAGATTGAGGAATGAAGCCTGCTTGCTAATGCTGTCATCGTGGAGAGTACAGGTAGGATTTTGTTATTTTATTACTGATTTCCTAGTTCACATAACTTGTTATTGGTTATGAAGTGACATAATTGTACAGTGGGCGGACACATAGGTGCTCAGTCTTCCCTAGCAGATGTCAAAGTGTATGCATGCTAATGGTTCATGTTGCTTGCTAGTTGAACATGTTTCTTATTCTGCTTGTATGTATTCTCCACCTTTTAGGTTTAGTTATGTTGATTATCATCTTTGCACACCAGACATGACCATAAGTTGTTGCCTGTTAGTAGATTATTATGGGGATTAGCTAATTTGCTATCTAATGTGTCAACTTATTTGTTTTCCTCCCCACCAAAGTATCTGAAGACAAAGGTAAGGGTGGTTTTCTGCAGTGGTGCCCACTTTTTAGGCCTCTCTAAGGACTTCTGCTTTGACTTTCTGAATTGTACTCATTGAGTCACTCAGTATGCATGCATGGAGTAGATATGCGATTCCAGTCAGTTTAGTGCCTGCGTTATGGGAAACACCTTTAATAGTACCATGTAAAATACAGATTTTCTCTAATAATAGCCTACATATGTCAATAAATTGCAGTGTCTGAATTCAGCAATTGCTTGTAGAGTACAGCTAAAAATTAGTAAACTGACTTCGGAGATCGGTGGACAATTTGTAATAAAGGTAGAACATTAATTATGTTTTTATTTTTTTTATTTTGCATCACTTGCATCTACTGGTTACATCTCTTCAATATGGCGAATATTTCCAGGCGATTCATATGTGCTCAGTCCCTTTAAGCAGATAATGAAGAGTATGTATCACTTATTGTTTAGGGGTTTGTTTGTAGCATATTCTATTAAGGATGTAGGGATCAACCCAGTAGTTTTTGGCAGTAGTGGTTTTTGGGGCAATGTAAATACACAGTAGGTTTCCATTACTTTCTAAAGGTTCGAATGCACAATTGCTTGTGGCGGGTATTGAACCTTGTCTGCCCAAAACACACTCTGTGTACCCTTCCACCACAGAGCCTGAAGCTTAGGGAATAGATTGATTATATGAAAAAATTTTATTCTCAATTTTTTGCTTGTCCATTCATAGACTATAAATAGTACTGTAGTTCATTGTTGCATATGATGATTACATTCTGTAATTTCATTCTTGCATATGTTGATTATTACACTCTGCTGACTTTGAGAGACTGTGGATGTAGCTCAAATGAAATTTGAAAATTGTCCCCATTCATTCTCAAACTCTCACGGGATCTTTCATCTCTTATATCAGGGCAATGGTCCTCCTAGATTTCCAGCAGGATGTAATCTAGAGAACAGAATATAACTGTGTTTCCATTTTATTGGCACTGATGGTCCAACACATCTGACTTTGGTGGTGGTAACTAGTGCGTTCAATGTGTTACCACTTCCGCTGTGCAGTGTTTTTCTATAACCATATTGCTAGTAGGCTGGTCATATGAGAATAATAATTCAATTGCATGATGGTCACCAACCTCAAAGCCATGGTCAAACATGTTTAATCCTTTTCGCTGCTGTCTTGTGCCCTATTATGATAGCCAGAGATGCCCACGAAATAGGGGCTTGTATGAATCGCTGTATTGTCTTGACATGCTTAACATCAGTCAATTGTCTTTACCAGTTCTCATATCAGTGTTCAGAATTTGCTTCCAGCTAGACTTGCCCTTGAATAGCTCTTCCACGTTAAGTATATTCATGTCTAGCACTTTGAAGTCTCAGTTTTAATATTCCCTCTAATGTACACAGATGAGTGGCAGCACATGCACCACCCACACACATAAAGAGAGCGAATGATTTTTTTTTAGGTAGTAGTCCCCCCCCTTTTAAATACCACCACTCCCTCTCCTTTTTTATTATTTTTTATTCTCTTTATTTTCCTTAAAACCACACACAACCTTAACTAACTAACTAACTAACCTCGTATCTCCAAAACGATTCCCGCGCGAACCGTGATATCATAACCTCTCGCAAGCCGTGGCACATTTCCGCGCGAACAGTGGATCAGCGCAACTTTAGCTTTGGGGAATACCTCAAAACTAGGTCAAATTTCACAGTGACCGTAGATACAAAGAATGCGCCGAAATAACATTATAATTATAATACGTTTACATGGGTGTCAACTAGTACGGATTTCCCGTATTGATACTGATTTTAGGCCCCAAACACACACCCCCCCTCCCAAAGGTAATGGTCTTTTTTTTTACAATAATTTTTTTTTTTTACAAGGGTCATTGTTTTTATCTCACATGCATTTATTGATGCACAAGGGGAGGGGTGGTGTTATGTGCTAAATACACACATTTTATTGATCTACAGAAAATTGAAAATTTGAATTTATGAAAAAATAAGTTGACAGCAATGCACCTAGGTATTATCACATATATCGGACATGAAAATGTAAGTCAGTCATTTAATATACTCGTAAAATGATGCAATTGTCATAAAAGAATCCGGCGTGCAAGGAGAATGTTGCGTAATTTGTATTGGGCGTGGTAATGGTTAAAGACAGTAATAGATTTCCTGAATTAGAATATGTATAGAATTACTCTGAGAACTGAAGTTAATTAGATCGAACCTAGTCTGCTAGTCTAGCAGTTGCTATCCTGTTCTGCCAGGGTACACCTGGTGGATTTCATTTCATAGTAAAGTTAATACATAGCATTTAGCTGCCGTAGGGGTGTGAAATGTTTGCGATCTCACATTTCAGTGGCTCTGCTATGTGAGAGCGATAGCCATCTTCTCTCCCGCGCAGTCTTTACTTCCCGATTTGATCCGGTATCCAATTAAGGCTGGGTCGATCTGGGAGCCGTTGCGGTCTGATAAACATTTTCGCCTCAACTGGGGAATGGAACCTAGGACCACTCATATGCGAAGCCAGTGCAGTAACCACAGAGGTACGTGGCCCCTTTATAAATGCTTAGTTGGGATTTCAACAAGGTTTTGAGCTTTTAGTTCATAAATTTTCTTGCATGTGAATCATACCATCTTCTTTGTTACCCATTGATTGTTATCACCAGCTTATTGCTATAACTGCTCATGTATGTCACGTGTTTATGTGCTCGGTGTGTTAGTCCCGTACATTGCTTAGCCACAGCATATTTGCTTCCTTCACGTAAACAGAGATGTGAATTTGATTACCATGTACGTTTATTTTTCTCATCCGTCTTTATTCCATTCTTAGGTTAATACTTCCATTTTTTAAATTGTATTTGTATATTGTTTTATCTATGATTCTGTTTTTAATGCTGTTCCATGCTATTCTCTATCATGGGAGAATTACCTCAGCTTTGTTAGACTCTCAGTCTATGTTTTGAAAGATTCAAAATGGCATGTACAGTCACAAGTGGATGTTATCTATAACTATCTTAATTCTGAGGTTTTACATGGATTTGTTGTCCGTGAGATACTGGTGTGCGCAGTAATGAGAGAGCAGACAGAATTGCCTCTAAGGCCTCAATAGACTATCTATCTATTCGCTAAAACCCTTTGTTGCTTTTCAGCGTCAGGGGTAGAAGAGTTTTCTAGAGACAGCCCTCTTGTATCAATAGACTGGGAGTTGATAATGGATAAAAGCAAGTGCTTCATGAGCGACTGTTTGATGTCAATACCTATTGATGACACATCTGGTTTGAGATTTGAATAATTCTGTATTAAGTGTGGTACTAGTAGAACTGGACACCTCTAGGGAGGAATGAAAAGAATGTTTAATCAGCAGGACACAAGATCCATCAACATGCTGGGGGGAAAGAAACTATGGGTTTGTCTGGAGTGCAATCATGTTGGCTCATCATAACAATAACCATACCTCAACCTGACAAAAGGACAATATGAAGATATTGTGGGTGGATAAAATAACACACCTTGCAAGATCAAAGTGAATGATATAGTATTAAAACAGGTCCACCAATTCAAATATCTAGGTACAATTATTACAGCAGATGGAAGAAGTTCAACAGAAATAAGATGCAGAATATGAAAGGCAAAAACAACATTCAGAAAAATGAAAAATATACTGTGTAATATGACCTTGTCATTAGAGGTGAGAAAGTGAGTTCTGCAGTGCTATATAACCCCTATACTAACATATGGGTGCGAGTCTAGGACAATAAACATACTGGAAAGTGGGAGATTGGAGGCAACAGAGATGTGGTTCTACAGAAGAATGCTGAGAATACCATGGACTGCCAGAAAAACTAATGTAGAGGTGTTGAAAGAGTTAAATGTGAAACGGATGTTAATCAACAATATAAGAAAAAGGCTGTGGAGCTGTGGAGAGCCATGACTGCCTACGCCAGCCAGCATGGCACCTGATGATGATGCTGTGGGTGGATAAGGAGGAAATTCTGAAGTAGCTTAGTGATTGTCTGTTGCATGAGAATAAAATGAATCCATGGAAGCAGCCCACCTACCTGTATTACAGCTGAGCATGGACAAATAATAGAAAAAGAAGACGAAGAATAAGGATCCAGCAATTGATAATGTATCTGTGGGAAATTCCTTGTTCAGAACCGCTCAGTGTGGTCTATCGAGACTAGCAAAGTTTACTGGCATCACTGAGAAGCATCAAATGGCAGAAGCACAGAGAAAACTTGTGAGAATAGAACAATTACGTTGTGGGTATCTATTTCTATGTCAATAGCAACATATATATTTATGTCCAATGTCCAGACATTACATGGATATTCTGCCCTGGTCATACTGGTGTCAGAGGAAACGAGAGAACCGACTTATTGGCAGGAAATTGGTCAGTGAGGCTGAGAACGTACACATACAGAGAATGTCAGAAATGGGAGTATCTAGAGGTGAGGGAAGGAAAAGTAAATTTTTTGGAATGTCCCAAAGATCACACAATCAACACCTGACCAGGACTCTGAATCTACATACATTGGAATGGCTGCTAGAATGGAGGGCGGAGCACTTATGGGAATGCCCCACATGCAGTGAAGCCAGTTTCTAATCAAGAATCAATCAATAGCAACACAGGCAACAAGAATATGGTCAAGCGAGTGGTCGGCATTTTATGGTCGGCATTTCAGATTGAGCTTTTTTAATGTGGTACTTTTTTTTTAGCCTTCTCGTGCTTCAAGTAGTGATTTCTGAGCTCTGGGTCAGTGCATTTTGTATTTTTAGATCAACATGTTGGGCCAGAAAAAAAAATACATTGAGCTGCATGCCATATTTTTACCGCCACTTTCTTCGAATGAAGGAAAGGAAAATTGACTACTATACAAGCATTAAAATTAGTACTAGGTGGCAAAAAGAATTACCAAGAAAATCTCTTTACAAAACTGCCGTTAAAGATGGTTTGAGTATGGGTCTCAACAATATGCAAGAATTACAGCAGCATTATTACATTGCTGAAAATGAAGATCTCTGGTTTCTGCCATATGCACAGTATTTAGCAATGAAGAAAAATAGATGCCAGAAAAGTTATCCCTGACAGACCTTCAAAGATGGCCTTTACTCGGGTATCAGAAACAAAAGAAAAACAAGACTTCAAAGTGTAACTTGCAGGTGAAATTATGAAAGTTGAATTAAGTGCCGTATTTTTTTTTTTACATGGAATCTTTGTTAAGGGCAGCGCAGGACATGAAAATATGGAAAATATTGTATTGAAGCCTTATGTGCCATTGTACACGATGAAGTTAAATAAATAAATTAAAAGGTTTCACATAAAAATGAAACGGAAAGAAAGTTTGGAAAAAAAACCATGTATGAAATCATACCTCATAATGTCTATCTTATTGTGTTCCTCATTTTGTCCAAGTGTTTAACGGAAAAATAATATGCTAAGTTGTCATGAATTATTTCACACATAGGGCAGTATTCAAACTGAATGTGATGTTTTGTTTGTCTGAAAGAAAGATGTGTAGTTTTTAAGTCAGTGAAAACAAAAGTTCTTCCTTAAAGTGAATATATGGTTATAATATTTTGTAACCTTTAAGTAGCAGCAATGCTTTAGTTGTATAAGCACACTCTGAGTATAGTGACTGATTTTAAACCAATTTTTCATGATCAGTATAGTTTATAAATCAGTTTTCCAGTTCATGATCAGTATAGTTTAGAAATCAGTTTTCCAGTTCATGATCAGTATAGTTTATAAATAAGTTTTCCAGTTCATGATTAGAACAGTTTATAAATCAGTTTTCCAGTTCATGATCAGTATAGTTTATAAATCAGTTTTCCAGTTCATGATCAGTATAGTTTATAAATCAGTTTTCCAGTTCATGATCAGTATAGTTTATAAATCAGTTTTCCAGTTCATGATCAGTATAGTTTATAAATCAGTTTTCCAGTTCATGATCAGTATAGTTTATAAATAAGTTTTCCAGTTCATGATTAGAACAGTTTATAAATCAGTTTTCCAGTTCATGATCAGTATAGTTTATAAATCAGTTTTCCAGTTCATGATCAGTATAGTTTATAATTCAGTTTTCCAGTTCATGATCAGTATAGTTTATAAATCAGTTTTCCAGTTCATGATCAGTATAGTTTATAAATAAGTTTTCCAGTTCATGATTAGAACAGTTTATAAATCAGTTTTCCAGTTCATGATCAGTATAGTTTATAAATCAGTTTTCCAGTTCATGATCAGTATAGTTTATAATTCAGTTTTCCAGTTCATGATCAGTATAGTTTATAAATAAGTTTTCCAGTTCATGATTAGAACAGTTTATAAATCAGTTTTCCAGTTCATGATCAGTATAGTTTATAAATCAGTTTTCCAGTTCATGATCAGTATAGTTTATAAATCAGTTTTCTAGTTCATGATCAGTATAGTTTTTAAATCAGTTTTCTAGTTCATCATCAGAATACTTTTTGAACCAATTTTCCAGTTCATGATCATTAGTTTTTATTAAACGTTTTCCAGTTCATGGACAGAATAGTTTTTTAATCAGTTTTCCAGTTCATGATCAGATTAGTTTTAATTTCAGTTTTCCAGTTCATGATTAGAACAGTTTATAAATCAGTTTTCCAGTTCATGATCAGAATAGTTTTTAAATCAGTTTTCCAGTTCATCATCAGAATAATATTAAAATCAGTTTTCCAGTTCATGATTAGAATAGTTTATAAATCAGTGGTCCAGTTCATGATCAGAATAGTTTTTAAATCAGTTTTCTAGTTCATGATCAGAATAGTTTATAAACCCATTTTCCAGTTCGGAAGATATAGTTTTAGAACAAATGAAGCACCAAGAGACATTGTCAAACAATATATCAGAATTCCTATAAGGACTAACAAAGTGTCACTGTAACACATCCTAAAACATACAATTCCACCTATCAACATTACCATGCATCAAAAGAGTGGACACAGACAGCCAATAGTCAACTAGAAGAATGTTACAGTATAAATGCATGCAAGATTTTAATGTGTGTACCATATAGGGTAAATTACACCAAAATCAGTATTTAGTGTACTGGATTATATTTGTCCATATCTTACCCAGCCAAATCTCTGAAATCAACCTGTATATCTATAATATAAATTATTGTGAACTTTGGAGGTTTTTACAGTTTTTGTGTGTATATTTATGTAGCAAACTACTGTAAAACATTTAAATTACCGATGTAGTACTATTTAAATTGGAGTATGTCTTCCTTGATATATAAAGAAAGTATGCACAGATGGTTGAAATTCTGTTGACACATGAAGGTTCACTACTTTTACAGACATCTTGTAACATATCAGACGAACATTCACCATCACATAAAAGAAATTTTGGCCCTGTCTATTCTGTTGATCGCAGAAGTTAAGAATGTGATGTAATTTTTGGACAAGTACTGATGTAGGTCGTGAGAAATAATGGAACCGGGATTTTCTCGAATATTAACATCATCATGAAACCAATAACCCATTTTAGCGTTGTCACTCTGGAAACATCAACAAAAAAAATTTCGCCATGCCTCTGTGTTATCAGTTCTGAGTATGGAGAATAGTGTACAGACATCTGTCTATTAGTGTGTTATTTGTTGTGTTGATAGTATTAATTCTTAAGTAAGTATGCATGGTTGTTGGTGTTAAATTATAAATGTCAATTCTAGCAGGTATTTAGGTTAGTGGATTCCATTTAAGGTTGGAGGGGGGAAGGGCCATTGATTTTATGATGTGTTTTGTGGATGGATTTATAAGGGTTTTGAGTTAGGATTAGGTCATGTTAGTTGTAGAACAATCAGAGTTAGGATTAGATCATGTTAGTTGTAGAACAATCTATTAGTTAGGATTAGATCATGTTAGTTGTAGAACAATCTGTTAGAGTTAGGATTAGTTAGTGTTAGTTGTAGAACAATCTATTAGTTAGGATTAGATCATGTTAGTTGTAGAACAATCTGTTAGAGTTAGGATTAGTTAGTGTTAGTTGTAGAACAATCTATTAGTTAGGATTAGTTAGTGTTAGTTGTAGAACAATCTGTTAGAGTTAGGATTAGTTAGTGTTAGTTGTAGAACAATCTATTAGTTAGGATTAGATCATGTTAGTTGTAGAACAATCTGTTAGAGTTAGGATTAGTTAGTGTTAGTTGTAGAACAATCTATTAGTTAGGATTAGATCATGTTAGTTGTAGAACAATCTGTTAGAGTTAGGATTAGTTAGTGTTAGTTGTAGAACAATCTATTAGTTAGGATTAGTTAGTGTTAGTTGTAGAACAATCTGTTAGAGTTAGGATTAGTTAGTGTTAGTTGTAGAACAATCTATTAGTTAGGATTAGTTAGTGTTAGTTGTAGAACAATCTATTAGTTAGGATTAGTTAGTGTTAGTTGTAGAACAATCTGTTAGAGTTAGGATTAGATCATGTTAGTTGTAGAACAATCTGTTAGAGTTAGGATTAGTTAGTGTTAGTTGTAGAACAATCTATTAGTTAGGATTAGATCATGTTAGTTGTAGAACAATCTGTTAGAGTTAGGATTAGTTAGTGTTAGTTGTAGAACAATCTATTAGTTAGGATTAGGTTATGTTAGTTGTAGAACAATCTGTTAGAGTTAGGATTAGTTAGTGTTAGTTGTAGAACAATCTGTTAGAGTTAGGATTAGTTAGTGTTAGTTGTAGAACAATCTATTAGTTAGGATTAGATCATGTTAGTTGTAGAACAATCTGTTAGAGTTAGGATTAGTTAGTGTTAGTTGTAGAACAATCTATTAGTTAGGATTAGGTTATGTTAGTTTAGAACAATCTGTTAAGAGTTAGGATTAGTTAGTGTTAGTTGTAGAACAATCTATTAGTTAGGATTAGTTAGTGTTAGTTGTAGAACAATCTGTTAGAGTTAGGATTAGATCATGTTAGTTGTAGAACAATCTGTTAGAGTTAGGATTAGTTAGTGTTAGTTGTAGAACAATCTATTAGTTAGGATTAGATCATGTTAGTTGTAGAACAATCTGTTAGAGTTAGGATTAGTTAGTGTTAGTTGTAGAACAATCTATTAGTTAGGATTAGGTTATGTTAGTTGTAGAACAATCTGTTAGAGTTAGGATTAGTTAGTGTTAGTTGTAGAACAATCTGTTAGAGTTAGGATTAGTTAGTGTTAGTTGTAGAACAATCTATTAGTTAGGATTAGATCATGTTAGTTGTAGAACAATCTGTTAGAGTTAGGATTAGTTAGTGTTAGTTGTAGAACAATCTATTAGTTAGGATTAGGTTATGTTAGTTTAGAACAATCTGTTAAGAGTTAGGATTAGTTAGTGTTAGTTGTAGAACAATCTATTAGTTAGGATTAGGTTATGTTAGTTGTAGAACAATCTAATCTATTAGAGTTAGGATTAGGTCGTGTTAGTTCTAGACCAATCTATTAGTTAAGATTAGGTTGTGTTAATTGTAGAACAATCTATTAGAGTTAGGATTAGAAAATAAAACTGTTATAGTTAGTATTTTTGTGTATTATTTATTTGTAGAAAAGCTATTAGAGTTAGTATTTTTGTGTATTTATAGAATAAGCTATTAGGATGTTGAATAAATTGGTGAAAATGAGCTATCAAAGACATATTGATTTAACAATGGTATTTTATTTTTAAAGCGCAAAAAACATTAAGTCTTTATGTTAGCACGTGAAATCATACTATATTTAGAGTGCTTGTATGCAATATCATGCTATATTTAGAATTGGGAAACCTGCGGCCGTCACAGTAGGCAGAGCAAAAAAAAAATTATACATTACGAATATGTGCTTATTGATTCAATGGACATACTGTGCTGGGATGAAGTCGCAGTAATCCACTGTCGGTGGGTGGTGTTGACACAATCTCTGACCAGAAAGATTACTTTATATTCGTGCCAGGACATGCAGGTGTTGAGAGTAATGAATGAGCATATACACTGGCGAGGATGACCACAGTGTCAATAGACACATTAACGGGGATCTGACATAGTTAATATGTATCATTAAAATTAATTTGTATGAAAAATTCTGCGTCTAATTTTTACATAAAAAAACATTTTGTGAGATGTGTTTTCTCATGTTTAATTTTATCCAGTGGAACACTATGGATATGTTGGTGGATCTCAGAAATGTCTTGTGTATTGCTAAAACTTCCCTAGAGGGCCTTGTTTATTTATATATATTATATAAACATGTTTAGTCGGACTGAATGAATTTGATAATATTGTATTTTATTTTATTGGATTAAGTCATGGTATTAATATGAATCCTGAAAGTATTTGGTGTAATTGTAGTGAAATAATGGATATTCTTTTGTGTTGTCAAGGTGAGCACAGAGTAGCACCATTGTGACCTGTCATGTATGTCGTAGAAGACAACTAAACATGTATTGTGGTAGAGTTGTTTGTCACATACTTTAGATAAAAGTGGACCAGAAGGAATGCTGAAGTTAGATGTCTCATGCTGAAAGGCAGAGATATCACAGCATAGCTGTAAAGTATTACATAGCACATTCCGTTCTCTGGACAACATCCTGCTAATCAACAGGAGTTTGAGAATGAAAATAGAACAATAAATGACTGATATATACAAGTAGTCAATCATACTCCTAGCAAGTATAAATTAAATTCAGAATGCCTGGGTGTTGCTGATCCGTGAGGGGAGCAAAGAATATCAACAATATATACCTACCATTCACACTGTAAAGATCGTCAAAGGAGGTTCTTGTGGGTGGAGTTGACTGTCACATCCCGAAGAGGTTCAAAGTGACCAAAATTTGTGATGAAGTTAGATTTGTAAGGCCAGATGGTACAATTATTGCAGCCAAACTGTAAACCATGATATAACAAATTATGTTCTCTGGACTGCATCCTTTTAATCTACATAAATTTGAGAATGAATGCAGAAGATGGCGAAATATTGGGAGAACTAGAGAAGTAACTATAAACTTGAGTTCAAACTCCAATCTCTTTGAATATTCTTCTTGTTCTTCTTCGTTCATTCTCAAACTCCTGCAGATTAGCAGGATGTATTCCAATGAAAAAATTGCGTTATATCATGATTTACAGTTTAGATGCGATATCTGCATATTTTGGTCTGGCATATCCAACTTTAGCATGGCTTATAGGTCACTTTTGTTCATGGAATATAACTGCTAAACTCCACCCTCAAAATCTCCTTAGTCACCTCTTAGTTGCCTTGCAGGTAGATAGTAGTGCTATTCTTTTCTCCCCTCTGTTGCCCTGGAAACATCTTTAGGCATTAATTTATGCCATTTCACTAAATTATTACTTGACCAGTAGTATTTTACAGCCTGCAATTCAGATACAGAGAAAACATCAAGGGAAAAACAAATTCCGGGTACAGATAACTTGTAACAATCAATGCTATTTCTGCAAAACGTAAGCAGATGCTGTTGTAACATGGAAAAAGACTGACTTGCCCTGTGATTGAGAAGAACAGAAATTGTTTTGACCTACCAGGCACAGGTTTAATTTCAGTATGTGTAACAAAGATGTTTTAGAAAGCAATATAGCATTTTACAAAATGTAAATTACAAAATTTTTAGGCAGATTGCTGCATCCTGAGTAGGATATTATACCTGTAACCCTGTAAGATAGGTCTGAGGATCAAAGGTCCGAGGATAAAAGGTATGAGGATGAAGGGTCTGAGAATCAAAGGGTCTGAGGATCATAAGTCTGAGGATCAAAGATCTGAGGATCAAGTATAGTACTAATGTAGAAGAGAAATAATGAGATGAATTCCCCTTACTTCCAGTTGTTCTCCATCTCCATTGTCTCTCACATCATACGGTCATGAAGAGAGTTCTGGAACATGCTCATTTACATGCATTATTTACAGTAATATCCGCTGTTTTGGTTACACTTGTGAGAGTCATGTATCCACTGTTTCCATATAGCATTCATTGCTTTTTGTGTGGAGTGCTTTTCTGGACATAGTCATGTTGCATCATCCATTTATGTTTCATAATTCATTTGAAATTCTTCAGCTTTCCTCAAAAACTTTAATTGTATTATATTATTTGATATTCTTCAGCTTTCCTCAAAAACTTTAATTGTATTATATTATTTGATATTCTTCAGCTTTCCTCAAAAACTTTCATTGTATTAATTATCAAGCCCTACTCCAGAATGTACCATAAGTTTTATTGTGTGCTGTCACTCATCTTGGCTGATGTGACTGATCATTGGTTGCTTTTGCATTACTTTGTGTTGCTAATGATAAAAAAACAGAAAAAGTTTAATCAGCCAAGATGAATGAGACTGTGAGAGATCAGCACGCAGGACATATATTCTGGATAAGGGCTTAATTTATCATGTTTTAACTTATTTTATCGAAACAACAAAAATACATGTTTGTCGTAGCATGTAGTTCATTTGTCTTGCTTGGTAGTCTGCACTTTCAAATGACACTCAAGCATTGTTTATACTGTAGATATAAATCCATGTTTTGAGAAAAACACATACTTTTTCATAAGAAAGAAATTTCAGTGGAGTCCCTTTATTACGCTTAAGCTTTTAACAAAATTCCCTATTAACCATTTAGCTGCTGTTCATGTTACATTGTTCCAAACATTATTAGACATTGTTCTCAGTAACTGATCCAAGCTGGGCTAAATTATTTTTCCCAATGATTTTAACCCTGTGCTGATTACTTTTCCTGTCCTATGAAACCTTCCATGGTACTGGTTTTTTATCAACACCAGAAAATATATACCTTGTGGGTGGATATTTGATGATAATGGCGCTTGGCAATTTCAGAGTGCCATAATTATCAGTAATGTGGTGTTAAAATTATATTTTTTAAATGCGAAGTTATTTTTAGTAGTCTCGAGGAGGAATGAGTAATTTCGTGCGTAGCAGCTAAAAGGTTAATAAGACTTCTAAAAATCCTCACTTAGTTTATTCTATAATGTATATATTTGTATATAGCAAATTTTGGTTATTACCTGACTCATTATTACATATCTCAGTCTGGACCAGTTTGTTATAAAGGGATTCCACTGTACGAAAATTATTTTTTAAAATTACACAAAGAAGGTAGAATCTGTAGATATCGTCCATGTTTAAAAAATACATCATTTTAATAATTAGAAAACACCCAAATTATTTTTAAAAAAAATTACACTCAAGGTAGAGAAACTGTATATTGTAAATGTTTAATTTGTCGACATTTGAAGATGATCTAGATTTATATGAATATTGTGAGCTTTTTTTAAAAAGTAATATGATTATTGATTATTTGATTTAAAATGATTATTTCTGGCTTATAACTTCATCTTTCTCTGTGACTTTGTTCTGTTCAGTATCATTGACACCCCTCAAAATAAGTTATAGGTCACTCGTAGGGGGAGGGGGGTCGCAGTGGATAGCTCATTAAATGCAGACACACAAATAAGAATTCAGACTTTTGTATAGAACACAAGACACATATATTTGTCCGGCAGCATGTAAAAAACTTACAGGTTATCGAGGACCAATTTTGGTAGTGGTGAAACCACATAAACTTGCTTGGTTTGGCCATGTAACAAGATACAAGACTGTCTAACTTTATTTTGCAAGGAACAGTTGAGGGTGGAAGGAGAAGAGGAAGAGAAAGAAAATCTTGGATTGATAAGATCAAGGAAGGGTCTGGGATTGATTTTTCTACACTTGTCCAAATGGCTGAGCATTAAAGTGTTTGGAGGACTTCCGCTGCTGCTATCTTCAGTGTGACAACATAACGACCCTTGATAATAATCTTTTCATGTATCTTATTTGCAAGGAGTACTTGTTATAAGTTATTAGTCTTGTTAGTATTGTAAATCACTGACACAATTTAACCATATTAAAAAAAAACTATAAGGTAAATGGATATAAGCTCACAAAAGTTTCACTAAATAGCAGTTTTACGCTGAATAAATACATGGAATCAATGTTGCCACCAAAATCTGTATCACAATAGAGACAAATAAATTCTGAAGGGAGCAGAAAATGACTAGAAGATTACATTCAGAAGTTAACAAAAACACTATCTATTTGGTTCCATTCTGTGATTGTTTGTACATACCTTGATAAAGACCTTTTGGTCGAAGTGTTGATTCCATACATATGTTTAATGCAAAATAGCCATGTATCCGATATTATTTTCTTTATTTTTATTGACTAATATGGAACACAGTTTTACTCCAGTCTCCTGTGTATTCAGTGGGAATCTTCCTGGCATAGTTGTTATGCTAATCGCTTTGTACTTCAGAGGTCACAGGTTCAAAACCCTCTCAAGATGTCTTGTATACAAATTGGATTTATTTTAGATGCCTGGAGATTTTCACTTAGTACATACAGGTGTGACAGTTCCATGAAGTTTGGACATCAAAATGTGATGTTTCATGGTGTTTGGATTTGAGAATATAACAATTTCATAAAGTTTGGACATCATAATGTGACATATTCATTGAGTTTAAACATCAAAATGTGACATAATGAATTTTGGACATCAGAATGTGTCATTTTCATGAAGTTTGGACATCAGAATATGACATATTCATTGAGTTTAGACATCAAAATGTGACATAATGAATTTTGGACATCAGAATTTGGCATATTCATGAAGTTTGGAGATCAGAATATGACATATTCATTGAGTTTAGACATCAAAATGTGACATAATGTTTTTGGACATCAGAATGTGTCATTTTCATGAAGTTTGGACATCAGAATGTGACATATTCATGAAGTGTGGAGATCTGGATGTGGCATATTCATTGAGTTTAGACATCAAAATGTGACATAATGTTTTTGGACATCCGAATTTGACATATTCATGAAGTTTGGAGATCTGAATGTGACATATTCATGAAGTTTGGACATCAGAATGTGACATATTCATGAAGTTTGGACATCTGAATGTGACATATTCATGGGCTTTCCTCTTGTGGAAGTTCCACATCATGTTATAGCCTTCTTCTTAAAGCATTGTACAATGATAATAATTGGAGTCTTCAGGATAGGAAATATAGCTCTGGAGGAAACCATCTCTCCCACAAATTGCATAACATGATACAAGAGCTCTATTGCTTGTGATTCCTGGGGGATTGAAATGAAAATTCAAACAGGATCTACGACTATAAAAGATAGGGGAGGTAATCCAGTCGCAATCAACTTTTAAGATAAAGTGAACACTTAGCTTATAAAATGGTGAGCAAATGATAGTTGTCTAATTTCTGCTTGCCATTGGAAGGAAATATGGATACAATCAAGTAAAATTGAAATATGGCTACAACCAAGTAAAATTGATATATGGCTACAATACAGTAAAATTGAAATATGGCTACAATAAAGTAAAAATTGAAATATGGCTACAATAAAGTAAAAATTGAAATATGGCTACAATAAAGTAAAACTGAAATATGTGTACAATCAAGTAAAGTTCTGCCCACTGAAATGCAAGCTACATTTAGAGTATCAGAATAGTATGGATGATGTATTATTTTTACTGATACTTTCAGTGTGGTACTCTTACAATGTACGGAAATGAATCATGGATGATTAGCTCAGAAGTAAAAGAAAATTATATAGAAGTTTTATAGAAGAGTCTTAAGAACAACATGGCAGATAAAAAAGCATAATGAAGATTTCTTAAAAGAAGTTAATTCAACAAAGAGAGATGTTTACCTTCATTAGAAAGAGACAGTCTACATTTTTTTGAGACATCAAGAGAAGAAGAACGATGGAATACATCAAGACAACAGGCAAGTTGAAGGGGTAGAGAACACCAAAAGAGAAGATGCTTGACGACCTGGTATTGTGGCATGGGAGAATATCGGTATCAGATATTTTTTTGACAGCACACGAAATAGAAGACTGGAAAATTCATGATAAACAACAACACAGCATTGACTATAAGAGGAAGAAGGTATCCCTACAACCCTAACAGGTTATAAGCCTTATTGTTACATTATGTATACATTATATATCAAAAGACCACCAAAGACGGATGTGCAAAGACCATTGGCGCAAATAAAACGGCAACACAACACATTTCCATTCTCTGGATTACATTCAACTGGAAATCTTATCGGACCATTGTCCTGTTACAAGAGAAATCCAGCGGGAGTTTGAGAATGAACACTGAAGAAGAAGAATATATATCAGAAGATGACAGATGAAGTGGTTTTCACACACTTGCAGACTACCAACAGACAGCATGCCACAGATGGCCATGACACATAGACATCATGGCTATAAAGCCAGAGGCAGACAATTTAAAAGATGAATCACAGAAACCAAAGAAGGATCAGGAACAAGCTTGCAAACAGCACACAAGAAGGCCATCTCCAGAGAACTTTTCTACCCCTGACGTCGCAAGGCAAACAAGGGCCACAGAGTATACATAGATAGATAAATATAAACACTCAAACAGTCAAATGGTACCAGGTTCAAACTCTGTTGCAGGCAATTGTACATCCCTACCATTCAGAAAGTAAGTAAACATAATGAACTTTAAAATATTTCCTAGAAAATCATAATGGCTAAAAAACTCTGGGTTGATAACTACATACTAAATAGGATATGCTACCAACTTTATAAACATTTAACTGACAAACTGGCAATTTAAAGTGTGTCTGAACTTATTTTGAGTGGTGTAGTATCATACAGTCTTCATTTTACCATGTAAATATTAGCATATCTTCAAAGCATCATCAAAAAGTGTCACATGATTTAATTTATGATTCTGGGTCACAGTAAAAACATCTCCTATTCTCTTGTATGTTAAATATGTTTACGCACAAGAACTCTTATGTAGGTGAAAAAAAATGTTTATTTCGTATCACGTAAGGACCGAAGTTTAAGTCATTTCTTCTCGTGGGTCATGTGAATATTTGATTAAGGTAAATCTTAAAATATTTCAAAATCGCCATGTCTGATCCTGTGAAGGTGTGCCAACCGGAATATTATTGGTTAGGATTTTCTTTGCGTGTGAAATGGTTAATTTACCACTTTTATTCTATCGAGCGATAAAAGGTAACATACAATTCTGGCTTTATAAATAAGTTCTGACTCATTCTTAGATTTTTACCAAATTCATTGTACTTTATGTATTTCATATTTTATCAATATGTCTACATTGCATTTTTCTCCTTTAGTATTTATTTTCTGTGTCAAAGTCAATCCAAGTCTTCATCCCCAACACCCTCAACTTTTGTTTTGTGATTCATAGCCAATTTACTTGTATTTATTACAATTTTTCAATCTTTGTTTTCTATTTTAAAACCTATTCAACTCTTCATTTTCCCCCCTCAGTCTTTGTTTTGTGATTCATAGCTCATTGACATATCTTCATTATAGTTATTCAGTCTTTGTTTTCCGTTTAATAACTTCCTTATGTCTGCATTGTACATCTGTGTAATCTGTCAATATGAAATTCTATTTGAGTGGTTCCATCTTTGTTTGTTAATGTGATTATAAATAATATAGTGGTGTCATAACACAGAAATATTGTAAAAAAGAAATAAAGATTTGTTTGATGTGTAGTTCTGAATCTGAACGCGTCCATTGTCTGAGATAATTGTCTGAGACACAAGAGCATTAACCGGTCAGTATCTTTGAGAATACATGAGATTGAAATAATTTAATTGTCCAGACATTAGTTCAGATTAACTCTTGAAATACTAGGTGCCACATAAAATGGCTTTTTCTCTCAGAATAACTCTTGAAATACTAGGGGCCACATAAAATGGCTTTTTTTTCTCTCAGGTTAACTCTTGAAATACTAGGTGCCACATAAAGTGGCTTTATTTGCTTTGTCCTCATACTCCCACATAATCTCTCTTCTAGAAGATGGTCTAGAGTTCCAGTAGATAGTCCAGAGTACTGTGTTGTGTCACCATTTTATTTATGCCAGTGGCCCAACATGTCAAACTTAGGCAGTGGTAACCATATATAAGTTTAGTGTTTTTGCACTTCTACTGAATAGTGGACATCAGTAAGATATTGCTATTAGATCAGTGATATTAGAGAACTGGTTTCCATACTACTTGCAGGTCACCAGCCTCAAAGTTAACCATGATCGGACCTGCTTGATCTTTTTACCACTGTCTGTGTCACTATTGATAAAGCCACAGATATCCACAATTGTCAAATATTTTATGAAACCCCCACCTGTGAGTCTCTCACCTGGTGATTTAAATATCAGCACACACAGTAATGCTTTCAGACTTCCAAATGCATAAGATAGAAAGATGTTTGCTCAGATAGAAAGATATTTGCTCAGATAGGAGTTGGTCCAGAGTATCACATGGTTATACTGCCTGGTGACACAGGGGTCAGAGGCAGTGAACAAGCAGAAAACCGTTTACTGGATGCTGTAATCATGAGGAGAGACGGGGTTGATTTAATTAGGATGGTCATAGATTTGTTCAGTCATAGATTTGGACATTCATAGATTTGAGCGGTTATAGATTTGGACATTCATAGATTTGGTCGGTGATAGTAATTAACCCAGGTGTATATTGGCTGTAGTCATTTTCTAGGCAATATAACATTCAATAAATTCTACATATTCCCCGAGCTCAAACTCCTGCAGATTAGTAAGATGTAGTCCAGCATTGCGTCATGGATTACAGCTTGGCTATGAAATCTGGCATTTTCGACCTTCTGGGTCGCTTGACCCTCTATGGGATGTGACATTCACCTCCACCCTCAAAATCTTCTTAGTCACCTCTTATTATGTGCATTGGAGGTAAAAGTGTCACTATTCTTTGCTCCTCATTCTGGTCCTGAAAACACATGAGTGAAAATTCTATAGTTGTGTTGTTCCTTCTCATTGATTTTTGATGTATATGTTTGTATGTAACCTTGATAAAGGTCTTTTGGTTGAAATGTCAATTTGTGTGTGTGATTATGTGTTTTTCTAGTTATTAGCAAAACTTCATTACCCTGTTTCTAGCTTTACCTGTTGGATTTCAGATTTGCACAATTAGCACATATTATTGATACAAATTCTATGTATAAGAAGAATTAATTGCAACTTAGGAAATAGTGAACGTTATTTAATTACCATTCTCATTTAGCCACATACTTCATATTGCATTCAGGTCTCATTAGACTAGATTCTCTAACAGACTCTAGTGAGAGTAGCTACCTGGGCTGTATAAGAGAAAAATGTGAAATTGGATGAATTTACTATTAACAATTTAACTGCTATATCCTTCTCTGTAACCAATACTTTATATCAGGTGACATATTCTTTCTAGAATGATGTCTTCGTTGTGGATACTCTGAATGCCTCTCTGTTCCTGAGAAGCAGGCCTGCATTGGCCAAAGACATGTGCAAACATTCTTTGATGTCGCTGGTCCATCATCTTCTTTGTCTTCCTCTTCTTCTCTTACCCAGCACTCTGCCCTCTAGAATCAGCCTTTCGATACCATCATGTCGCTTTAAGTGTCCAAAATACTGTAACTTCCTTCTTCTGATGGTATTTAGAAGCCAGCCTCCGTTTAGTTTCAGTAATGTCAAAACTTCAGTATTCTTCTTTTTCTTAGTCCATGATATTAACCAACACTAGATGTGATAAATTCCTTCTATAGCAACTTTCCCCCTGTGTTTATTCCGTCTCCTGTCCTATAAACATAAGAGAGAATTCACATTACTGACTTTTTCATGCTGAAATTGGATGTGCTAGGCCTACAAGGCGCATAACGGTGGCACAACGTAATCACGCTCCCGGCAGAAATCGCACGGATATCCGTGATGGTTACAATGGAGCGAACGAAAAACAAACAAACAAACTGATTTTTTATTGACACCAGAAATTATGTAACGCATGGATGGGATAGTTTCGTGTACTTGAACTCGGCGATTTCAGAGTTAAATCATTTTTATCAATGAGGGAATAGATTTTTAAAAATGGGTTAACTCATCCATAGTAGTTAGAGGAATGAGTAAACACGTTCCTAGCAGCTAAAGGGTTAATAGTGCTGCTTACACGTGAAATTCAAGGGATTGTGCACCTATGAGCATGTCCTGAGTGTAGAGATCTGAATTCTAAATAAAATCAAGCATAAATGCTGGTTTCCTATGTTGATGCCATATGTAAAGTAAGTTTAGTTATATGCAATATTTTTACTTTCAAAAGGAATGTTGACCTTTGTGGCCAAGGGTTAGTCTTGCTATTCACTCCAGATCTTAAGGCAGATATCTCCTACTTTCAAAAACAAGAACTGTACTATATGAAATAATCATCCTACCATCACTATACTACCAATGTCAAACATGGACACTAACAACTAAAGCCAAAAGAAAGCTTGTTACAACAGAAATGACTTGCCTATGTAGAATTCTTGGAGTAACAATAAGAGACAGAATCAGAAATGAAAACATCAGAAGACCAACAACACACTGCCAATCCTGAATTACATTAGAAGACAACAGAATTAAGTGGTTTTCACACGCTTCCAGACTACCATTAGACATCGCCCCGCATACAAGCATTGCTATACAGACACAATGGATACAAAGCCAGGGACAGACCATGCAAAAGATGGATTACAGAAATAAAAGAGTCAATGAAAACAAACATATATCAAGCACAAAAAACGGCTGTCTCCAGAGAACTTCTATGCCTGATGCTGCAGGGTATAAAGGGGAATAAAGTGAAAAGAAAAAAATAAAGATAGATTCCAACTTAACCTGAACTAGGTTACAGTTCAAGGTCAAGAGAGATATGTCATTCACATTGCTTTGACCATATTATTGAATGTATGATTGTGGCGTAAAAAGTTCAAATGAATTGAGAAGTCATCCATACGTTGTTGTGTCAAGAATAAAAGAGTTTGCTATGTGTCACCAGAACTGAGTGTAATTATGTCTTTAGAACAGCTTGTGGCATAAGAAAAGCACTTGTGGCTCATCAAGCCATTTTGACTAAGCAGCCAGGCACAATTATTAAATTTATATATATTAGCGGAATTCAATTAATACAACTTCGTTCAAACCAACAGAGTGTGTATGTAATAACAGAAATTCACTATATACAGTACAAACAATATAGAATAAATATAATTGGGGATTTTGAAAATTGTTGTTATATAGGAAAATTTGTTTTAAAAGAATGTGCTAAAGAGGGATTTTACTGTACCAAGTACATTATATGTGTTTTCTAAAAATTCTACAAGTATATTGTTGTCTTTGAAAGTAGTGATAAAAGTCATTAAATGTTGAAGTGGGTTGACTCCTAAACATCATAACAGGAAAACAAAATTACATATATAGAGATATAACAGCATGGAAAAATTAGTAAAGGAAGGAATAGTTGCTGGTAACTGGTAAGGACCACCCAAAGTGACGATGGATAAGAGATATCTCTGATTGCTTAAACATACCCTTGGCTGCAACAGATCAACTTAACTAGAATCGTGTGGAGTTAAGAACTTCCATAAAGAAGATTACGTTCTACAAAGAATATGTCATCTGAATGGGGGGGAATTATACCCATCCAGTATTCGACATCCCCCTTCTCGTTGTTATGTAACATATTCTTTCCAGAATGTTCTTTTCCTTATGAATCTCTTGAAATCTCCTCTGTTTTGGGTGATTTGTCTTGCCTCATCCAGTGATATATGCATGTAATCTTGGATACCTGTTGTTCACTGATGTCTTGGGTGACTTTTGTCTCTGCTTCCTTCTATTTCTCCCTCCAGCAATACTCTTTCCATACCACTTTGTCTCTTTACATGGCCAAAATAACCATAATTCCTTCTCAATATGATGTTTTGAAGCCAGCCTTCGTGGACATTGATTTTGATTAGCACCTCTCGGTTCAACGTCCTTTCTCTCCATGGTATTGGCAGAACTCTTTGGCACATATATTGATTGTGTTTTGGCACATATATTGATTGTCTCTGGCACATAGACTGTAATCTTTAGTGATTCAGAATACTATGAGAAGAAAATCTAGCAAGGTGGGGTGATGTAACATATGACAGTGGCAGGGGTTCTAATGAAACACTTGACATGTTCTGTGGATGAAAGCAAGTCTGCTATCTATTTGCTGTGAATGCCAATATGTCCAGGGAAGAAAAGAAAGGGGGGGGGGAGAATTCTGCTGTACAAGACACCACAACATATATCTATATAGACTGACTCTTCTATCAGTGAGCGAGATAAAATAAAGTTGAGCCCTACAAGACACCACAATGTGTATGCCTACAGACTGACTCTTCTATCAGTGAGCGAGATAAAATAAAGTTGAGCCCTACAAGACACCACAATGTGTATGCCTACAGACTGACTCTTCTATCAGTGAGCGAGATAAAATAAAGTTGAGTCCATTAAGAGCCACCACAACATGATTTTAACAGACTTCGCATATCAAAATGAGTACAGATAAAACACAGGAAAGAGCTTCCACACAGCACGTATAGTTGCTGAATCCTCCACATGATTAGTTCGACATCTTTCATTAATTGTATATCTGCCTTACAACACCGTTCTAATCGGATGTGTGGGGCCATTAACAAAAATAAGATTGTAACACACTGCATATCTCTGAATGACATCCTGCTGGAAATTAGTGGGAACTATGTTCTCCTGAAACAAGGAAACAAGAAAGATAAAGTAGTAGCTTAAGGTTGAGTGCTAAAAAAATCTTACAATGAGAATGAACTATACAGCAACACAAACTATTTGTTAACTTGTAGTAAATATCAGAAAATATATATTTTTTTACACCATTAGGGCATATTGGCACATCAGTGTTAGTACTGGAAGGAAATAGGTGTTGTCTGTATTTTCTTGTGTTCAACGGGACACTAGCTTGATGCAGCTTGTGTTTAATGGGGCACTCACTTGATGCAGCTTGTGTCCAATGGGGCACTAGCTTGATGCAGTGAGCATCATACTTACCATTTCACTTTCTGAGATTGATAAGTTACATTGTATTATCTAAACCTTAAATATTTTCACTTTCTATTTGTGTTACAACAGCACTTTCTTTTTTGTCAAAAATCCTCTGGCACATCGGTTATATAGAAATGTGTTCTGGTACCAATTTCCATGGACTTGGTTGGACTCATACTTGTCAATAAGTACAGATTATCTGTAGTTTGTTAGATTTTACTTGTCAATAGATACATATCTGTAGTTTTCATACCTGTCAATAGGTTATCTGTAATTTGTACAGTCATACCTGTCAATAGGTACAGATTATCTGTAGTTTGTTAAATCATACCTGTCAATAAGTACAGGTTATCTGTAATTTGTACAGTCATACCTGTCAATAGGTACAGATTATCTGTAGTTTGTACAATCATACCTGTCAATAGGTACAGATTATCTGTAGTTTGTACAATCATACCTGTCAATAGGTACAGATTATCTGTAGTTTGTACAGGTATACCTGTCAATAGGCACAGATTATGTGTAGTTTGTACAGTTTGTCAATAGCTATAGATTATCTTTGTTTGTATAGAATAGGGCCTATAGTTTACACAGTTTTTATGGACATATAGTTGAGTTGATAGTGAACCAGACAGCGAATGAAAGGTCCAGTTGCTGTTGTATGATGATTAGCCCAGTGGGCCACTGATGAAATGTTTAAATGGTGTGCATGGACAGCGGATAAGATGAGGATTGATTATCGGAGGAGGAAAGCGCCCTTGTCCTGTCGGGGCCGAAAAGGGGAGAAAAGAATAGCAACACTGTTACCTGCCATAAGAGGTGAGTTGGAGGTGATTTTGGTTGTCCAATCTCGTTGTGTCAAAGTGACCTGGAAGCCATGAAGCCAATGAATTGCAACGCTATTACTTGTTAGGCTTGTTGTAAGAAATGACAAAGGAGATTTGGGGGATAGAGCTGGGTTGTCCCATCCCTTAGAGGGTCAAAGTGATTTATAGGCCATGTTGAAGTCGGATGTGTCAGGCTGAAAGGCACAGATATCACACCCTAGCTATAAACCATGACAACACATTCTAGTCTCTGGACTACATTCTGTTAATATGCAGAATATTTGAAAATGCCACAGAAGAAATATAATTTATTTAATAAATTTTCCACCTTTTCCCAAATTCAATTTAGACAGTTCAAATTTGACTCTCAAACATAACTCACAAAATCTTTAAGACAGTGTAAATTTGTAACCATGTATTATTTGATTATAGTTTGTTCAAGAAACCCCTTCTTCTTCTTCTGCATTTTCTCTTTAATAATCAACACCAGAGTTCATATGATTTGCACCAAGAAGCATGAAGTATGTTGTTCTGTCAGTCTCACTGTGCAGCTATGTTATTTTGCACCTTTCAGTCCAGTACATCTATTTTTGGTATGCCTGACACCCCAATAGCTCAGTATTCATACTCTTCATACTCCCAGCATATTTGTCTTACATGTCTGAGATACGCAATCCTTACCATCACACTCCTTGCATATTGGTCTCACACGTTCATGATACGTGGTACCATCATGGGTATATTTTTTTTATTTTTATGAAAATGAACTAGTCGTGTTGTGTGATACCATGGTTGCTGGTGTGCCTCTCAGCCTGGTATCTCCGACTTCAGCTCCAATGCTTGTTTGGGCTGGACTGGTCCTGCTTGATATCAGGGATAGCTTGACCAATATTAGTTTCCATCAAGGATAGCTTGACCAATATTAGTTTCCATTAGGGATAGCTTGACCAATATTAGTTTCCATCAGGGATAGCTCGACCAATATTAGTTTCCATCAGGGATAGCTCAACCAATATTAGTTTCCATCAGGGATAGCTTGACCAATATTAGTTTCCATCAGGGATAGCTTGACCAATATTAGTTTCCATCAGGGATAGCTTGACCAATATTAGTTTCCATCAGGGATAGCTCGACCAATATTAGTTTCCATCAGGGATAGCTCAACCAATATTAGTTTCCATCAGGGATAGCTTGACCAATATTAGTTTCCATCAGGGATAGCTTGACCAATATTAGTTTCCAGCCTCTGTTGGCTCGATTAAGTCCCATCTCCACTTCAAGGAGTTGGCCTCAATGGGGATGGGTATATTATTAACCTTATTGGTTCATGCTCGCCATCCCTTTCCCTTAAGTAAGAAACACTCCCCGCAATCCTTAAACCCCACTCCTTGTTTGGTAATATACTCACTCCTGCTGGCAGAAGACACAGTTAAATAGAGCATTATAAACAAATCTACCTCTTTATCTAGAGAGCATTTTTAATAGTGTCATGTCTTTCCAGATTCCAAGATTTTAATGTTTTAAGAAAGTGTTTTTTGTTGCTTCAGTTATCAGAGAAGGTGTATACGGATTTTAGCTACCTCCTGTAATATGTACGTATTGATATATCAATATGCACGTATTGATATAAGAAAAAGTAAATATTGGATGTTTGAATACTGTTCTTTATTAAAATTGTTTCGCTTATTTAGTACAGCTATTTTTCATTGTAGATCCTAGATTTATTTGTAACAGTTAAGATTATTTCAATAGAACTGTTGAACTCCATATTAATTGCAAGTCATTATATATGGTGTGCTGGATGGATTGTCACTGTGGTATGAGAACATGTCACCACCTGAACATATAAGCAACACAAGAGACAGAAAGTTGTTAAGGAAACATGAGGGAAAAAACCTGTGCCACTTGGCATGGCACTTGATTGATAGTTGTTTTGTTTCCTTTCTATTATTAAATTTCTTTTGTTGGTTTTTAATATAGGATGTTTGAATAGGAAACAACATATTGCCCCATTCCTTTCAATAGGAAACAATATATTGCCCCATTCCTTTCAATAGGAAACAATATATTGCCCCATTCCTTTCAATAGGAAACAACATATTGCCCCATTCCTTTCAATAGGAAACAACATATTGCCCCAATTTCTTTCAATAGGAAACAACATAGTGCCCCATTCCTTTCAATAGGAAACAATGTAGTGCCCCATTCCTTTCAATACGGAACAACATAGTGCCCTAATTCCTTTCAATAGGAAACAACATAGTGTCCCATTCCTTTCAATAGGAAACAACTTAGTTCCCCATTCCTTTCAATAGGAAACAACATAGTTCCCAAGTCCTTTCAATAGGACTCTAAAACATAGAATATTCTGACCCACAGAATAAAATGTTCTCACAAGGTGGAGGGTGTCGCAGGTGAAAAGAGGTTCTTCTTCTTCTTCTTTCGTTCACTTGAAACATGTCTATATCTGTAATTCTGTCTCCTTAATAAAACTCACTGTCTTTTGTAGTTCATACAGTGTCCCATAGAGTTTTGATTCCAGTGTTGTTTCCTCTGGCCAATATGTCTGCCTCAGCGTTTCATGCTCAGAACACTCTTGAAGTATATGTTTGGCACTCTGTGCTGCCTGTCCACATGTACACATGGCCGTGTTGCCAATCTTGAACTTTGTATACATGTGACTGCGGAGTCGGTTGTGTCCTGTTCTGAGACGTAGAATTATAACTTGTTCTGATCTGTTCATATTGTGATAGTCATCTTGTGTTGGTGTTTGTGGCTTTCTTATTGACTTTAACATCTGTTTTTTCTGATGGTAGGTGATTGGTATATCTGGTTGGTCTTCGGCAGCACCTTCCTTAGCCAGTTGGTCTGCTTTTTCATTTCCTGGTATTCCACAGTGAGAGGGTATCCACTGCATGGTTACCCTATACTGGTAAGACAATTCGCTAAGTAGTTTTTTTAAGTCTGTTAGTTTTCCAGACTGGAGAGCTTGAAGCACTGACCTTGCATCTGTCAGGAATACCACAGGCTGTAGGTCAGAGTTGGAGTTCAGCAGTTTTTTAGCTGCCACACTAATTGCCTGGATTTCTGCATCATAATTATTGCAGAATTTTCCTGTCTGTGTTCTGATTGTATCTCTAGGCTTGTGTGGATATTCTATATATACACCTGCACCTCCATTCCTCACAGCATTCTGTGCTGACCCATCTGTGTACACTCTGACCCATATATCTTGTGGATATTCCTCATCCAGGAAACTGAGGGTGATTGTCATTCGCTGCACACTGTTCTGTTCATCCTCGCTTAGTATTCCTTTCACATGGGTCTGAATGTATATTGGCATTCCATGGCTTTCACTCCACGGGGTTTGCTCTGGTACAGACCTTAAGGGGCTGCCAACTTCAGGTAGGTCTGTAAGTTGTCTACGGAGTCGTTTAGCTTGATGGATAAAGCTGCTCCTTTTCAGTCGTCCCATTGCTAGATTTTGGAATCTTTCCTTCATTGGATGACTTGGCATACACTGAAACTTTTCTGCTTGAATTAGTACTTTTGTGTCTCTGCGTTCGCCAAGTGTTTGCATTCTTCCCATTTTCTGCATCTCTGCTATGGGTGTTGATTTCATTGCTCCCAACATTATTCTAAGTGCCTGGTTTTGCACTTTATCTAGATCTTGTAATGTGGTGTTTGATGCAGGACACCACGCAGCTGAACCGTATTCCAGGTGTGGTCTTATGCCTTGCTGGTAAACTTTACTGAGTATATTTCCACTGGCTCCCCATGTGGTTCCACTTAGTTTTCTCAGGATAGCTAGCTTCCTCCTGGCTTTTGTTGTTGCTTTGTTTATGTGCTGCTTCCATGTCAGCTTATCATCAAAAGTAACTCCGAGGTATGTGGGTTGTTTGTCTTCTTTCAAGAGCTCTCCATCTATCTTGATATGACCAGCTTTTTGTTTTGGTGAGAGGGTAAAGAGTGTAGTGCTGCACTTATCTGTGTTAATGCTGACGCACCATCTATTAGCCCATAAGGTTAGGGCATCGATAGCTCTTTGTATTTGTTTAGTGGCCACTGTTGCATGTTCTTCCGTGCACCAGATCACCAGGTCGTCAGCATACATTGCCACTTTGATCCCGTGTGGTAGTTCAGCAACTAGGTCATTGATGTAAACCAAGAAAAGTGTGGGTGACAGGACTCCTCCCTGGGGGACTCCATGACGCAGTAGAACTTTCTTGCTCTTGCGACCATCTAATTGTACCCTGGCTCTTCTATTATGCAGGTATGCTTTTACCCATTTGTACATTCTTGAGCTAACCCTGCAATTTCGCAATTTCTTTAGGAGCCCTTCTTTCCAGACCTTATCAAATGCTTTCCTGAGGTCTATCCATGCTGCTAGTACCAGTTTCTTTTCTTGGAAGGCATCCTCAATCTCTTGGGAGAGGTAGGTTGCCTGATCTTCAGTAGAGTAGCACTGTCTGAAACCTGCTTGCTGTGATACCAGAAGGTTTTCACTTTCAAGGTACCACTGCATCCTAAGATTGATAATGCGTTCCATTGTTTTACATAGACAGCTTGTGAGGCTGATGGGCCTGTAGTTGGAGACTGTGTTGCCATCTTTTCCTGATTTGAGGAGTGGTATCATTATTGCTTCTCTCCACGCCTGTGGTACATTACCTGTGGACCAGCTTGTGTTAAAGATCTGCAGTAGCTTTGCTCTTGCTGCACTTCCCAGGTTTCTAATCATTTCATTGGACACTCCATCAGCTCCAGTGGACTTTTTCATTTTCAATTTGGATATTGCATGCTCCAGTTCTCTCATTGTGATTGGTGCCTCCATGACTTCAGGTATAGGTTCACCTTGTCCAATGTTTTGCTGGTTCTCTCGAACCTCCTGTTGTTTGTCTGGGCTGACTTTGACGTTATTGTCTTCTGCAAAGGAATCTGCAAAGTAATCAGCTGCATGTTTACCTGTTAAAATGTTTCTATCTTTATAAAGTGTGATCCTGGTATTTCTCCCTGTACCTTCATCATTTAGTTGTTTTACAAGTTTCCATAATTTCCTAGTATCTCTTTCTAGGTTCAGCGACTCTGTTTTTTCTTTCCAGCTGCTCCGTCTGGCTTGTAACTTGGCTCTTTGAAATTTAGCCTTTGTTTGCTGATATTTGTTGTGATGTTCTTGGCTAGGTCTGTTCTCGGCCTGCTTTCTAGATGTTTCCATCTCATTTTGCAGCTTTTCCAGTTCATCATTCCAGTAGGGTTTGTAGTTTTTGCGTGCCCCCCTGGGTATGGTTTTACTAGCAGCATGTAGTATACATCTATTAAATTCACTCACTGCTCTATTGATGTCTTTGTCCAAGTTCATGTCCTTAGCTAGAACACTGGTTAAATGCTGGTACATTTTCCAGTCTGCCCTCTTATAGTTCCACCTAGTGAGCGTGCTGCTGTCCTTGGTATATTCATTGTGAATTTCCAGAAATACTGGTCTGTGGTCACTACCCCCAAGCTGCTTTCCAACGACACGTGTGATGTTCCATTCCAGGCCTGGTGAGTAGAATGCCAGGTCTGGTGTAGAGGTGGTGTGCCATGCTCTCGAGTAGAAGGTTGGTGAGTCTGCTGGCTGGTTAATAAGAATGAGATTATTTTCATCCTGCCAGCTCTCAAGTTCCTCACCTCTCTTGTCGATATGATCGTAGCCCCAGCTCTGAGAGTGGCTGTTGAAGTCACCACACACCATAAGCCTTTCTTTGTCTGGAATTGTGTCTAGTGCCAATGGTTTATCATTTGGGCAGTAGTAGTTCAGGAGATGGAATTCTGCACTGTCTGTTTTTAGGTGGAGCATCTGTATTCTGCCCCGTCCATGTATACTTCCAGCTGACATGCGCTGATATTGTTTTTAACTAGTGTCAGAATTCCACCCTTTCGCCTGTCTTTTCGGTCAGATCGGTAGCACTGGTAGCCTCTGATTTTGAAGGCTATGTCGCTGCTGAGGTGTGTTTCTTGGATACAGCATATATTTACTTGTTCTTCACTGAGGACATTTTCAAGTTCCAATTTTTTGCTGTATCCATCTCTTTTACTGTTGACACCCTCAGCATTCCAGTGCATTATTTTTATTGGTCGTTTGTTTGTTTGGCCAGTAGCTCTATTCCCTTGCCTCCTGGCTCCTCGGGGCAATTGAGAAGGACTTCCAGTAACTGAGGTTGGGCCCTTTCGAGGTATAGGGCCCGGCACCGTCCCTGCCTGAACGTCCGCCACAGGGCAGGCACCATAACGTTTATTAGATGCAGACATGTTTCCATTGTGTTTTATGCGTGGCAACCTGATTATCTGTGCGCCTTTTGGCTGGTTGCCTCCGTCTTCAGCACTCTGCTTACTTGGGCCGGACTATGGTCCTGCTCGAGTGGGAGTGCCCGACCAGTCTTAGTTTCCAGCCTCTGATGGCTGAACTAAGCCCCATCACCACTTCAAGGTTCTGGCCTCGATGGGGGAAAAGAGGTTGAGAACTAATGTTTTAAGAGAACCATTAATTTGCAGAAAAATACATGAAAAAAGGGAAATAAACAAGAGAGACTTTAGAATAGAAAGGAAACAAGATTGGTGTATATTATTGTTATGCTATAAGAAATATAATCTACGATCCATGGTGGTGATGGATGTGACTCACAAGACCAATCTGAGTCACAAAGTCTTCCACAGCATGTACAAGGAATCACAGGCACACTTGTACAATCTTGTGCTATTATGTGCATATTTTAGACATCCAGCCCTTGAATTATCCGCTATAACGTTCTCCTTTGTCTTTGTAAGTTCCTGATATTTTCTCTCCTTGAAACATGATCCATGGCTTCATGTTTCCATGATTCCGTATCAATGCCTGTATCATGCATATTATGTTTGCATACGTCGTCTAAATAAGGAATTATTTAAATGATAAACAAGATTTCAAATCGAAAAAACTTAACAATTTTTGGTAATCTGTAAAGAAACTAAATAAGTTTGTTTAGGCATCAGGGGGATATGGAAGACAATTTGTCACAAAAGGGGGTCAAGGAAAAAAATATGTGCTTCAAAATGGAGCCACAGAAGACAACCTGTTCCAAAAGGTAGCCACAAAAGACAATTTGTTCCAAAAGGGGGAAAAAAAAGTTTGTCCCAAAAACATATTTTGTCCCAAATGGAGCCCACAAGCTCAAAAAAGGTTGAGAACAAGTGTTTTAAAGTACATCCACTAGGATTTGAGTTTCCTGTTGTAATGTAAACAACTATCATGTGGTGTACATGTAATCTTGTGTGAGCTCATTCGCTGTATGACTAGATTCATCATTCTCGTACACATATGCTGCGTACATATGATTCCTAATAGTTATTTAGTTGCTTGTATAACTAGATGCATCATTCTCGTACGTATATGATGCGTACATATGATTCCTAATAGTTATTTAGTTGCTTGTATGACTAGATGCATCATTCTCGTACACATTCATTCATAAATCATAATGCACTGTGTACCCTGTATTTTCTCATAATCTCACTGTAAATTTTTGACTAATGTTCAATGAAATGTTCACATATTTAGAGTGATGTTCTCACACATTGTTCTATTTGGTACAGTTATTCCTCATTATTTCTCCTATTGCATGATTTTTAGTCTTTCGTCATATTTTGAGTTTTACATTATTCCAACATATGCTCTCATATCTCAACATCTAATTTTATTCCTACACTTATTATTTTCTCCTCTGTCATCCATGTTTTCCTGAATGTCTTATTTGCTATCATATTTCACAATACTCTCATAGTTTCACATTATTTTCTCATATCTCAACCATGTCCTAATTTCACATTATTTTCTCATATCTCAACCATGTCCTAATTTCACATATTTTCTCATATCTCAACCATGTCCTAATTTCACATTATTTTCTCATATCTCAACCATGTCCTAATTTCACATTATTTTCTCATATCTCAACCATGTCCTAATTTCACATTATTTTCTCATATCTCAACCATCTCCTAATTTCACATTATTTTCTCATATCTCAACCATGTCCTAATTTCACATATTTTCTCATATCTCAACCATGTCCTAATTTCACATATTTTCTCA
>CM067321.1:71928701-72028701 GCA_034231615.1 Meghimatium bilineatum
CCATTCCATTCTTGATTAGAAACTGGCCTCACAGCACGTGGGGCATTGCCATAAGTGCTCCGCCCTCTGTTCCAGCAGCCATTCGACTCGATGGTGTTTCGAGTCTAATGCTGCAGAAATAGACGTCGACATCAGGGCACAACTCTGGCCTATGCGACAGGTTTCTTTGTTGTTCCGCCCACCCACACCGTGCCGATAACTAGTTCAAGACAACGTCAGCCTGTCAGAACAACATGGTAACTGTTATAGAAGGTTACGACTATGGGAAACATTCCATGGACAAACATACTAGCAACTTGTCATCAGTCTCATGATGTCCGTCGACTCATGGAAAAAAAACAAGTACAGACCTTCTTTCAATAAAAACTACATTTACTTGCCAAAATTTCAACTTGTTTTCACTTCTAATAGAGTCAGAATTGGTTTATTTACTATTTTTCATGTAAAACACAGATAATGCAAAAGAAACATCACATCAACAAAACAATAGGACTGCATGAACTTGCACATGCTCTGGGTTATAGAATCGCTCATGTACATGAACATTTTACGTGAATACAAATCACTTTTTCAATTTATTTTTCAATGGTTGGTAGTTTATATATAATTTATATAGTAAGATATATGTGCTACATTAGAAAGCTGTTTTGGACATAAAAGGAGATAACAAGTAAAATTATTGCTTTCAGAACAAGTACTCAAATTTCACACATTTCTCATTTTCTCATATCACATCCATGTTATCCTAATTTTCTCATTATTTTCTCATATCACATTAATGTTTTCATAATTTCACATTTTTCTTTATTCAAAATATTTTTTCCACATATCTTGGATAATGCTGGTAAGCACTGTGTATCATCCACTTGAAGTAAAGAATGAGCAATCTCATGTGGTTAAGTGGTGGAAGAACAGCTATTTCAACTGAAAAGTACTGATTAGAGATCCATACAGTCTACAGTGTCGTATTTGTCTCACATTTTGTACATTTCCTCAAATTTTCTCTTTCAGTAAATTTTCTCAAATCACAACTTTATTTTAAGTATATTACTTTTCCTTCATATTTCATCATTTTTTTGTTTCACATATTTCCCCATATATGACCATGGAATAATATTTCTACATAACCTTGTTTCACATATTTTCCCATATATCCTTTATATCACATAATTTTCATATATCATCCTTGTTTCACATATTTTCCCCATATATCATCCTTGTTTCACATATCTTCCCATATGTCGCCCTTGTTTGACCTATTTTTCCATATATCAACCTTTTCCCCCATTTTTCCCATTGACACAATATATCACACTTACATCACATATTTTCCATATATCAGCCGTTTCAAATATTTTCTCCCATGTCACCCTTGTTTCACATATTTTCCCACAAATCACCTTTGTTTCTCATATTATCCCATATAACTTTTTTTCGTGATATGTTCCAATAGAACAATCTTGTTTCTTTTATTTTCTGAAATTTCCTTTGTTTATTTCCCCTGTGTCATGTATACCCTGTGTATTTTCATTTATATTCCCAGTCTATAATCTATTTATTTCTGTACAATAATTCACATTAATTTTCTCATTTTCATGTGTGTTTACTTTGCACATATTTCTCATGTCTCATCTTGTTCCATACAATCACTTATGGGTTAGCTATTTCTCTACATGCACTAGTCAACCAAACTAGATGTTAGTTTTTTTCTGTGGTGTCCCAAGTTTCCTTAATTTATATGAAATTAAGCAACTCAAAAAGATGCTGAAGTTGGATGTGTCAGATCAATATATTGCAGATATTGCAGGCAAGCTGTAAACTATGACACAATGAATTCTGTTTCTGGACTACATCTTACTAATCTGCAGGAATTTTAGAATGAACGCAGAAGAAAAAGAATATAAATAATGAAATATGTTTGTCCATTATTATGTGGCTTCCTAACAGCTATAAACACCAAAATTGATGATGAAACATGGCAGAATATTTTCTGAGGTTAGAGATGGGTGTTGGACAGAATAATAAAAGAAGCTCACATCAACAAAGAGGAAAACATTGCAAATAAACCTGATGAGGAACTTAATAATGAAATCAATGAACTATTGTTTGCCGATGATCAAAGTTTAATATACAAAGATGAGGAAACTGCATTGCATTGCTGTTAGCATGTCAGAAGTACAAATGAAAATTAATGTACAAAAAACAGAAGTTATTAAATTTAGCAAGTCTTCAACACCAATGAATATAACAATAGATAACACAAAGTTAAACAAGCCAAAGAATTTAAATATCTAGGCAGCATTTTTTCCGAAGATGGAAGACTAGACAGAGAAATAGAAACAAGGTGCCAGAAAGCAAACACAGTGACTTACCAACTTTCACCATTACTTCTTCATCCAAAGATCAAGATGGAAATTAAAAAACAAATAATATCTACAATTTTTATACCAACACTGTGCTACCAATGTCAAACATGGTCTTTAACAGCTTCGCAGCAAAGAAAAATCATCACATGTGAAATGAAGTGTCTGAGAAAAGCTGCAATTGTTACCAAACTAGATAAAATAAGAAATGAAGAAATTAGGAAAAGAGTTGGTATAATATCATGTATCGAACATATTGAGAGACAGCAAGTAAAATGGTTCGGTCACCTTATGAGAATGAAGCCAAACCAAATACCAATAAGAGCATATAATACAAGAATATCTGGGCGTAAAGTCAAAGGTAGACCAAGAAAACGGTGGATAGAAAACATCAAGATAGCCTTGAACAAACATGGACTAAATGCAACCTCGATGACACATCTGGCCTTGGAACGACAGCTTAATCTCCCACCCCTACGTTTAACGGCAAGTGTGAATCAACAATCATTCACCTGGGGAAAGACAATAGACAATAGAGATGGGTGTATGTAGTACATTTGTTACTGAGTCCCTGCTTAAATAATTTAGGAATTTATTTGGAACTGAGATGAACTGAATTTCTAAAAACTCACCTCATCTGCTTACAATGCTAGGAAGAATATCATATTTAGCTAAGTTGTTACATTCACAACAGTCGCTGCTTACCCACATGACCAAAACTCCAAGAATACTACACATGTGGTCTTCAAAGACCAAGTAGCCAATGACTAGGTTGAATTGACCACCATGTCATCAGCAGTATAGTCTTAGTACACAGCCTACTGTGACCTGTAGTTTAGGATTCAATACACATTTGAGTTGGAATTATTCCACAAATGGCTCCCAGGTTGACCCAGTCTGAAGAAAGGTTTAATCACTTCTATGCATGGATAATACATTCCACTGAAGATGGCCCTCTCCAGTATTTATTCTCTTCCAGTACAACTAGTCTGCTTAAAATATGTACAGACATGTACTAGAATATAATACAAGATCAGTCTAGACCAGGGGGCCACATTCGATTAAAACATTCGGGGGCCACAATAATTTTAAAAATTTTGGTTCCCCCTCTCCCACACACACACACATACATATACACACACATTCATATATGAAGTGACTTCAAAAAGTTCCAGGAATAGTTGGCTCGTGTTTGACTCATATATGAGGTGACTTCAAAAAGTTCCAGGAATAGTTGGCTCGTGTTTGACTCATATATGAGGTGGCTTCAAAAAGTTCCAGGAATAGTTGGCTCGTGTTTGACTCATATATGAGGTGACTTCAAAAAGTTCCAGGAATAGTTGGCTCGTGTTTGACTCATATATGAGGTGGCTTCAAAAAGTTCCAGGAATAGTTGGCTCGTGTTTGACTCATATATGAGGTGACTTCAAAAAGTTCCAGGAATAGTTGGCTCGTGTTTGAATAAAAGATGTTATGGAGATTATATGTTTAGAAGTTGGTAATAACCTTAGTAAAGGACATGGCTGACATGATCCTCACATATACATTCAGAGAGAAGATAAAAAGAGACGTATGTTTGTGCTGTGCTAGTTTAATTGTCAGAGTTGAAAATCTCCTTGATTGAACAAGGTACAAGTGTCAAATTCTATGTTTTGCTTGAGAAGTCACCCCTCAGAGACACCATCATTGCTTAATAAAACATATGGTGATACTGCAATGAAGACATTGCAAATATTTGTGTGGCGCTAGCGTTTCTTTGAAGGTCATCACACAGTTGCATTGCGCTGCATTGCGCTGTATGGTAATGCAATGATCGCTCCCTACTGGTAAAGCAGTACCTCACAAAGCACAATGTGATTACCTTGGAACATCCTCCATATTCTCTAGACCTTGTATAAAGCTGATTTTTTTTTTCCTGTTCCCTCGACTGAAATTAAAACTTTAAGGAGTGATTCAATATGCGGATGACATTATCACCAATGCAACAAGACAGCTGAGAGAGATATCAAAGAATGGGTGCACAAATGTTCTAACAGCTATATTCATGTCGGCAAAAGTTTGTGGTTGCAGATTTGGCAAAAGTTTGTAGTTGCACACTTGGCAAATTTTGTAGTTGCACACTTGACAAAAGTTTGTAGTTGCACACTTGACAAAAGTTTGTAGTTGCACACTTGACAAAAGTTTGTAGTTGCAGACTTGGCAAAAGTTTGTAGTTGCACACTTGGCAAAAGTTTGTAGTTGCAGACTTGGCAAAAGTTTGTAGTTGCACACTTGGCAAAAGTTTGTAGTTGCAGACTTGGCAAAAGTTTGTAGTTGCAAACTTGGCAAAAGTTTGTAGTTGTAGATAGGAACTATTGTGAAGGAAATGCTAATACAGATTAAGAAAATCATACATATACACACATACAAAGTGCTTGCTGCCCTAAGCAAGTGCTTTTTATGTTTATTAGTTAATGCAGGGCTGGATCTGGCATGATAGAAAGTATTGTCTGCACTAAAGGGATCAGTTGGTTCAACTCATCAATGGTGTAACACTATGTTTTAAGCTTAACCATGAAATAATTATCTTGCACTAGCCATATGAAACCATTCTACTTGTTTTTCTACGTTCATTCTCCTGCAGATTAGCAGATCTTAGTCAAGGAATAAAGCGTTGCGCATGGTTTACAGCTTAACTGCAATTACAGCTGCGATATCTGCACCTGGCACATCCAACATCAGCATGACCTATGGGTCACTTTGACCCTTCATGGGATGAAATAGTCAGCTCCATTCCCCAAATCTCCTTAGTTGCATCTTACAACATACCTTGCTGGTAACAGTTGCTATTCCCTTCTACTTGTCACAATTAAAACTGCTCACAACAATCATTCTATCCATACACTGTGTAGTCAGAAACTATTCCCAATAACTCTTTCTCTGTGCTAAACTTTAAAATCATCACATAGACCCCCCTGCTATGCAGGTGAGCCAAAAATTAAATTTATATCATCATCCATATACTGCAGCCAGCAACTATTCACATTAATTAATTATCTGTAGTAAGCCTTTAAAACCAACACATAGCTGCCATGCTGGTAATTAATTATCTGTAGTAAACCTTTAAAACCAACACATAGCTGCCATGCTGGTGAGCTAAAAATGCCAGGTGAGCGGGCTATCTGTTTATTTTCCATGTTTTTGAGCCATAAATATTGAGTATATCTAACATTTTACTTATTTTAGGTTTGTATGCTTCCTCGTGTCATCGAAAGTACTTTTAGCCATTCCTAGTCTCCTGTTAACTTGTGTTTCACATCTACCATCATTTGTGATTATGTGTCCACGATATAAGAAACTGTCTACTTGCTGCAATATCTCTCCATGTATTTAACATTTGTTCCTCATAGTTTTATTATCATAGTTTTTGTTTTTAGATGTTAATATCTAGTCCATATTCTTCACTTGATTTTTTGATTTGATCTATTAATTTTATATTGTCCTCTAACTATACCACAGCAGGACAGTAACACTCTTATGAAGATTACAAGTTAAACTATTCTCTTTGATACTTTTTACCATTTCTCACGACAATTATCCATCACTGCTCAAGACACCTGATCAACACCGTTCACAACAACTGTCCATTCATACAATGAATTTATTATATTTTACCACTAAAAATGACCATCACACATTTGCATAGCTTCATTTTTTTATGTTATGACAAGATTTTGTGACTAATGTTCTGCACTATCCCATTATGATTTTTATAGCCTGTTCAGAACTGTTTTGTTGTTGTCCCTGGGGATTTTCAATATTTATATGTAATGTGTGCTGTGTCATTAACCTCTCATTCAGTAGGTCATCTCTGTACGTTCTCATTAAAATTCTCAGGCTAAACCAACCAAATAAGATGTTTGTTGTTTATTTCTGCGAGTTGATTTATACGTTGGGTCTGTTACGTTATGTTTGTTGTTTATTTCTGTGAGGTGGTTTATACGTTGGGTCTGTTATGGTATTTTTGTTGTTTATTTCTGTGAGGTGATTTATATGTTGGGTCTGTTATGGTATGTTTGTTGTTTATTTCTGTGAGGTGATTTATATGTTGGGTCTGTTACGTTATGTTTGTTGTTTATTTCTGTGAGGTGATTTATACGTTGGGTCTGTTACGTTATGTTTGTTATTTATTTCTGTGAAGTGATTTATACATTGGGATTGTTATGTTATAAGATGTTTATATTACTCTGAAAATCTGTCTAGATATCCCTAAAAAGACTATTGGATGTCAGGGCTGATTAATGACCTAACAAGTTATTGTAATAAAAACCAGTGTTGCAGAAAAAGAAAGAGGCTTGATAAATAAATATATAAAGGTGCAAAGGGATAAGCATTGTTCTTGTGCAATCCCACAGTTAGCAGATAACCAAGATCTTAAAAGCAAGTTCTAGTAGTTCTAGTGGTATAACCTGGAAATGGGTTGCTGCAAAGTTAATTGACTAGCAATTTGATGTGGTCAACATAGTGCCGACCGCTTTTCCCCCCAGATTTCTTGTGGTACTTATTTCCAGTAAACCGATTTACCACACAAAAATGATTTGTGATCTAAGATTTTGCAATTTAACAAGAAGTGATCTTGGACACAGGAAGGCAGTGTACTAGCCACTTCCCAAGCACAACTTCCCAGTTATCAGATGTTATGTCATGTGACATATTCTCTCCAGAACATTGTCTTCTCAATGAACTCTCTGTATTTTTGGTCATGCAGCTTGCGTTTTCCAATGGAGTATTCATGTTATCTTGAATCTCGTCAATCCATCGTCTTCTTGGTCTGCCCTTACTCCTCCTCCCAGGTTTTCTGCCCTTCATTGTCTTTATGAATAATGCATTCAGAATTATCTGAATCACTATCACTATCTCCATCGATGATAAACACCTTAAACAGGTAAACAGGTAAATGAGTTCCATTACTTAGGAAGCATTATATCGAGTAAAGGGAATACCAGTACAGAGATACAAAATAGATGCAACAAAACATACCATATCCTAGGACAGATGACACGTATTTTCAAGAACAAAAATGTAAACATAGACACTAAAGTTGCATTATACAAGACTATTATTATTCCATCACTATGCTACCAGTGCCAAACCTGGACAATGACAGCACAAGACAAAACAAAAATAGTGACAACAGAAATGACATGTCTACGAAGAATACTCAGAGTGTCATTAAGAGATAGAATTAGAAACGATAACATCAGACAGATAACCAAAACAATACCAGTATCAAAACACATCAAAAGATACCAGGAACACATCAAAAGACAACAGATCAAGTGGTTTTTACACGCTTCCAGACTACCAACAGATAGCATGCCACAAATGGCCATGACACATAGACATAACGGTTATAAAGCCAGATGCAGACCATGTAAAAGATGGATCACAGAAATCAAAGAAGCCACAGGAACATGCTTATAAACAGCGCATAAGAAGGCCATCTCCAGAGAACTCTTCCACCCCTGACGACGCAAGGCAAACAAGAGACACAGCGTATAGATAGATAGATTGTCTTTCTAAACAGTTGTTTCTCTTTTTATGACCAAGCAGGTGTAGTTTTCTATTTGCTAGTGTTTTTAGTATTGTACCTAGATATTTCCAATGAATTATGGAAATCCACAAAACATCCAACAATACAAAAGAAGGCTACAGTGCACAGAACATCAATGTACACAGAAGCACTATCTATCTATCAATGTTCCTTCAGCACCGAATACTGTGCATAGAGCAGATACCAGTGCTCTCTACTTTGAGTGATATGAGTCTTTCTTGGTCTTCCTCTTCTTCTCTTGACATCAACTACCTATTTTAATGCTTGTAGTGGCAGTATTATTCATAACAAGTAATTCACTAAAATAAATTTTCGTGTGAAGAACATTCCAACTAGACCTAGAGTGCGCTGGATCGACAACATCAAAGAGACATTACACAAACACCAAATAACATTATCTGAAGCTGCCAGAAAAGCGAGAACAAGAACATTGTATCTCCCTCGACACTCATAATTGGTAAAAGAGGAAGGAAAGAAGAAGAAGAAGTGGCAGTATTTTAAAAATTCATTCAAAGTAGATGTCCAAAGCACTGAAGCGCTAGTATACAAATATATTGTACAGATGCATTACAATGAACATTACAATAGATATTGAAATGAAAATTACAAGAAAACTAGCACTATGCAGATTGTTAAAGTAGACAATACAATATAATACACAGATAAAGCACACAGGACACTACAGCAAACAGAAAATCAAAGTACCAATGTTCCCTCTAAGATGAGTGCATGTTGGCAAAAATCGGTCTCCATGAGCTAAATAATTTCTAACTAATCACTTTTTTCTGAGATTTTTCTTTTTCTACCCATTCTACACTATTCTACCCAAAAAGCTAATACTTTTCAGCTTGTTCTATTAACTGAAATCAGAAGTAGAACATGCAATAAATTCAATAAAATGTGGAAAAGCTGCAGGCTCTGACAACATACCAGCAGACATAATAAAAACTCTAAATGAATTTGGTGTAGATACTATCACAGAAATTTGCAATGACATATACGAAACAGGACATATACCTAAAGACCTAACATCATCAATATTCATACCACTACCTAAGAAGCCCAGGGCTGTGGACTGTACAGAATATAGAACAATAAGTCTAATGAGCCATCTAACTAAAATACTTCTCAAGATAATACATGAAAGAATTAAGAACAAGATAGACATGGAGGTCGGTGAAGAACAATTCGGTTTTAGGAAAAACAAAGGAACCAGAGAAGCTATACTGAGTATCCGGCTAGTGATAGATAAATATATAGAAGTCCAAAAAAGTATCTATATTTGCTTCATAGACTACAGCAAGGCCTTTGACAGAGTCCAACATGAAAAATTAATCAAATGTCTTCAAGAAATAGGCATAGATGGAAAAGACATCAGGCTGATTAGAAATATATATTGGGAACAAACTGCATCAATAAGGTGTGAAAACAGCTACTCACCGTACATAGAAATAAGAAGAGGGGTAAGACAAGGATGCATTTTATCACCAAGCCTATTTAATATCTACACAGAGTTTATCTTTAAAAATATAGAAGAAATACCAGGACTCAAGATCAATGGGAAAATAATAAACAACATTAGATATGCAGATGACACTGTTCTTTTAGCAGAAAGTGAACATGAACTACAAAGACTAATAGATCAAGTCAATAAATCAAGTAATGAATATGGACTGGATATAAACATTCAAAAAACAAAAACCATGATAATCAGCAAAAACACAGAAGAACAGGAGGTAAACATAAACATACAGGGAGAGAAACTACAACAAGTAAAACAGTATCAATATCTTGGACACATAGTCACAAATGATGGCAGATGTGAAACAGAAGTTAAAAGGAGAATAGGAATGGCTAAAAGTACCTTCAATGACATGAGGAAATTATTAATATCTAAACAAATTACAAACAAGTTAAAAATGAGAATTATAAAATGCTACATCTATTCCATATTAATGTATGGCTCAGAAACATGGACACTAAATAAACAATTAGAAGACAAAATTGATGCCTTTGAGATGTGGGTATATAGAAGAATAGGGAGAACATCATGGAAAGAGAAGAAAACAAATAAAGATGTGCTAAAAACACTTAATATGAAGAAAGAACTACTAAGAGAAATAAAGATCAGGCAAATAAAATACTTTGGACACATTAAAAGACATGACACCCTATTGAAGACCTTACTTGAGGGTAAAGTCAAAGGGAAGCGAGCAAGAGGTAGGCAGAGATACAAGTGGGAGAGTAACATTACACGATGGACAGGTTACAGTCTAGCAGAGTGCACCACCAAGACAAGAGACAGGAGATGTTGGAGATACGTTGCAGCCAACCTTCGTTGCGGAGACGGCACTTGATGATGATGATTAACAGGTAGTTATATTCATTATTATAGGAATGTTTACACACATTTATATACCAAGTTTTGTGCATAAGTCAAAACTTTGCACCAATGGAAAAAAATGTGTGAGCTAGAGCACAATAGCACACTTTAGTGGGAACGGTGCAAATTACACAGACTCACTACAGTACACATAACACTACAGAGACCAAAGTTCACAGACTCACTACAGTACACAGAACACTACAGAGACCAAAGTTCACAGACTCACTACAGTACACATAACACTACAGAGACCAACGTTCACAGACTCACTACAGTACACAGAACACTACAGAGACCAAAGTTCACAGACTCACTACAGTACACAGAACAAATTAGAAAAGAACACTGCAGTATAATGAATCCTCTACAATACAAAAAAACTACACAGTTTGCTAGAGTAAACATCTGGTTGTGGTAAATATATATTAAGTGTGATATGAGGAATTAATTTAGCAACAGCTGGCGAACGGATTCTCCTAGTTTTTTAGATGAGGCCGGGTTTTGACCAGTGATGAGTCTTCCATCAACCTGCATGAGAGATTAAACACACATTTGTCACATGAATAGTACAGAGGAAGATATATTAAATATGAAACATTTGTTGTATGAATAGTACAGAGGAAGATATATTAAATATGAAACATGTGTTGTATGAATAGTACAGAGGAAGATATATTAAATACGAAACATTTGTTGTATGAATAGTATAGTATAATTTTTGTGGTTGCTGATTGAACATATGAAACAACTGGACCTCATTTTTTTTGGCTGCCCATTGCACATATGAAACAACTGGACCTCATTTTTTTGGTTGCTCATTGCACACGTGAAACAACTGGACCTCATTTTTTTGGTTGCTCATTGCACATATGAAACAACTGGACCTCATTGCTCATTGCACATATGGAACAATTGGATCTCATTGCACATATGAAACAATCGGACCTCATTGCTCATATGAAACAACTGGACCTCATTGCACATATGAAACATCTAGACATTGTTCATATCACAAATGAAACAACTGGACCTCATTGTTCATTGTTCATATGAAATAACTGGACCTCATTGCTAAGGATTGCAACAAACACACATAATTCTAGTATCTAATCAAGAAACAACTTACAACAACATGTTCTGCCCATTTATCTGCCTTGCTAAAACTTCCTCCTAATTCTATCAACTTTGTTTCCAACATGAAAGGCATATCCTTGCTGAGTTCAATAGCATCTTCTTCATCATTGGAGAAACTTGTCACCTTCTTTCCTTTAACAATGGAGTTTCCATTGGACAGCCTCACAGGAACAAGCCCTGCCAAGTGTATGTATACATTGCTTAATGACTATGTAAATAATGGGTCAAGGAATTACATGTCATACAGTGCTATAGCAGGGTGGTAGATATGACTGCGTGAAAAGAAGGAAGTGGTCCTAAAAATATTTAAAAATAAATATTTGTCTCTGATAACTTTTTGTTTGAAAAAAAACCATGACCTTTAGTTGTGGAAAGCAACAATATTCATTAGTAGTATAGACCCCATCCACGTAGAAGGATTCCTCAATAGTCGTTGAGCTAAGACGAAAGCTGAAGTCACCTGGGTATGAAAGCTGGTCTCTTGGGTATGAAAGCTGAAGTCTCCTGGGTATTAAAGCTGAAGTCTCCTGGGTATGAAAGCTGAAGTCACCTGGGTATGAAAGCTGAAGTCACCTGGGTATGAAATTGAAGTCTCTTGTGTATGAAAGCTGGTCTCTTGGGAATGAAAGCTGAAGTCTCCTGGGTATGAAAGCTGAAGTCACCTGGATATGAAATCTGGTCTCTTGGATATGAAAGCTGAAGTCTCCTGTGTATATAAAGCTGAAATCTCTTGGGTATGAAAGCTAAAGTCTCCTGGGTATGAAAGCTGAAGTTTCCTGGGTAGGAAAGCTGAAGTCTCCTGGGTATGAAAGCTGAAGTCTCCTGGGTATGAAAGCTGATGTCACCTGGGTAGGAAAGCTGAAGTCACCTGGATATGAAAGCTGGTCTCTTGGATATGAAAGCTGAAGTCTCCTGTGTATGAATGAAGTCTCCTGGGTATGAAAACTGAAGTCTCCTGGGTGTGAAAGCTGAAGTCTCCTGGATATGAAAGCTGGTCTCTTGGGTATGAAAGCTGAAGTCTCCTGGGCATGAAAGCTGAAGTCCCCTGGGTATGAAAACTGAAGTCTCCTGGGTATGAAAGCTGAAGTCACCTGGGTAGGAAAGCTGAAGTCTCCTGGGTATGAAAGCTGATGTCACCTGGGTAGGAAAGCTGGTCTCTTGGGTATGAAAGCTGAAGTCTCCTGGGAATTCTTCTTCTTCTTTTGTTCACTTGAAACATGTCTATATCTGTAATTCTGTCTCCTTAATAAAACTCACTGTCTTTTGTAGTTCATACAGTGTCCCATAGAGCTTTGATTCCAGTGTTGTTTCCTCTGGCCAATATGTCTGCCTCAGCGTTTCATGCTCAGAACACTCTTGAAGTATATGTTTGGCACTCTGTGCTGCCTGTCCACATGTACACATGACCGTGTTGCCAATCTTGAACTTTGTATACATGTGACTGCGGAGTCGGTTGTGTCCTGTTCTGAGACGTAGAATTATAACTTGTTCTGATCTGTTCATATTGTGATAGTCATCTTGTGTTGGTGTTTGTGGCTTTCTTATTGACTTGATCATCTGTTTTTTCTGATGGTAGGTGATTGGTATATCTGGTTGGTCTTCGGCAGCACCTTCCTTAGCCAGTTGGTCTGCTTTTTCATTTCCTGGTATTCCACAGTGAGAGGGTATCCACTGCATGGTTACCCTATACTGGTAAGACAATTCGCTAAGTAGTTTTTTTAAGTCTGTTAGTTTTCCAGACTGGAGAGCTTGAAGCACTGACCTTGCATCTGTCAGGAATACCACAGGCTGTAGGTCAGAGTTGGAGTTCAGCAGTTTTTTAGCTGCCACACTAATTGCCTGGATTTCTGCATCATAATTATTGCAGAATTTTCCTGTCGGTGTTCTGATTGTATCTCTAGGCTTGTGTGGATATTCTATATATACACCTGCACCTCCATTCCTCACAGCATTCTGTGCTGACCCATCTGTGTACACTCTGACCCATATATCCTGTGGATATTCCTCATCCAGGAAACTGAGGGTGACTGACATTCGCTGCACACTGTTCTGTTTGTCCTCGCTTAGTATTCCTTTCACATGGGTCTGAATGTATATTGGCATTCCATGGCTTTCACTCCACGGGGTTTGCTCTGGTACAGACCTTAAGGGGCTGTCAACTTCAGGCAGGTCTGTAAGTTGTCTACGGAGTCGTTTAGCTTGATGGATAAAGCTGCTCCTTTTCAGTCGTCCCATTGCTAGATTTTGGAATCTTTCCTTCATTGGATGACTTGGCATACACTGAAACTTTTCTGCTTGAATTAGTACTTTTGTGTCTCTGCGTTCGCCAAGTGTTTGCATTCTTCCCATTTTCTGCATCTCTGCTATGGGTGTTGATTTCATTGCTCCCAACATTATTCTAAGTGCCTGGTTTTGCACTTTATCTAGATCTTGTAATGTGGTGTTTGATGCAGGACACCACGCAGCTGAACCGTATTCCAGGTGTGGTCTTATGCCTTGCTGGTAAACTTTACTGAGTATATTTCCACTGGCTCCCCATGTGGTTCCACTTAGTTTTCTCAGGATAGCTAGCTTCCTCCTGGCTTTTGTTGTTGCTTTGTTTATGTGCTGCTTCCATGTCAGCTTATCATCAAAAGTAACTCCGAAGTATGTGGGCTGTTTGTCTTCTTTCAAGAGCTCTCCATCTATCTTGATATGACCAGCTTTTTGTTTTGGTGAGAGGGTAAAGAGTGTAGTGCTGCACTTATCTGTGTTAATGCTGACGCACCATCTATTAGCCCATAAGGTTAGGGCATCGATAGCTCTTTGTATTTGTTTAGTGGCCACTGTTGCATGTTCTTCCGTGCACCAGATCACCAGGTCGTCAGCATACATTGCCACTTTGATCCCGTGTGGTAGTTCAGCAACTAGGTCATTGATGTAAACCAAGAAAAGTGTGGGTGACAGGACTCCTCCCTGGGGGACTCCATGACGCAGTAGAACTTTCTTGCTCTTGCGATCATCTAATTGTACCCTGGCTCTTCTATTATGCAGGTATGCTTTTACCCATTTGTACATTCTTGAGCTAACCCTGCAATTTCGCAATTTCTTTAGGAGCCCTTCTTTAGGAGCCCTTCTTTAGGAGCAATTTCTTTAGGAGCCCTTCTTTCCAGACCTTATCAAATGCTTTCCTGAGGTCTATCCATGCTGCTAGTATAAGTTTCTTTTCTTGGAAGGCATCCTCAATCTCTTGGGAGAGGTAGGTTGCCTGATCTTCAGTAGAGTAGCACTGTCTGAAACCTGCTTGCTGTGATACCAGAAGGTTTTCACTTTCAAGGTACCACTGCATCCTAAGATTGATAATGCGTTCCATTGTTTTACATAGACAGCTTGTGAGGCTGATGGGCCTGTAGTTGGAGACTGTGTTGCCATCTTTTCCTGATTTGAGGAGTGGTATCATTATTGCTTCTCTCCAAGCCTGTGGTACATTACCTGTGGACCAGCTTGTGTTAAAGATCTGCAGTAGCTTTGCTCTTGCTGCACTTCCCAGGTTTCTAATCATTTCATTGACCACTCCATCAGCTCCAGGGGACTTTTTCATTTTCAATTTGGATATTGCATGCTCCAGTTCTCTCATTGTGATTGGTGCCTCCATGACTTCAGGTATAGGTTCACCTTGTCCAATGTTTTGCTGGTTCTCTCGAACCTCCTGTTGTTTGTCTGGGCTGACTTTGACATTATTGTCTTCTGCAAAGGAATCTGCAAAGTAATCAGCTGCATGTTTACCTGTTAAAATGTTTCTATCTTTATAAAGTGTGATCCTGGTATTTCTCCCTGTACCTTCATAATTTAGTTGTTTTACAAGTTTCCATAATTTCCTAGTATCTCTTTCTAGGTTCAGCGACTCTGTTTTTTCTTTCCAGCTGCTCCGTCTGGCTTGTAACTTGGCTCTTTGAAATTTAGCCTTTGTTTGCTGATATTTGTTGTGATGTTCTTGGCTAGGTCTGTTCTCAGCCTGCTGTCTAGATGTTTCCATCTCATCTCCTGGGAATGAAAGCTGAAGTCTCCTGGGTATGAAAACTGAAGTCTCCTGGGTATGAACGCTAGTCTCCTTGGTATGAAAGCTGAAGTCTCCTGTGTATGAAAGCTTAAGTTTCCTGGGTATGAAAGCTGAAGTCACCTGGATATGAAAGCTGGTCTCTTGGATATGAAAGCTGAAGTCTCCTGTGTATGAAAGCTGAAGTCTCCTGGATATGAAAGCTGAAGTCACCTGGATATGAAAGCTGGTCTCTTCGAAAGCTGAAGTCTCCTGGGTATGAAAGCTGAAGTCTCCTGGGTATGAAAGCTGAAGTCTCCTGGGTATGAAAGCTGAAGTCTCCTGGGTATGAAAGCTGAATTCTCCTGGGTATGAAAGCTGAAGTCTCCTGGGTATGAAAGCTGGTCTCTTGGGTATGAAAGCTGAAGTCTCCTGGGTATTAAAGCTGAAGTCACCTGGATATGAAAGCTGGTCTCTTGGATATGAAAGCTGAAGTCTCCTGGGTATGAAAGCTGAAGTCTCCTGGGTATGAAAGCTGAAGTCACCTGGATATGAAAGCTGGTCTCTTGGATATGAAAGCTGAAGTTTCCTGTGTATGAAACCTGGTCTCTTGGGTATGAAAGCTGAAGTCACCTGGGTAGGAAAGCTGAAGTCTCCTGGGTATGAAAGCTGAAGTCTCCTGGGTATGAAAGCTGAAGTCTCCTGGGTATGAAAGACAGCTCTGAGAAACCACCCCATTGCTGGCGCATAGGAAGTAAGAGCAAGTTGCTCATAATTCCTGGGCATATTGAAAAACCAACAATTAAGCTGATGTGTTGTTAGAGCTCAAGAGGGGAGCAAAGAATAGCATCACTGTTTACCTTCCATGCATGTCATGAGGTGATTAAAGAGGCTATGGGGTGCAGTTGGCTGTCCCCTCCCATAGAGAAAAAAGAGATCTTAAACAATTAGTAGTATGGTAGGGAAAATGGACAGACAAGAAGGGAGAGTTTGCAAGCCTTTACCCTTCTCCTTTATATGTTTTCCTACCTAAGGGGGCTTTAACACCTAAAGCCTCCATGCATCTACAACCATTGCTAGATCATAATGCAATAAACTGTTAGATACCACTATTACAAAGTATTTTTACAATTGAAGATGATGTGACCATCTCTATTCGTAGCTATTTTATATTAGAGTTAGCATATAACGATCTATGTATATTAATTATTTATCTCACTAAGTCTCTGACACTGCCACTTAGACTTTTTCACAATGCTGGTAAGCCTACAAATCCTCCATTTTTATAATGATTTCTCAAATGCCTATGCCTCCAGTAATTTTATTGACATAGTCACCATTGCAACCATTATCACCCGTGTTGTATTTTCTTGAGTAGTCTAGCAAAGTTATCACTTCAACAATGTATCACTTCATCTCTAACAAAGTATCACTTCAACTCTAGCGAAGTTATCACTTCAACTCTAACAAAGTATCACTTCAACTCTAACAAAGTATCACTTCAACTCTAACAAATTATCACTTCAACTCTAACAAATTATCACTTCAACTCTAACAAATTATCACTTCAACTCTAACAAATTATCACTTCAACTCTAACAAATTATCACTTCAACTCTAACAAATTATCACTTCAACTCTAACAAATTATCACTTCAACTCTAACAAATTATCACTTCAACTCTAACAAATTATCACTTCAACTCTAACAAATTATCACTTCAACTCTAACAAATTATCACTTCAACTCTAACAAATTATCACTTCAACTCTAACAAATTATCACTTCAACTCTAACAAATTATCACTTCAACTCTAACAAATTATCACTTCAACTCTAACAAAGTATCACTTCAATTCTAACAAATTATCACTTCAATTCTAACAAAGTATCACTTCAACCCTAAACAAAGTATCTTTATTATCAACAAAGTTGAACTTCAACAAAATATCACTTCAACAGTAGCATAACTTCAACAAGTCCTGCATTTCCCTCCCATCCCCTCTTTCGCTGCATTTCGGAGGAATAAGAACCTTCATGATCTTCTGGTTCATTCCAATTTGCGCACTTCTGCTGGTCACCTTGGTACTTCTCCTTGTCCCCAACATTGTTTGACTTGCCCTTTTGTTATTCTTACTCCTAAACTTCAGTTCTCCCAAGTCCCATTGTGACATTCAAGATTATTTTTCCTGTGTGTCCCGTAATTTAATATTATTTAGCATATGCAAGCGCTATTAAATGAAATATATTGGTGAAATTGGCAGACGTTTGGCTGATAACTTTTCTGTCAATTTCAGAGATATTACTGATCATCATAACTCCCCAGTTGCCATTCATTTTAATAGCACCTCACATCAAGGTAGTGCTGATGTTTCGGTAACTGTTTTGGTTACGTTGTTACTCTAGTGACCGGCAACATTAGACTTTGGAGTATCGGCTGATTAGTCTTCTTGGCATTCTCCACCACACACAGGCAAGAAATATCAACAATAGAGAAAAAAGTAATCTGGTTATTTAAACAATATTAAAATTATTGCTTCAGCAATATCAGAGGTAACTTTTATTAGACAGCTTATAATAACTGATTGTAGCAATAAAAGACAACATTGTAACTGATTGTAGCAATAAAAGACAACATTGTAACTGATTGTAGCAATCAAAGACAACATTGTAACTGATTGTAGCAATAAAAGACAATGTTGTAACTGATTGTAACAATAAAAGACAACATTTTAGCTTCTTTCAGCAAAAAATGACAACTTTTTAACTGTTTGCACCAAAAAAATTTTTTTAACAACTTGCATCAATAAAAGAAGCTTTAAATTCTTACATCAATAAAAGAAGGTTTTAACTGCTGGAATCAATAAAAGACCATTTTAATTGCCTGCAGCAATAACAGACAATGTAAGAAAACCTTACCAGCTGGCCCATGGCAAACTGCAGCAACAACTCCACCATTCTCATAGACTTCTGCTACAATTTTTGCAATAGTCTCATTATTTGCAAGGTCAAACATTGGTCCATGACCTCCTGGAAAGATAACAGCCGCGTAGTCGCTGTTGAAGGCAAAAGTGTTAATTAAATCTTGTAAAGATACATAAGAGATAGACACAACTAAAAAAACATAGAATAAGATCATATTTAAAACTGCATCGACACAAAAAAAATGAGAGCACTAGGCCAACATATATGGACGAATGTCCTATATCATTTGACATATTCTTTCTGGAACATGCTCTTCCTTCCTTATGGATTCTCTGAACATTCTGCGATTCTGGGCAAGTTATCACTGCACCATCATTGTCTTGGGTCTTCCCCTGTTGCCATTAACTCTGCCTTCAGCTATTAATCTTTCCATGCTAGTATGTATCTTTATATGACTAAAATAAAACACAGCTTTCTTGTTATGATGTTGTTAGCTAGCCCTCTTCAATGTTTATTGATCCTAACACTTCTTGATTTGTCTTTTTAGCTGCCCATGGTATACATAAATTCTTCTGTAGCATCTCATTTCAAAAGCAACAATTCTTTTATGACCAACATCATACCTAGACTAATTCATATGCACTGTAATACAAGTTGAAATATGGATATTAACATTTCATTACACTGTTTCCAAATTTCATCTGTGGATATATACACAGTATATATTGTAATTTCCATTTTTGCCGTTAAGCTTATGCTGGGTGGGGGTGGGGGGGGGGGGAGAGAGTTAGAGTTGTCTGTCTTTAGCCATTTTGGTTGCATTGGCCATGGTCAGCCTGTGCTCTTTAAGGTTTCTTTGTCTCCACACCCTATACTCCACCATCTATAGTTCTTGGTCTTCTGCTGTTGTATGAACGAAGGCCTAGTTGGTGGCCAAACCTCTTGAGTTTTTGTCTCTCGATGTAGTCTTGATTTGAGATGGGATTTATTTCTTTCCTGATATCTTCATTTCTCCACCGGTCTTTTCTGGTGACATTTAATGATTTATAGCTTTCCTCAAATATCTCTTTCACGCACTATGATCTTTTTCAATAGTGTTGTTCAAGGGCCATGTTTGACATTGCTAACACAGAGTTGATATAAAAATACTGGTACAATGATCGCCCCATATGTTTTGTGGAACAAAATTTGAGTGGTAATCAATGTCGCAACATTTGGTAATTGTAACACACTATTATTAATGAATGCTATGACAAAATGTAAACAAATAAAAAATGGCAGGGAATATTGTTCAAGCTGAATTCTACACACAAAATGATGATGTCATCATGGGATAAAATTGTCAGCCACATATGTTCCGTCTTGAGTTAGGGTTAGATCTTAAAGTTAGGATTAGCGGTTATGGTTAGGATTAGGGGTTAGTGTTAGGGTTTGGGTTAGGTGTTACAGTTAGGGTTTGGTTCTAGATTACCGACCCACACAAGTGCTTTTGAAGTCATTCTCTGCGAAATTATAAAATATTAATCACCAGAAAATGTTTTGTAAGAAACAACCCTAATTCTAAAGTTAACCTTAATACTTAACCCTAACACCTAATCCTAGCCCCTAGCCCTACCTCTAAGATCTAACCCTAACGCAAAATGGAACACATGCAGTTGACAATTTTATTTCACTATGACATCATCATTTCTATCTATCTATTTATACGCTGTGGCCCTTGTTTGCCATGCGGCGTCAGGGGTGTAAGAGTTCTCTGGAGATGGCCTTCTTGTGCGCTGTTTGTAAGATTGTTCCTGTGGCTTCTTTGATTTCTGTGATCCATCTTTTACATGGTCTGCCTCTGGCTTTATAACCGTTAAAAAATCATCATTTAGTGTGTGGAATTATACTTATAATGTTTCAAAATTGCACACATTACAAACCAAAAAAAACAACAGAATTCGTTGGTGTGCAATGTGGGGATTTGGTGGTCTGCTATCATTGTACCAAATACTGTTTATCAGTTGTCATTTTGCCACCATTCGAATTGTTGGATGTTTGAGCATTGGCAACAGTATGGGCTTTCTCACATTTTGTTTTGACCTCTATCAAATTTTTAACCCCCCCCCCTAATAAAATCAGGACAGTGCGGTAGATTTTATCATGCAAGTCTTGGAAATGCTATACCCTTAAATAGGTTTTTTTTCTTCAAAATACTGCCCCCCACTAAAGGTATTTTGATTGGTGCCGCCTGATGCGGCCACCTCTCTGCATCATAGCATGGCATGGTCCTGAATAAAATGTTTGCAGAAAATAAAAAATAAATATTAGATGATTTAATTTCAAATTTTTCACAAGAAATTGCACTCAATGTAAATTGGTAATTTAAAAAAATATTTTTGCTGATGTCAATTTTTGCCAACCCCGACTCCTCCTTGACAGTAACTGTCATACTTTTTTAGAACCCCCTCCCCCCCTAATTGTTGACATACTTTATATTTAAACTAAAATTTGAAAGCACACTGACATTTTAAAGAAAGTTAACGTGAAATTTGAAAGCATAAATTTTAAATTTGATTGAAAACAAAATTTTTAATTTGAAAGCAAACTCTTAATTTTGAAAGCAAACTGTAAAAAATTGGAGATATCCCCAGTGTCATCTAAAGAAAGTGGGTAATAAAAATATTACATAAGACATTCACTTACCGTGCTTTAATCTGAGCTGGTGTTTTCGTATTGTTGACGAGTTCCTGGGCTGAAGGATACTTAAGGAACCACTGACAGACAGCATCGCTCTTTAACTGTTCCAAATCTTCCTCGTCCTAGAGAGATGTATTAATATTAAGTAAGTAGTTTGTGCTTCAGCATTCATAAACAGGAAGAATCTTCTTTCTTTCGCTTTATATCCCTTTATGTCTTGCAGCGTCAATGGCAGAAAAGTTCTCTGGAGACAGATTTTTTGTGTGCTTCATATGTTTATTTTCATTCACTGTTATTTCTGTAATCCATCTTTTTCATGGTCTGTCCTTGGCTTTGTTTCCATTATCAGTATAGCAATGCTTTTTGAAGTGCACTATCTGATGGTAGCCTGGAAGCATGTGAAAACTATTTAATCTGTTGTCTTCTGATGTAATTCGGTATTGATAATGTGTTTGTTAGTCTTCTGATGTTTTCATTTCTGATTCCGTCTCTTATTGTTATTCCAAGTACTCTACATAGACAAGTCATTTCTATTGTAACATGTTTTGGTTTTTGTTGTCAGAAAGGATGTACTATGTAATATGTCCCTGTCAATAGAAGGTGAGGAAGATATTTCTTCAGGTTTACATAACACAGATTATAATCTTTGTTATGTAATCCATATGGATGCAAGTCTGGGACAATAAACAGGTTATTGGAAAATTAGAGTCAACAGTGATGTGGTTGTATAGAGAGTATCATGGACAACAGAGATGTGGTTCTAGAGAAGAATTCTGAGAGTATCATGGACAACAGAGATGTGGTTCTAGAGAATAATTCTGAGAGTATCATGGACAACAGAGATGTGGTTCTAGAGAATAATTCTGAGAGTATCATGGACAACAGAGATGTGGTTCTAGAGAAGAATTCTGAGAGTATCATGAACAACAGAGATGTGGTTCTAGAGAATAATTCTGAGAGTATCATGGACAACAGAGATGTGGTTCTAGAGAATAATTCTGAGAGTATCATGGACAACAAAGATGTGGTTCTAGAGAATAATTCTGAGAGTATCATGGACAACAGAGATGTGGTTCTAGAGAAGAATTCTGAGAGTATCATGGACAACAGAGATGTGGTTCTAGAGAAGAATTCTGAGAGTATCATGGACAACAGAGATGTGGTTCTAGAGAAGAATTCTGAGAGTATCATGGACAACAGAGATATGGTTCTAGAGAATAATTCTGAGAGTATCATGGACAACAGAGATGTGGTTCTAGAGAAGAATTCTGAGAGTATCATGGACAACAGAGATGTGGTTCTAGAGAAGAATTCTGAGAGTATCATGGACAACAGAGATGTGGTTCTAGAGAATAATTCTGAGAGTATTATGGACAACAGAGATGTGGTTCTAGAGAAGAATTCTGAGAGTATCATGGACAACAGAGATGTGGTTCTAGAGAAGAATTCTGAGAGTATCATGGACAACAGAGATATGGTTCTAGAGAATAATTCTGAGAGTATCATGGACAACAGAGATGTGGTTCTAGAGAAGAATTCTGAGAGTATCATGGACAACAGAGATGTGGTTCTAGAGAAGAATTCTGAGAGTATCATGAACAACAGAGATGTGGTTCTAGAGAATAATTCTGAGAGTATCATGGACAACAGAGATGTGGTTCTAGAGAATAATTCTGAGAGTATCATGGACAACAGAGATGTGGTTCTAGAGAATAATTCTGAGAGTATCATGGACAACAGAGATGTGGTTCTAGAGAAGAATTCTGAGAGTATCATGGACAACAGAGATGTGGTTCTAGAGAAGAATTCTGAGAGTATCATGGACAACAGAGATGTGGTTCTAGAGAAGAATTCTGAGAGTATCATGGACAACAGAGATGTGGTTCTAGAGAATAATTCTGAGAGTATCATGGACAACAGAGATGTGGTTCTAGAGAAGAATTCTGAGAGTATCATGGACAACAGAGATGTGGTTCTAGAGAATAATTCTGAGAGTATTATGGACAACAGAGATGTGGTTCTAGAGAAGAATTCTGAGAGTATCATGGACAACAGAGATGTGGTTCTAGAGAAGAATTCTGAGAGTATCATGGACAACAGAGATATGGTTCTAGAGAATAATTCTGAGAGTATCATGGACAACAGAGATGTGGTTCTAGAGAAGAATTCTGAGAGTATCATGGACAACAGAGATGTGGTTCTAGAGAAGAATTCTGAGAGTATCATGGACTGACTTTCAAGAGCTACCTATTCACAGCTAAAGGGATTGTTTCATCATCATCATCACTATTTGGAATTTTTTATTTGATACAGCACAAGTAGGTGCCACCACATAGCCAAGTTATTTCCCTTGTCTGTTTCTGTAAATTTCATGTCCATCATTTAATAATTTAAATATTAATTTATTTTAGGGTTTGAGTTGGGATAATTGTGTTTTACATAACTAACCCTAACCCCAACCCTAAATAAATAAATATATCAATTATTAAATGATGAACATGAAATTTACAAAAATGGACAAGGGAAACAATTAAACATGTGCTGGCCTCTACTTGTACTGTACCTTGTATTTTTAAGTAAAAATGTAACTGTTAAGACATTTTGTTCTTTAGGTCAGTCACTAGGACAAAACTCCCAGTCTTCTCCAGGTAAGGTGGCTGATCCAAAGATTATGTCTCAGCTCAGTCCAGAGTGACCATATCTTGTCTCACAGTTTTGTGTGATCTGGACAGTCTTGAAGTATGTGTTCATGAGTCTGTAGAGATGTTTATATAATGCAATGAATGGAAGATCAATCTCATTCAAACATGTCAAGATAAGCTGAGTTGTGAACCAACGACACAAGATACTTTTCCCACAAGTGTTCAGCTGACTAGTCAGCGGCTGACCCGAAATATTCAGACGAGAGTCGCAAATTACTCTTACTCAGTAGAGATGGTGCCGTTCCTCGACCTTCCCAGCACATGATCTTCTTACATAAATTCTCGTGGTTTGGTGAACAGTAGGGATAATTTTTATTGCAAATAATAAAAAAGTAGTGAACTCGAAGTCTTCTGATCGGTGGACGAGTGACTTAAACACTTTCACTTTTGTCATGTGACATATTCTTTCCAGAACGTAGTCTTCCTTATGAATCTTCGGAAATTCCCGCGGTCTCTAACAAGTTGTCCCGCTTCCTCTAGCGACAAATACATGCATTTCTGAATATCTCTTGTTAAACACTTTACTACCATGGAAATATCCTATAATAACATGATTTATATGGTTCCTGAAATAGGCCTACTGATTTAAGTCAAACAAGCAAAGCAAAGAAAGTCAAACAAGCAAAGAAAAATGGACAAAAAAATAAGAGAAGACAAGCCCGGCCTGTGTGCTGCTGTGTTCAGAAAGGGAAACAAAGATAGTGACATTTTTACCTGTTATGCATGTCCTAAGAGACGCAACTAAGGAGGTTTGGGAGGGGGAAGGGTTGGAGTTAGCAGTGCCATTCTATAGAGGGTTAAGTGATACAGAAACCATGATGAAGTCGGATGTGTCAGGCAGAACGGTGCAGATCACAGTCAAGCTGTAAATCATGACACAGCACATTCCATTCTCTGAACTACATCCTACATATCTGCACAAATTTATTTTTAAAAAAGCATAGTAGAAAATAAGAATACACCAAACATCAATATGTTTCTACAACAATTCTTCTTCTGGGTTCGTTCTCAAACTCCTGCAGATTAGCAGGATCTAGTCCGGAGAACGGAATGCGTTGTGTCAAGGTTTACAGCATTGCTGCGATATCTGTGCCTTTCGACCGGACACATCCGACTTTAGCACGGCTTTGGGTCACTTACCCTATATGGGATGGGACAGCAACTCCATCCCATAACCTCTTTAGTCGCCTTTTACGACACGCGTGGAAGGTAAACAGTGTTGCTATTCTTTGCTCCCCTTTCGGGCTCCGGCAACACACGGGCGTTCTACAACAAAAAGAAGAAGAGTAGACACCAAACATTAATATGTTTCTACAACAATAAGAAAAAAACAACGATGGCCTTATATCAGACATGTACATAGAATAAATGAAAAATGACTGCCACTACAGGCATTAAAATGGATATCAGATAGCAAAAGAAAAAGATCAAGAAAAACTATAGGCAGAGCAACCCTCACAGAGGGTTTCAAGACTGTGGGTCTCTATATCATCACGAATTACACACAGTAGCACCACATTATATAAAGGGATTGGAACAACTAATCAAGAACACAAAGAAATATAGCGAAGCACAAAATTTGTATTTAAACACGCAGAAAACAAAAATCATGTCAACAGATATAACAACACAACAAAAAATCAGAAAAGACAATACTGAGATAGAATGTTGGATAAATTTGAATACTTAGGAGCAAACATCAACGGTGCAGGAGACTGCATGGCAGAAATAAGGCAGAGATTGGCAATGGCATATTGCAAAATAACACGGCTGAAAAACATATGGAATAATAACAAAATAGAAACGAAAGTGCTGATGTTACGAACTTTTATTTTTCCGGTTGCAACATACGGCTGCGAAACATGGACTCTAAGTAAAACAGCGGCAAAGAAGATCAACGCCTTCGAGCTGAAATGCTACAGAAAGATACTTAGAATATCATGGAAGGATAAAATCAGAAACTCAGATATTATAAAAACACTTAATATTCCAGAGTGTTGGTTACTAAACACAATAACAAAAAGAAAACTACGCCTGTTTGGTCATATAAAGAGACATAACTGTTTAGAAAGACAAATAATGGAGGGAAGAGTACCTGGAAAGAGGAGAAGGGGCAGACCAAGAAGACGATGGACTGACGACATTACAGATAATATGAATACATCGCTAGAAAATGCAAGCCACATCGCCCAAGACAGAGAGAGGTTCAGAGAGTTCATTGGGAAGACAACGTTCTGGAAGGAATACGTCACATGACACAGCACCACATCGTTCAAACTGGACAATACTGGTTTCTGCCTATGCGCCGTATTTGGCGCTGAAGGAACATAGAAAGATAGCATGATAGAACCGCCACCAAGAACCAGTAAAGACCTCCCAACAAAATTCAGATGAACCTTTTTCGGTCATATTTTTGATTATTGCTTTTAATTCTATTGGTCACTATTTATTTATTCTGCGTTATCCACTAACTCAGGCCAATGAATTGTACGGGAATAATCGAAAACAGGACACTCAGGCCTTGGTTGATAGGTGTTATATTTGTGAAAATAATGATAGAACACAATTTACTTACAAGAGGTGCCTTCCCACCTTGTGGGCTGACACTGTCGAAAGTAACCCTGCCTGAATCCAACAAAATTTTGTAGGGATGTGCCAGTTCAGGAAGGTACCATCCTGTCGATTTTCCAGTTGAAGGGAATTTGTTGGCACTTGTCAGAACAATCAGGACTTTAGTAGACATTGTCAAATAAATGTGATTTCAAACCCTGAAACGAACAAGAAAATATAACTTGACACTCAGTTTAACATACAGATAGCATATTTATGTTCACAGATTAATGTGATTTCAAACCCTGAAACGAACAATAATGGCACTCAGTTTAGCATACAGATAGAATATTTATGTTCACAGATAAATAGAGACTTCAACAATTTGTTGAATGACATCATTATTTCAACTCTTTGCAGGGCCGTAGATACATTCTCCTTATGGGGGGATTTGACCTTTAAAAAAGACATTCATGCATTTTCATGTGTAATTTCCATTATATGATGAAAAATTGTATGACATTTTCGTGAAAGATCGTTAAGGGGGGGGGGTGTTGCTAAGAGGGTGGGGGGTGTTGCTTGAACATCCAAACACCCCCTATCTACGGGATTTACTCTTTGATAAATAGGTCACAGCTGCTCAGTGATTAAAGAGTATTGACATGGACGTCTGTGGTCAAGTCGATAGCGACCAAAACAGCAGACAAAAAAGTCAAGTAACTATGAACAGGAAAGAACACAGCTCAAATGCGTGATCAAAAAGGTTAGTGTGCTGTACGAGTGACACTTTGATGCATAGCCTTATAGGAATAAGTGCTAATACGACTAGGGTCACCATAAGTCCTATTTTTCCAGGACATGCCCTCTTAGAACTTAAATTTTGGAATGGCCAGATTTTTTAAATATTCAAAAATGTCTGAATTTATTCCGCACATTTATTCTAATTTTCCTTATTAATTATAATGAAGGATATATATATATATATAAAAAGTCCAACTAACACAATCCAAAATTATTTCAATCAATATTTAGGCCCTATGGTATGTTTCAATTGTGTGCTTTTTGTGTTATTCGAGACATTAAATATTTCTCATTGGATGACCCTTGATGAGGTACCACATTGGAGTGATGATCTATTTTCCAATGCTTGATTAAGATGAGAGGACCAATTGATTATGATAAGTACATGGTTTTCACATTTCTTCAAGTCTTCGCTGATCCCATGATAAGACATCGTGGACCCCCAGGGGCATAAGAACTCCTGGTACAGAATATTTAATTAGAAAACATTAAAAAAAAAATAATATGTTCACACTGTGCAAAATAAAAATCCAACAGACAAAGCTTGAAACAGGGTGAACATCAGGTGTGTCGTTCCTGCTCGTCTTTTTTCATGTAGGCCTATATGGACATATGTAAATGTAACCTTGATGAAGGCCTTTTGGTCGAAACGTTGATTCGTGTGTGTGGTTATGTGTGTTTCCAGTTATTAGCAAAACTTCATCACTCTGCTTCAAGCTTTACCTGTTTAATTTTTTACAAGAAATTTATCAAGGACAGAATGGATCTAAAAATATTGGTTGCTAGGAGACAAGGTACAAAGCCTACAAAATATTCTTAAGTTAAGTGGACTCACTTCATCAAATGTCAAATGGCCAACTTGACATGTCAAGCTGACACTGGCATATATATATACTTCTAATATATAGGACCTTCATACTGTATGATTCATCTTTGCTGATACAACTAATGCTACTTTTTCATTGGCCACTTTGTGTATACTATGCATAGCAAGCCAATGAAAAGCACGGATCAATCAAAGATCAGTCAACTGGTTATTCGGATCGTATCAAAATTAGGCTTTTCTTTCAATACTCAAGTTGTAGTTGTAAGCATGACTAGGCTTTCGTTCTAAGCTAATACTCGTTCCTTGACCTACAATCAATCAGTCAGGCTGTTTAAATATATTCAGTATTAGTTTTCAATAATTTCCATAACCATTTATTATGCTCATGACAGTTGGTGATTTGGGTCTTTCTTGATTTCTCAATCTGTCGTGTTTTTGTTCAGAGTCAGTGAATTGTGAGATTAGAAAAACGATAATAAAGAAATAAGCATTTATAAAGAAGTATGACAGGTACACGAATATTGTGCATCCGTTGTGTGTGTTCGTCCATCACAAGTGATGCTGACCATTTTTTACATCCACTTTTGAAAATTCAGTTAGAATTATGACCATGCATAATAATTCGTAGATGGCCAATGATCCCTATTCGAGCTGTAAATGTTCTTGGATAGTTCGAACATGGAATTACCACTGTAGGCGGATTTTGGTATATCCGTGGCTTTCTAGCTACTCTCCGCTGTTGGGATGCAGCATTTCCCTCTTTTCACAAGATAATGCGCTATTTTTGACGGTAGAGCGCCATGTAGATCTAATTCGTACAAGTTCTTCCCATGTATCTTGATCTATTTCAGACGCTCTTAGTGATGTCTTTAACGAGTCCTTGTAGCTCTTCTTTTGACCACCTTGAGATTGTTTACCCTTCTCTCTCACAATAGAGAAGTATCTTTGGCAGGCTATAGTCAGGCATACGTACCAAATGACCTACCCAACGAATCGGTGTCGGCATCAGGATAGTGTCAATGCTGGGGACACCAAATCTGTCAAGGACAGTGATATCTGGAATCTTGTCTTGCCATCTGATGTTGATAACAATTCTGAGACAAGTTGTGTGAAAGTGATTGAGTTTTCTAACACGACGCTGTATACAGTTCATGTTTCGATAGCGTATAACAACACTGGAAGTACCACTGCTCTGTAGACTTTCAGCTTAGTCTGCAGGTTAATGCCATTTCTACTCCACACATTTGCGAACAATCTGCCGAAAGTGCTGCTTGCCGTGGCGATCCTTGTATACACTTCATCATTAACGTTGCATCTTGTGATAACGTACTACCTAGGTATGTAAATCTATTCACAACTAATTCGTAAAAACGCACCAGTTATACAGAACATAAAACTAACATATGGATGAGAAATTAATTAATAAATACTTTATTTCAGGTCAACAAGGACATCTACTGGTAGCAGTGAGATATCGCATGGTCTATGGTTTGGCCATGTGATGTGGGATGATGTCATGTCCAAAATTATCCTGCTATGACAGTTGACAGTGGAATAAAAAGTTGGGAATAAAAGAAAGTATGCATTCGTAATATTAAATAATGGGCAGTATTAAGATTCTCCCCCACTCAAGCAAGCATGGCAAAATGTGTTGTTTTCAATGTGGAACCACTACGACCCTCAGGGGCTACGGGTTTTAATGTCAAGTAAGAATGATACACTCAACTTCAAGTGAAATGGTTGCCATAATGTGTAATAGAAAGTGTGCGCATTTTGCTGCCATCTAAAAAATGTACGGTTTGTGGAGAAATAACTAACACAGAAAAAATAATATGGTCTGTTTCTATGTGTATGCCTATTGTGACTCAATATTTTATAAGAATTTCGCATAAACCAGTGGTTTCCACACTTTTTATGCGAGTGCCCCCTTTTGTAAATATATTTTACAATGTATAATACCCCCCCCCCCCATTTTTAAATCATAATTTAACCCCAACTTTACTTTTTTTTTCTAACCGTCACAATTCCGGGAAACTAGAGGTTAAACAAACATTTGCCGTGGCGGAGGTTTAAAAAAGCGCTATTTTTGTGTCTGAGATTTTATAAAGACAGTCTAATTAAGGTAAAGATAGTCTCATTGGTAAAAGTAGGTCTCATTAGTAAAGAAAGGTCCAATAGGCAAAGGTAGGTCCCATGTAAAAGGTAGGCCCTAAAGTAACAGTAGGTCCTATGGTAAAGGTAAGTCCCATGGTAAAGGTAATGTCCCATGATAAAGGTAGGCCCCATGACTGGGAGGGACAGCCAATTTTACCCCATAGCCTCCTTACCGACTTCGTTATGACATACATAGAAGGTAAATAGTATTGCTCTTCTTTGCTCCCCTTTTGGGCCCTACAACAAATGGGCGTGTCACAAATAAAGCTATGCTTAAATGGGATTTGTCAGGACGATGGGCGCGGCTATCGTAAAGCCCAGCTGTAAAACCATGACGCAGCGCTTTCCCTTTTCTGGAGAACATCTAGCCAACTCGCAGGAGCTAACAGACATATACAGAAAATGGGAAAAAAAGTGATGTCTTAGCGAGCAGGCAAGAATAAACAGCGCATGAAAACGCATATATTTATTTACATACACGCATGCGCAGTGTGTCTGTGTTCTACACATGCCGATCGATATGAGTATTAATAGAAGGTTAAAGGTAACGGATTGCTCTAGCAATGGCTTTTAGGCACGAAACGTTTATGCAAATAAAGAGGGTCACGACACGTGTGTTTATGTCTGTGTTTTATAAAGGCGGGATAAGTAGTGCAAAGAATATTAAAACTGTCCGTTATAACATTGCATTAAAAATGCATGTGCTCAGCCAACAGTGTCTAGTGTATCCAGCCACGCATGTCGAAAAGGAAGCGAGGAGATTTGGTGGTGGAGTGTCATGCCGAAAACCGATGTGCTGGGCGGAAGACGCAATGTAATGTAGCTCCGTTGTGAAACCAGTAATGCAACATACTTAACGCTCCACGGCATAAATTACGAACTGTCCACTCATGTAGATTAGCAGGGTGTAACCCAGGAGGTAGAACGAGACAATGTATATATTCAGAGAATGGCAAAAATGGGAGGGATTAGAGGCGATGGGAGAAAGTGCTCCGTCTCCGGAAAGATCAGAAGAACGCGTAATCAGCAACTGACTGGGAGACTGAACTTATACCTTTATAGATGACTGATGGAACGGCAAGTGGAGCATAAATGGGTATGCCCCCAGTGATGTGACGCTTGTTTCTAATCAGGAATCAATCCCAGAGAAAGGAATCTGCACCTTTCGGCCTGACACATCCGACTTCAGCATGGCTTCTAGGTTACCTGATCGCCTATGGAATGTGGCAGCCAGCCCTATCCCCCCAACACACCCAGCCGCCTCTTACGGCGACAATGTAGGTAACTGTATCACAACTAAAATATGGCCCCAAGAGACAGATCTGAAGGTGAAGCTGTGGGGCAACTGTGAGGACCTCCTGCTGACGACTGAATTCATGGAGGCGGCCCACCTTCCTGTATAGACTTATGAGCATAGAAAACTGATCGCAGAAGAAGAAGTATCACAATTCTTTATTCCCCTCCTAGGCTCATAGGTCTAAGCACATGGCGGTAAATATTAGAGAATGCAACTTAATTAATTGTTTGTAGAAATAGTTCTTACCCCAGTGAGTAAAATAGATTATATTAACATAGTCTGTGTAGAAATAGTTATCACCTCAGTGAGTAAAAAGGATTAGACCCCTATATTAACATTACTTGTGTAGAAATAGTTCTTACCTCAGTGAGTAAAATAGATTATATTAGCTTAGCCTGTGTAGAAATAGTTCTTACCTCAGTGAGTAAAATAGATTATATTAACAAAACCTGTGAAGAAATAGTCCTTACCTCAGTGCAAGTTAACGTACCGGCTGGTCTGCTGTGCTTATAAACACTGTACAAATCTCTCGCTGCTAACAGGTGTGCCCTAAAGCTATCTACGCGAGACTGACAAAATGGCTGCTGTGTGCGCTGGACTCCAGGCAGAATAAACATCAATATGATTTTTAAAAGAAAAGTGCGTGATTCAGCATATTTTCTCTCTCTTTTGTTCATATTTTGTTCCCATTTATTATATATTTTCAATCTTTTCTGTTCTAGCTTTTTGACTTTCTTGTGTGTTTCAAATGGAACACAAGATTGTTAAGATTAAAAAATGGTAGTGTATCCTGTTCAGGGCGTAGCCATCATCCAAACATTTTTTGGCTGTAGTGAAGTTCTAGGCAATATAAATACGCTCAGTAGTTTGTCATTGATTTCTGAATGGTCCCGATGTTCATATATCTGTGACGGGGATCGAACTTGGTACCTTGGCCGTCACAGACAAGTACTGTACTACTTCGTAACAGAGCCGAACATTTGAGACTCGGACTCTGAACGCTGCGGGAAACGCAAGTCCTTATCTTTGAAGACATAGCACACCTAGTCTAGCTCGACTTTCGCCGTTGCCTAACACTGCTTACACTAAGAGAATGGGTTCAGTACACAAGAGCACAGAGGGTAAAGGTGGTTTTCTTACGCTTTATTCGCCGACATCGAAAGACTCTACCGAGATAGGCACAATCTACTTACTTCTTTTGGGTCGCTAACACTAAGAGTCAAAATACAGACTGCGCTTGGCGATGAAATGGAAGGCCATCACAAGCGGAGATGGTGAATGGGTGAAAAATGCATAGGTCAAATCCGAGACCACCGACGTGTTTGATGAAGCAACAACTCACCTAGGACGGTGTATCAACCCTAAGACTAAATCGACTGCGGCAGCGTTGCCAAAAAGACTCATACAGAAGAAATTAGGTTTTAGACCTATGGACATGAAGTGGGGTAATGTAATGTCCTTACACGAGGAATAGTTCGCTGGTAGTGAAGCGCCTCGTCGGCGAATAGATAGATGCACAATGAGTTAAACCATGCAAAATACCAGCTCGTCTCATAACATCCCCCCCCCCCTTTGAGAGTAGTAGGCTTCTTCAATAGGTGATTCACCAAGCCGAAAACTAAAGACTAATGGGTATGAAAGAAAGCTTAGATAAACCACCCCACTGCTCACAGGAAGTAAGAGCTTGTGACAAACACAGACAAATACTTCCTCCTCCTAACAAGAACCGTAGTAATATGTTCAGTATAAGGTGGTGGAGTTTGCCTAATTAAACGCCATTTCCTTGCTATTTTGGATTTTGTGTGACTTTTTTCACAAATAGTTTCGTAATTTCGCTAGCTTCATATTCTTATAGAAAAGCAATCTTCACACAGGCACAATGGCAATAATTTGTGTGTGTGAGTAAGAACAATGAATCCACATTTAAAGTGTTCAACACTGTACTGATGTCACTTGTTCTGTCATTGTTGAGGTTATAACTTATACACACATCAGTATCATTTACGAAACAATTTCCAGACTTTCTGACTCACTAAACAAATACTAAAATATTATTTTTTTAAAACAAAAATAACTAACACATGATGACAGCTATAACAATTGATCCTTTTGCGTGTTATTTTGAGTTTGCAATGTGACTTTCAGGCTTCACTGCGCTTGAACCCCAGTTTGTTGTTGAACTATTTTGAATTATTATCTTTTTAGTAAAGTTAAAATGTACCTGTTATCAACAGAAGCTTACCACTGGTTTCAATAATCCTAGTTCGATCAGAATTCAGATGGAGCTACATTAATATCACATAATTGCACATCTTGTCTTATTGTAGATTAAAAAAATTATGGGAAAATCTTGCACAAGACAGATCCGACGGGCGTCGCAGAATCAAGAATGGTACAGCAGCTGCAGAGAACCTTAAACATCAAGCTGTTCAACAAAAAACGAACTAGAAGAAAGGTGAGAGCTGCTCAATGTCCAACAGATTCCTCGCACATATGCCTAGAGTGTGATAGACCATTCCAAGCACACATAGGAAGCATTAGTCATAGTCGGGCACCCTCAGACATCATCATCTTCATCATCATCCCAGTTGAGCTGTATGGTCGTCGTCGACTTCGACAACGTACAAAAAATACTATAAAAAACTTGTCAAATACTGCATGTTTCCCGTTAATGAGTTGCAGAGAGGGATTTTGTATCTGTATGACAAAAGCCGCATGGTCTTGCTGTCGCATCCTTTAAATATTATTCCTTAGTTCCTACCACAGTCATGTCTTCTACGAAAGTGTTATCATTCTTCGTTATTCTTTCGGTCCTCGTCAACATAAGGTAAGATAAATAGATAATATAGCGTATAACATGAAACGGAAGGCAACTTCATCTGCCAATAAAGCATCGCATGGAGTTATTTCCTCTTGATCAAGTTGGTGTGGGGTTTTTTGTTTTTTAAGAAAGGGGTCTTATCGATCGTAAACAAAATTTTGTGATCTCGCAAAGATGTAATAGGGTATCACAAGCAATGATTATTCATGAGTTTCTTGGAGAACAGACATAAGAAATACGTCCGAGGAGGTCTGACAAGTTTGTCGGTTATTGAGGGGATTTGGGGGAGGGGGGGGGGAAGGGTAGGTGTCTAACAACATGTGACGTCAACAAAACTGTGTTTTTTTAAATACACAAATTAAATTGGTAGATTTTCGAACATTTAACAAAAATCTGAAAATAAAAATTATGTTTAGTTTTTTCGTAATTTTTCAGAAAAAGCGGGATAGGCTATTTAATATATATATATACATATATATATATATATATAATTAAGAAGGGGCGCTTAATTCTTTCACTTATTTACAAAGGCAATATAAATAATAAAAATGTCAGAGGGTGTCTGATAAAGTGGAGAGTGCCACAGTAGTGTCTCTCATTACTTGGAACCTCTTGCTGTAAGATGGACATTTTCAAATAACCATTTACATTTCGATGTTTCTTGTTCAATGTTTATGTGTTTCTTGAGAAATGTTCCAATTGGATCGAAACGTGGAAAGAAGTCCTTCTTTTGTTTATTGCTATTTGTTCATTTTTTTTTACATTGATAGTTAGGCTTTAATAATAACCTTTGTACTTTATGTCGTATTTATCATTTACAAAGGAAAGCGAGGTGTCACAAAGTGAAAACAAATTGTTGAGGTATTCATGGACAGTCCCCTCCCTACATATTGACAGCCTCCTCACTACACATGGACAGCCCCTCCCTACATATTGACAGCCTCCTCACTACACATGGACAGTCCCCTTCCCCCACAGCCGTGATGTATTTTATACACAATTGCCCTTCCCCCACAGCCGTGATGTATTTTATACACAATTGCCCTTTCCCACAGCCGTGATGTATTTTATACACAATTGCCCTTTCCCCACAGCCGTGATGTATTTTATACACAATTGCCCTTTCCCCATAGCCGTGATGTATTTTATACACAATTGCCCTTTCCCCACAGCCGTGATGTATTTTATATCACTGCTTAATATCTTGACTACCTATGCTTTTCTAAATAGATGATTTAGTAAGAAATACTTTTAGCAGCATACGACTTTCGCATTAGAATAGTAGGACTAGGCTAATCCCCATTCAAATCTGTGTGAAGGTGAAGGTGAGCTCATGAGTTATCAACCAGCAACATAGCATACGGGTTTTCCTAAGTGCTGAGCTGCATAATCAGTGGTTGATCAGAAGCCTTCAGACTAGTGCCGCCTTCGCACTTGTTCAACAGCGACATCTTTGTCTTTCTCAGAGTAATTGTCCTGGTAATCATGATTTCTTATGCCTGGTAGGACGACTGAAGCAATTTTATTTATTTCAAACCATTAATAAAGAGTGAACATGTATTCTGGTATGCGGGAGAATTATTTAATTTACACAAGGATACTTGGAGAGAAGATAAATATCATCACTTCTTCTTCTTCTTCTTTCGTTCACTTGAAACATGTCTATCTGCAATTCTGTCTCCTTAATAAAACTCACTGTCTTTTGTAGTTCATACAGTGTCCAATAGAGCTTTGATTCCGGTGTTGTTTCCTCTGGCCAATATGTCTGCCTCAGCGTTTCATGCTCAGAACACTCTTGAAGTATATGTTTGGCACTCTGTACTGCCTGTCCACATGTAGACATGGCCGTATTGCCAATCTTGAACTTTGTATACATGTGACTGCGGAGTCGGTTGTGTCATGTTCTGAGACGTAGAATTATAACTTGTTCTGATCTGTTCATAATGTGATAGTCATCTTGTGTTGGTGTTTGTGGCTTTCTTATTGACTTGATCATCTGTTTTTTCTGATGGTATGTGATTGGTATATCTGGTTGGTCTTCGGCAGCACCTTCCTTAGCCAGTTGGTCTGCTTTTTCATTTCCTGGTATTCCACAGTGAGAGGGTATCCACTGCATGGTTACCCTATGCTGGTAAGACAATTCGCTAAGTAGTTTTTTCAAGTCTGTTAGTTTTCCAGACTGGAGAGCTTGAAGCACTGACCTTGCATCTGTCAGGAATACCACAGGCTGTAGGTCAGAGTTGGAGTTCAGCAGTTTTTTAGCTGCCACACTAATTGCCTGGATTTCTGCATCATAATTATTGCAGAATTTTCCTGTCGGTGTTCTGATCGTATCTCTAGGCTTGTGTGGATATTCTATATATAAACCTGCACCCCCATTCCTCACAGCATTCTGTGCTGACCCATCTGTGTATACTCTGACCCATATATCTTGTGGATATTCCTCATCCAGGAAACTGAGGGTGACTGTCCTCCGCTGCACACTGTTCAGCTCGTCCTCGCTTAGTATTCCTTTCACATGGGTCTGAATGTATATTGGCATTCCATGCCTTTTCACTCCATGGGGTTCGTTCTGGTACAGACCTTAAGGGACTGTCAACTTCAGGTAGGTCTGTAAGTTGTCTACGGAGTCGTTTAGCTTGATGGATAAAGCTGCTTCTTTTCAGTCATCCCATTGCTAGATTTTGGAATCTTTCCTTCATTGGATGACTTGGCTTACACTGAAACTTTTCTGCCTGAATTAGTACTTTTGTGTCTCTGCGTTCGCCAAGTGTTTGCATTCTTCCCATTTTCTGCATCTCTGCTATGGGTGTTGATTTCATTGCTCCCAACATTGTTCTAAGTGCCTGGTTTTGCACTTTATCTAGATCTTGTAATGTGGTGTTCGATGCAGGACACCACGCAGCTGAACCATATTCCAGGTGTGGTCTTATGCCTTGCTGGTAAACTTAAACATCATCAATGATACGTGGAAAGAAGGTAAACATCATCAAGGATACGTGGAGAGAAGGTAAACATCATCAAGGATACGTGGAGAGAAGGTAAACATCATCAAGGATACGTGGAGAGAAGATAAACATCATCAATGATACGTGGAGAGAAGATAAACATCATCAATGATACGTGGAGAGAAGATAAACATCATCAAGGAAACCTATTCGCCCACAGAAATGTCACAATGATAACAGAGAGACATGGCGAAATGTTTATTTTGAAGTTTCCAGAAGAGACTGTGTGTGATGGTGACTACGTTTCCCTCAGTTTTTGTATTTTATTTCAGCATTTTTTAAAGTGTAATTTTTATGTAGTTTATAAGCATAGAATTACACACAATAAATGCATACATACATTGAACAAACAGAGACATTTTTCAGTCTGCCAATTTGTGCAACAATATCCTTCTATTGCGTTTACCAATGACAATGCAGTAACATCAAGTAATTCAAGTAGGAAGCGTGAGGATAAATGAAAATAAGTATTAAGACTGAAGGGAATTGAATCAGATCCGTTCAAGCGGCACTGAATCACATTAGAACTCAAGTAAATATGTTTTCAATGTGGTTGATCGAGTACGAAAAATCTGTTACTTGAACGTGAATAGTGTCTTTCTTACATTGTATTGGAGTTGTGAATAGTGTCTTTCTTACAGTGTGTTGGAGTTGTGAATAGTGTCTTTCTTACAGTGTGTTGGAGTTGTGAATGTGTTCTTGCTACATGTTTTCTAGTCGAAACGTCGATTTGTGTGTGTTATTATTCGTGTTAATAGATTAGCAAAACTTTATTGCCCTGTTCCAAATTTCTGCTGTTGGATTTTAGTTTTGCTGCAGTTATTATTGGTATTTTGATCAACAAATTTTCGGCAATGGCAGATCCTATGAGAGAAAATATCGAAATTTTCAAGTGTTATATTAAAGAGTATGAATATAATGATGGTGGTGGTGGTGATGATGATGATGATGTTGATGACGATGATGATGATGATGATGATAGAACCCTAGGTTAGGGCGAGTTTGTCACTCTTGTTTTCTGTGCCAGGTGGTGGAGTTTTACTTTCAGGTCTTAATTTTTGGTGTTTGACATTCGTTTTGATTTGGTATTTTAGTGGTTTTACAAGCTACAGAAAACTGTTATACTCAATGTGACAGTAGGATGAAATACTATGTGTTGGGAAGTCTTATACTTCAGTGGGGAGTTTGTTTATACTCCAGTGAGGAGTTTGTTTATACTGCAGTGAGGAGTTTGTTTATACTCCAGTAAGGAGTTTGTTTATACTCCAGTAGGGAGTTTGTTTATACTCCAGTTGGGAGTTTGTTTATACTTCAGTGAGGAGTTTGTTTATACTCCAGTGAGGAGTTTGTTTATACTCCAGTGAGGAGTTTGTTTATACTCCAGTGAGGAGTTTGTTTATACTCCAGTAAGGAGTTTGCTTATACTTCAGTGAGGAGTGTGTTTATACTCCAGTGAGGAGTTTGTTTATACTCCAGTGAGGAGTTTGTTTATACTCCAGTGAGGAGTTTGTTTATACTCCAGTGGTGAGGAGTTTGTGTATACTCCAGTGAGGAGTTTGTTTATACTCCAGTAAGGAGTTTGTTTATACTCCAGTAGGGAGTTTGTTTATACTCCAGTTGGGAGTTTGTTTATACTTCAGTGAGGAGTTTGTTTATACTCCAGTGAGGAGTTTGTGTATACTCCAGTGAGGAGTTTGTGTATACTCCAGTGAGGAGTTTGTTTATACTCCAGTGAGGAGTTTGTTTATACTCCAGTAAGGAGTTTGCTTATACTTCAGTGAGGAGTGTGTTTATACTCCAGTGAGGAGTTTGTTTATACTCCAGTGAGGAGTTTGTTTATACTCCAGTGAGGAGTTTGTTTATACTCCAGTGAGGAGTTTGTTTATACTCCAGTAAGGAGTTTGTTTATACTCCAGTAGGGAGTTTGTTTATACTCCAGTTGGGAGTTTGTTTATACTTCAGTGAGGAGTTTGTTTATACTCCAGTGAGGAGTTTTTTTATACTTCAGTGAGGAGTTTGTTTATACTCCAGTGAGGAGTTTGTTTATACTTCAGTGAGGAGTTTGTTTATACTTCAGTGAGGAGTGTGTTTATACTCCAGTGAGGAGTTTGTTTATACTCCAGTGAGGAGTTTGTTTATACTTCAGTGAGGAGTTTGTTTATACTCCAGTGAGGAGTTTGTTTATACTCCAGTGAGGAGTTTGTTTATACTTCAGTGAGGAGTTTGTTTATACTCCAGTGTGGAGTTTGCTTATACTCCAGTGTGGAGTTTGTTTATACTTCAGTGAGGAGTTTGTTTATACTTCAGTGAGGAGTTTGTTTATACTTCAGTGAGGAGTTTGTTTATACTCCAGTGTGGAGTTTGCTTATACTCCAGTGAGGAGTTTGTTTATACTTCAGTGAGGAGTTTGTTTATACTCCAGTAGGGAGTTTGTTTATACTTCAGTGAGGAGTTTGTTTATACTCCAGTGAGGAGTTTGTTTATACTCCAGTGAGGAGTTTGTTTATACTTCAGTGAGGAGTTTGTTTATACTCCAGTGTGGAGTTTGCTTATACTCCAGTGTGGAGTTTGCTTATACTCCAGTGTGGAGTTTGCTTATACTTCAGTGTGGAGTTTGTTTATACTCCAGTAGGGAGTTTGTTTATACTCCAGTGAGGAGTTTGTTTATACTCCAGTGTGGAGTTTGCTTATACTCCAGTGTGGAGTTTGTTTATACTCCAGTGAGGAGTTTGTTTATACTCCAGTGAGGAGTTTGTTTATACTTCAGTGAGGAGTTTGTTTATACTTCAGTGAGGAGTTTGTTTATACTTCAGTGAGGAGTTTGTTTATACTCCAGTGAGGAGTTTGTTTATACTCCAGTGTGGAGTTTGCTTATACTCCAGTTGGGAGTTTGTTTATACTCCAGTGGGGATTTTGTTTATACTCCAGTGGGGAGTTTGTTTATACTCCAGTGTGGAGTTTGTTTATACTCCAGTGAGGAGTTTGTTTATACTTCAGTGAGGAGTTTGTTTATACTCCAGTGAGGAGTTTGTTTATACTCCAGTGGTGAGTTTGTTTATACTCCAGTGTGGAGTTTGTTTATACTCCAGTGTGGAGTTTGTTTATACTCCAGTGGTGAGTTTGTTTATACTCCAGTGTGGAGTTTGTTTATACTCCAGTGAGGAGTTTGTTTATACACCAGCGGTGAGTTTGTTTATACTCCAGTGTGGAGTTTGTTTATACTCCAGTGTTGAGTTTGTGTATACTCCAGTGAGGATTTTGTTTATACTCCAGTGAGGAGTTTGTTTATACTCCAGTGAGGAGTTTGTTTATACTCCAGTGAGGAGTTTGTTTATACTCCAGTGGTGAGTTTGTGTATACTCCAGTGAGGAGTTTGTGTATACTCCAGTGAGGAGTTTGTGTATACTCCAGTGAGGATTTTGTTTATACTCCAGTGGTGAGGAGTTTGTGTATACTCCAGTGAGGAGTTTGTGTATACTCCAGTGAGGAGTTTGTGTATACTCCAGTGAGGATTTTGTTTATACTCCAGTGAGGATTTTGTTTATACTCCAGTGGTGAGGAGTTTGTTTATACTCCAGTGAGGAGTTTGTTTATACTCCAGTGGGGGGTTTGTTGTAACTTTCTTGCAATTTCGAGGCAAGCTGTATACAGAGAGTAGCTTCCCTATAAAAAATCCAGGTATGGGTCTCTCTGAGAAGTTCAGGTGTGGGTCGTTCTAAGAAGTTCAGGTATCGGTCCCTCTCAGAAGTTCAGGTATCGGTCCCCCTCAGAAGTTCAGGTATCGGTCCCTCTCAGAAGTTCAGGTATCGGTCCCTCTCAGAAGTTCAGGTATCGGTCCCTCTCAGAAGTTCAGGTATCGGTCCCTCTCAGAAGTTCAGGTATCGGTCCCTCTCAGAAGTTCAGGTATCGGTCCCTCTCAGAAGTTCAGGTATCGGTCCCTCTCAGAAGTTCAGGTATCGGTCCCTCTCAGAAGTTCAGGTATCGGTCCCTCTCAGAAGTTCAGGTATCGGTCCCTCTCAGAAGTTCAGGTATCGGTCCCTCTCAGAAGTTCAGGTATCGGTCTCTCTCAGAAGCCTTATATGAGTCATTGTCGTCTCTGTTGTACAACTAAGAAGGACCGTAGCGTCTTTCAGGAAGGTGACGGTCTTTAACAAGCTACCTGCTCATAGCTAAAGGTACTATTTCATCATCATCATGTGTCACGAACTACCTGCTCACAGCTAAAGGAATTATTTCATCATCATCATGTGCCAAGAGCAACCTGCTCACAGCTAAAGGGATTATTTCATCATCATCATGTGTCAAGAACTACCTACTCACAGCTAAAGGGATTATTTCATCATCATCATGTGTCAAGAACTACCTACTCACAGCTAAAGGGATTATTTCATCATCATCATGTGTCAAGAACTACCTGCTCACAGCTAAAGGGATTATTTCATCATCGTAAGAAACATCATCATTATAATCATCATCAAGTGAAACGCTTGTATTATTTTAATATTTATTATCTCAATATTGTATTGTGCTGGCATGTTTACTTGAAATAGTGACATGTCGAAAGCGAAATTAAACAGGAATCTACGATCTTGCGCCTACTATTTGAGTGAAATGTAAACACGTCTGTTTACCTTTTAAGTAGAAGGGATAATAGCTGTTGAAACAGTAACATATATAGTAATTTGTAGTAATTTATGAACAAATGCTCGACCCTTACTATATACATTTAACTTTTACAATGTTCGTCGCAACGGTTATCCAGGAATAACATGCGGCCCGTAGCTAACTTCGAGCGTGGCTGCTCTGTTGTAGATAGAAAAAAATGTGACTTTCTATGTCAATATCTGTAGCTTTAAACCTTAAAATACTAGGCGCTGCTTCAAGAAGCTTTCATTTGTTTCCATGTTTACAATCAAAAATAGAAAAAGAAGCGTCATCTCAAGTGGCTTTCAATAGCAGCATGTAATCTCAAGCAGCGCATAGCAAAATATGCAGACCATAACAGTATATACATCGTATGTGTTTAGCAGATCTTAACATCGTAACAAGGTTTGTATTGAATGTGTTTAGCAGATCTTAACATCGTAACAAGGTTTGTATTGAATGTGTTTAGCAGATCTTAACATCGTAACAAGGTTTGTATTGGATGTGTTTAGCAGATCTTAAAATCGTAACAAGGTTTGTATTGAATGTGTTTAGCAGATCATAATAAGGGATCAGCATGCAAATGTGTATCCGGTCCGTTCAGCAAGCAAAGACAAATACCTAAATACTGTCATGAAAATCACTACAGCCAAAAAATGCTGGGTTGATTACATTCTGAATAGAATGCGCTACCAATTATTATTTTTTCTAACACTAAGACCTACTCCTTAGAGTAAATACATTTGGAAGCAGTGTAGTATTGACTCAAAAACAACAACAAGTTGAGATGTACAGCGGTTTTTTTTTCCAATAAATATTCTAGTTGGCGGCTCAAAGTCTTGACAATTGATAAAAAGTTGATGACATTATAATTTAAAAATAATGTCACACAACAAATCAATGATTGGTAGCATATCCTATTCAGGACGTAGCCATCCACCCAGTATTTTTTGGCTGTAGTGGTTTTCTAAGCAATAAAAATACGTTCAGTAGTTTGCAATTGCTTTCAGAGCGATTCAGAAGCACAATAGTCTTCTACGGGGTTTGAACATGGTACCTTGGTCGTCACAGTTGTTCTGTAACTCTCCACCAAAAAGCAGAACAAATCAAGGATGCGTACATAATTATATTACGTAACCATTTAAATTAGCCAATCAATAATGAACAAACTCTTTACTGCGGGTAGGGAACAAACTAACGGTTTAATATCACTCAAGAATCATACATGTACAGCAAAAAATTATTTAAAAAAATCTAAGTGCAGCATTCTAATGATCCTTCCAGGTAACATTAAAAAAAAAACAATGATAGGAAACACACACTCTGATTTGTTTAGGGAACAAACTTTGGGATGAGGGTAAGACGTGTGGTACTTACTTGGAGAAATAACATAAATTGATACCATATATTATTTAGAAAAATCAAGAAAAACATGTTTATTCTATAAACACACACTTAATCTATATTAGTCCTCTCTTCTTCTGTTTATGATTCTCATTGGGTATAAGTGTCTGTGTGTTTTAAGGCGTGAAAGGGTAACAAAGGATAGTAATACTGGTTTTAAGTAAGTTTTAAGAGGTGCATTAAAGAGGTCTTAGATGTGGAGGCTAACTATCAAATCTCAAGGGGAGAGTCAAAGTGATTCAGATGTCATACTGAAGTCAGATGTGTCATACAGAAAGGCGAAGATATCACATCAAGCTGCAAACCATGATTAAGAGTTACTCTCAAGAGTAAATCAATTCAACAGCAATATAATATTGACAGCAACAGCAATGACAACACACAGAAAGTTGAGTTGTACAGTGATTATTTTCCCCATACATATTCAAGTTGACGACTCGAAGTCCTTGTGATTGAAAAAAAATATGGGATCTTCTTCTTTAGCGTTCATTCTCAAACTCCCACTGGATCTCTCTTTTAGCAAGATCATTGTCCTACTAGATTTCCAACAGGATGTTGAAGAATGGAAATGAATTGTGTCACAGTTTTATTTGAGAAAATGGCCCGACACATCCGTCTTCGGCTGAAATAATGGGATAAAAATATACATTAAAGGATGTATCAAATTACAAATCAATGAATGGTAGTATATCATATTTACGATATAGCTCTCAACCCGGAATTTTATGGCTCCTAGTGATTTTCTATCAATCATTCACCGGACTGCACCATGCAATCTGCAGGATTATGAGAACAGCCACAGAAGATTAAGTGTAACGACTGTCTTTTTTTTTCTTCTCTCCTCATTATCAGATTCCCACATTGATGACTTGTCTTCTCTTCTCATTATCAGACTCCCACATTGATGACTTGTCTTCTCTCCTCATTATCAGACTCCCACATTGATGACTTGTCTTCTCTCCTCATTATCAGACTCCCTCATTGACTGGTGTCTTTTTTTTGGGGTGATGTCTAGGTGTTTAATTATGACAAGACATGAATTGACAACTACAGGTAAATATAAAATTAACACTCACAGGCACATACATCGGTGATTCAATTGTATAAATAAATGATTGCAGTTCATACATATATAATTGTATCTATGTCTTCATACACCCATGAAAGCTTACAAACGATGTCACAAATCTTGAGATTCAAGTCGACAATGGCAAGCAAACTGTAGCAGACGTTCCGATGCAGCCAGTTTACATATGCTATGTGTAAATAGGGTGGGTGAAGGTATACCTTGATCTTTCTCTTAGATTACATGATTGTTTCACTAAACCTAAGGTAAACTAATAATAATAGTTATAATAATAATAACAATAGGAATAATAGTAATAATAATAATCTATAAATCTATATATTGTCATTTCAACTTGTGCATGTAAGCGTAGGTGGGGGTGGGGTGTTGGAGTTGTCTGTCTTTTGGCCATTTCGGTCACATTGACCATGGAGAGGGCTTGTCTCAGCCCGGGGGTTTCTTTGATTGTCTGCACCCATATAATTCTTGGTCTTCTACTTGCATTGTAGCCTCGATCTTCTGTTATTGCATGCAGGAAGGTCTGGTTGCGTTAGTTCCATTCACACGAGCTGACAAAAAACCACCTGGTTTGTTGTCTTTCGATATAGTCTTGAGTTGAGATAGTCTTTATTTCTTTCCAGATTTCTCATTTCTCCGTTGGTCTCTTCTGGTGACATTTATAACTTTTCTCAAACATCTCATTTCACACACAGTGATCTTTTTCGCTAGTGTCTTTGTCAAGAGCCATGTTTGACGCATAATAGATCTAATAATAAATGAACAAAAACCAATAATAATAATAAACAATCAGAATAACAAAAACAATACCACAATCATTGGTAGCGTTTCTTATTCAGGACGTAGCCATCAACCATAATTTTTTGGCTGTGGTGATTTTCTAGGTAATATACATACGTTCAGTGGTTTGTCATTGCTTTCTGAAAGTGTCATAAATAGAGCGTCACAACGAAACATAAATACCGAAGTGGCTGCAGTAAAATGGAAAACAAACAATAATTTGCCTCTCTTAAATCATCAATGATCCATTATTTTATTAGCAGGCCATCCAAATCATTTTGAAATGTAATATAGCTAAATCGAAAAGATAGCATTTGAGGGTTGCCATAAAGTTCTGTTTTGTTCCTTAGTAGCGGAGGTTATTTACTAGAGTCAGCAGTAAAGAGATAAATAATATATACATATATGTAAATATGTTTCTAGTCTTGTCGGAGGTGGAGTCAAACTCGGATGCCCCGTGTGCAAATCGTGTATCGTTAAAGAATTTAGTAGTTCAGAAATTGGTAAGTAAATGCACTCTGAGAGCTAGAAATTTCAGTAAATAAATTTAGAGCTTTAGAATTCCCACAAAAAGAATACAATTTAATAATGACACGACACGGGGTCCTATTGCCTATCACTGACTGTTTAGTTGGGCGTTCCAAAGTTCAATTTCCAGTACATCTGAAATATTAAAAAAATATAAACAATGGTCAATCCAGCTTAATGAAATAGGTACTAATTTATTTTGGGGAAGTAAAGGCGGTGGGCGTGATACTGACCACATCATCTAAACATATGCTAATGAAAAGTACGGGTATAAAAGCTTATTACACGATATTCTTTAATGGTAGGAAAAGGGAAAGTTTACTTATTTCCAGCGCCCACGCAACAGTGTTTGTGTATTGCTGTTGAGACCTTTCTGTGTAAGGAAATAGGAACACACATGGCAACTAACTGAAGCGTGATGATGCTAATCCTAACACACAGACTGACAGACACATTAGTTTAATACACACCAGATCACAACACAGAATAAGTATGCAATAAATTAATACTGTGTGTGTAACACGTTTCAAAGCACATCTCAGTTACACAGAGTGTCTAATTCTACAAAATATGTCAGTACATATGAATTCTGTGAAAGGAACAATCCAAAAATAAAATACAATTTTTATAACTATTTATGTACAAATTTGTTTTAAATTTTATCAGTGACCATGACCAAAATATTTAGTAGAAGATTTTAAGAATAACAGAATTATGCATATTTTTTATTTACTTTATATTTCCCGTTTTATATTTTTATATTATTTTAGTGTGTATTGTTTACGTGATGTTTTCCTTGATATTTGATATATTTTTAATCTTCCGTCTAACCTTGCCGGAGATGTACAAAAATTGACTAGACGACCAGTGTAACAGGTTAAACTTTCGCCGCAGACTGTTGTACATCCGCGACATTTAGAAAGAGATATCATCCTACATGCGCACATATTGCACAGAATAGTCACTATAGCAACAAAAAATAAACAAACTATTTTGCAGCCAATGGCGTGCCGTGCTACGATGCAGAGACGCAGCCGCATCAGGCGGCACCAATCAAAATACATTTAAGAGGTAGAATTTCGAAGAGAAAGTATGTAAGTTTGGTGGCATTTGAAGACTTTCATCATACTCAGAAAATCTACGGCACCGTCCAGAGATACAACCTGATCATCTATGGCGGTGTCAGACTGACCAAGGTGTCAGCTTTCCGAAGCCATGGCTGTTTTTGGCACTAGATTCCAAATATATAATGATCAAACGAAAAACACGACAATAATAAAAGAAAAGTAATAAATTAAGGCCTAGTTAATTCTGTGCAGAGGTCTTCTAATGCAGACTCATTGTTGGAAGCCCCCTGAAAACCAGCTTTCAGATAGGTTTCACAAAACACCGTTATTCTACTTACTCTACACCTGTGTTCCCTAATGTGGTCCTTAATTTGATTTTTTTGGGGTGCAATTTGAGAATTATCTGTTTACCGCAATCTTGAAATACCATTCCCAGTGAAAATCACAGGTAAAAATAACAAGCCATACAGGTATGCTATAGACCAAAGTTGAATAGACCAAAATCAATAAATTTTTAAAGAAATAGGAGGACCCAACAGAAGACGGATATGTTGGACCATTTGCGCAAATAAAACGGAGACACAACACATTTCAATTCTCTGGACCACATCCTGCTGGAAATCTATTAGGAACTTTGTCCTGCTACAAGAGACTTCCAGCCGGAGATTGAGAATGGACGGGGAATAAAAAGAAGGAATAGGGGGACAACGGACTAAAATTTGTACAAATGGGAGCCATGTGCCATATACAACTTTGGAAACACTGCTCTACAAATTCAACCCATGTGTCAAACTGTAAGCCGTCAAAATGTCGTTCACACTCAAGTCCACAAAAGAAATAGCAGTTGCCAAACAATCCTAACTGTCCCTGCTACGCTGTTAATAGAAAAGTCTGGAACATAGGAACGTTTCAGCAATAAAAATTATGAGGAACCGACATCGACCTAAAGTAAGCAGCTCTATCGTGTCCATCAACCATATAAGATCAGTGGGCAAAATTGGGAAGCTTCCTTCTAAAATGGTGCACTTGACTTTTCCGGAGAGTTTTATTGACTCTTAAAATCACGGAAAAGTTACACGTGTCACGTGAAAAGGCTGCTCTCCGATGAGCCAGCTGGACTGTATAATCGAAGAATGAATCATCGCCAATACAAGTCAGGATGTATAATAATTGACCCCAAAATGAGAAGCTTCTATAAAATGAGGTCCCGTCTTAAAAATATTGGGAAACACTGCCATAGATAAATAATTAAGTTAAAAATATTTGGATAAGATTCATATAATTATTAAATAATTTGAACAATTCAATTTCACATCCAAGTTTATAAGACAAACTAAGTGTAACTAAATATGAAATACAATAAATTTGATAACTAAGATAATTATATAAAATATGACACGCTCAGTTCACGTGCTGATAACAAAAGGGCTCCCAGGGACTTCATCATCGCCCCACTTGACATGAAGCACGTGCTCTCCAGGTTCCTGTACCTTGTAAGTCACGGAGTAGGAAGTTTGGGTGACTTTTTTCGTTGTTAGCTCCACCTCTGGGAAACCGGTTGGAGATATCATTCCGACGAATAGTACTGCATTCCCTGTATGGGAAGAATTATTAAAAATCGTATAGTTAATATACTATTTGATTACAACAGATGGAAGAAGTTCAACAGAAATAAGATGCAGAATAGGAAAGGCAAAAACAAGATTTAAAAAAAAATATACTGTGTAATAAGACCTTGTCATTAGAGGTGAGAAAGAGAGTTCTGCAGTGCTATATAACACCTATACTAACATATGGGTGCGAGTCTTGGACAATAAACATACTGGAAAGTGGGAAATTAGAGGCAACAGAGATGTGGTTCTACAGAAGAATGCTGAGAATACCATGGACTGCCAGAAAAACTAATGTAGAGGTGTTGAAAGAGTCAAATTCGAAACGGACCTTAATCAACAATATAAGAAAAAGGCAACCTTTTTTTTGTGGCCACTTCATGAGACAGGCAGGTTTAGAGAACATAGTCACAACAGACAAAATTGAAGGCAACAGAGACAGAGGGCAACAACGTGAGAAAATATTAGACAATTTGACAACCTGGCACGGCAAGGAAACAACAACGACTTTGATACATAATACTGTGGGAAGAGAGCTGCGGAGAGCCATGACCGCCTACGACAGCCGGCATGGCACCCGATGATGATAATTAATATGCTATTAAATTAACATAGGAGAATATACGAACATATAACATAATGTCGTATTTAGTAACGTGCGGTCATTATCATCAAGTGCCATGCCGAATGGCGTTGGCGATCATATCTCTCCATGAACATTGTTCTCCCATATATATCATCATCTCTGTTGTTGTCGTCAATCGAAGCCTTTTAGTCAAACTGTTCAATATCTTTTCTCTGGGTCTTTCCCTTGATCTTTTCCCATCTTTCCTGTTGTCAATATATTCTCAATGCCGCATCTTCTCATTATGTACCCGATAAATGTTGACTGTCTTTTTCTTATATTATCAATAATGCATCTTTTCACATCCATCCTTCTAATGCATTCTTCATTTCCGCTGCCTTGAACGATTTTTGTGATGTTTTATTTATTGTCCACGCTTCACTTCCACAGAGTAGCATTGGTTTAATGTATCATTTGAGGATACGTTCTCTAGTATCCATCGATATGGAATTGTTATATATGATATTTTTCATTTTATGGAATGCTGCTTTTGCTTGTTCTACTCTGCTTATAATGTCCTACGTGCGGTGACGTTTATAAATGGGAACTAGGTTGTTTCCATTATCGGCTATATTTCTTTAGAGTTCGTTATAACGCCAAAGTCATATATGTCGAGGCATCGGTGCAAATAAAACGGCGTCATAACGCATTTCTGTTATCTGGGCTACATCCTACTAGTAATCTAGTAGTACCATTGTTCTGCTACAAGCGATAGTTTAAGAACGAGCGCAAATAAAAAGTTCGTTCTCAAGTTTCCGCTGTTACTATCTCTAGTTGCAGAATAATTGTCTTAATAGATTTTCAGCCAGATTTAGTCCACTACGTTCCTGCCTTACGCTAGGTTCTGTTTTCCTAAATCCTTGTTTCGTACCTCGCCTCATTTTCTTCGATTCAGTCTTCGTCCCTTCTATTTTATTGTCACTAATTGCCCCAGGATGGTCTTGCTCGCCTTTGTCTACCTCATACGTGCTTGAAAGTGTTGCCACTCACCGTTTGCAATTTAACCTGGCGTCTCAAGTATATATTTTTTTCCCCACTGCGAACCATCATTGAGCTAAGTACAGTTTTATTGTATCTGCATTACATCTTATCTGTTTGCATTTTCTCTGTGCTCTTTTCATTTCCTACTTACCACTTTCGTCTTCTACTCACATCTTTCTTTCCCCTGTCATGCTGTCATCTTTGCTTCCTTCGTCTCCCCATCGCTACTGTCCTGCTTCGCTCTTTTTTCTTTCTTATCACTACCATGTTGTCTCTATGTAAGATTTGTTGATTGTGGTCTTTTGTTTGTCCTATGAATCTTTTTATTGGAAACGTCGTTTGTCACTGTGTCTCGTTATTAGGCTGTTTTAACGACTTGTTTTGGTAACACTTAAACCTATTTTTGCTCATTTTGATATTGCCCGTGTTACCCCAGCCACCCATTTCCTATTTAAGGTTGCTACCCAACACTGGTAATTTTATCCCATACGATATATCGCCGTTTTTGTGTGTTAATGACTCGACACATCCGAATTTGGTGGTGGACTGTAGGGTTAAAAAGGTGTATTAAAACTTTTGCGATCCAAACTGAAATATTCAATATTATTTTGTGGTACAAATATTATTTTTTTAAAAACTTCCTTGGTGGTTGAAATAGAGAAAGACAGTGAAAACTTAAACGTGTCTGGTAAATACAATATCGACTTGATCTCTATTGCTGGAGACCTATAATTAATCTGATTAGAAAGAGCATCTTTTTAATTATTAGAATGTCTCAGAGATTATAAGAAAGTCGTGGAATAGTCCAATCTGAAAGAAAGGGGTTGCCCAGAGTTTGACTAAGTTTTAGTTGACTTGAAAAACAAACTACTAGAAACTAGGGGAAAACGTATTCGGGTTACCCCCATTTGTAATCAATGTATGTTAAGTGGTACGCCTCTGACGAGAGTACTACTCATAGAACGCAGCTACATAGTTGCCATCGCGCGATAATAATAATCCCATAAATTACTTAAACAGTGATGGAGGTGTCCTAGTTACAACGATGATACTCTGATGACTTATTACTTAATCAAGTATTTCACGAAGTAAGATTAGCAAGAGGAAGAAAGTTTAATGTTCAAATACCTAACAAAAAGGAAAAAAAGAATAACTACAAGTTAATACTCATATGTATTTCACTAAAAAAAAAGACCACCTACCTGCGTCTTTGACCTCTATAGTAAAATTTAACGCACGGTTTACGAATGCCTTCTTAAGACCAGCACCCTTGACCACCACTTTACTAGCATCACCTCTCAACTTCTTGTTCTTGCTTCCAGCACCTGCCTTCTTCTCGACTGTTTCTACCACCATAGATGACTGCTCAACTACAGGAGATGGCTTTCGTCCGGTTCCTGCAGACATTTTTGTGCAAGATAAAATGGCAACCATGAAAGTTTTTACAATCACAATACACTCGTGACACAATTTATATCACAATATTCCTGTATCACAATATCTATCTATATATTTAGTTTTAGTTTGCTACGGAACATAGGGCACAATTGTTGCACAACAACGATGTATGTGCTGCGCTGTTTTCTTCAACTGTCCCAACACGAAGTCCCATTTGATTTTTCTCTTTCGTGATTGTTCTTTTCCGGGTATTCCTGTTTTCGAAATGACCTCACTCCCTGCGGGTTCCAATCTAGTTTTGTTGTCATGTTTCTGTCCGTGAATATGTCCAATCGATCTCACTTTTTTACTTTTTTTAAATCTTGGTTTCCTCTGGGTACTGGAATGTTCTGTTCCTTAACTCATTCCATTAACTCATCGAGGTCAACTCATTGAAATGGAGACGGAGCTTAGTCCAACCAACAGAAGCTACAAACGAAGATTGGTCGGGCCATACCCTATATGTAGCTGGACCACAGTTCTGTCCATCAAGCACATGTGCTGAAGTCGGAGATACCAGGCTCAGAGGCGCACCAGAAACCATCGCATCATACAACCAGTCTATTACGATCGAGAAGATAATTTCCCATGAAATCTAGCCATCTAAAGCAAAGTAAACGATGCAGGCATGTATTGATAAATGTCTGCAGTTTCAATATGATTTTCAGGGTTCCATGCCACGTTTCTGAACCTAAAATCAACAGAGACTGTGTATAATTTGTTACATAATTTTAAATATAATTCACACTTGTATAAAATAATTTACGAGTAACCGTGTCTCTCTGAGATATGCTGAGGAATTCCGTACTTAATGATAAGATTTGAAAGCAATCCTGAGTTTATTAATTCTGTTGTCAATATCCTGATTTATTCCGATTTTGTTTTTTGCGATGTTGCTCCCTAAATAGATAAAATGTATAACTGTATGTTTTTGTAAATGTGTAGCTGTATATTTTTGTAAATTTCTAACCAAATATATTTGTAAATGTGTAACAGTATATATTTGTAAATGTGTAACAGTATGTACTTGTAAATGTGTAACAGTATATATTTGTAAATGTTTAACAGTATATTTTTGTTAATGTCTAACCGTATTTATTTATAAATGTGCAACCATATATATTTAATGTGTAACATATATATTTGTAAATTTGTAACCGCATATATTTATAAAAAAGTAACAGTATATGTATTTGTAAATGTGTAAACTTATATATTTGTAAATGTGTAACCATGTGTATATGTAAATGTGCAACCGTGTATATTTATAAATGTGTAGTGGTATATATATTTGTGCTTTCAGAATTAAATATATAACATTTCTTGCCTCTTTCTCTCCCATTTTTATTTTCTTTCTCAAATTCATGATGTGTAGTATGGAATCCCGAAAATGGAATGTTTGCTGTCATTATTTACATTTTCGATGCGATATACGAGCTTTTCTGCACAACATCCGACATCAGCATGTTTCTGGGGTTAGATCTTCGATAGGATGGAATAGTCAACCCCACCTTATTTTTACTTAGTCATCTCTTACAACTTTACTGACAGGCCACAGTAATGCTATTCTTTGCTTCCATTCCGGGCCGCGATAACACGCTAGAGATTTACTTAGAGACCCCTTTTCTATAATAATATAACACGTAGAAAATAGGTGATTTGATTACCAGAGCCGCGACCTCAACTATTTTTTATGGCTTTAAGATGTGATAAAACTAGATTAGACTAACATTCGCGGTTGAAATAAACGTTCCTTGACATAAGAAGTACACAAAAACAGCTCACTGATCTGGAACATCTTAAACGAGTTAAACGTAGTCGACCCACGTTCAAATCCATATCTACAATTTCCACCTTAGAATTGTCACACAAGGACATATTAACTTCTAAAGTTCAAAATCACAGTGTAGGTTTAAATAATTACTTCATAGACCTGATACACTTCTCAAACCTGTTGAAAGATTTGGAAACATGTTATGAACTAGACAAGCCCACTTGATCAATCAAAGGCGTATATTTCTGGGCTTCAGTGAGGTAACTTAACAATAGCCCATCGTACTCCGGCTCTCCAGTTCACACAGTGCTGGTTAATTAAAACTGAACACAACACAGCAAGAACATACTCGTACATATAATAAAACACAATATAACGACGTGCTTTTCATTGGGAAACACAGATCATATGTTTTTCAAAGATCACATACACAGAGCCTATAAACACGTGTTTTAGATTGGGAAACACATATCATGTAAATACGTGTTTTAGATTGGGAAACACATATCATTTAAACATGTGTTTTAGATTTGGAAACGCATACCATGTAAATACGTGTTTTACACTGGGAAAGGCACACCCTATAAATACGTGTTTTAGATTAGGAAACACATACCATGTAAATACGTGTTTTAGATTGGGAAACACATACCATGTAAATACGTGTTTTAGATTGGGAAACACATACCATGTAAATACGTGTTTTACACTGGGAAAGACACACCCTATAAATACGTGTTTTAGATTGGGAAACACATACCATATAAAATGTGGTTTAGATTTGGAAATAGACCATAGAAAGAATTGTTTTAGTTTTGGAAGCGAAAACAAGTTAGGTGCGTCTTTTAGATTTGAAAACAGACATTAGTTAAGTACGTGCTTGAGTTTTGAAAACAAGCACTAGTTAGGTAGGCCTTTTAGATTTGGAAACAAACACCATATAAACACTTGTTTTAGATTTGGAAACAACCACCATATAAACACTTGTTTTATATTTTAAAACAAATACTTGGTAAGTACGTATTTTTCTTCTTCTTCTTCTTCTGTGTTCGTTCTCAAACTCCTGCAGATTAGCAGGATGTAGTCCGGAGAACGGAATGCGTTGTGTCATGGTTTACAGCATTGTTGCGATATCTGCGCCTTTCGGCCTGACACATCCGACTTGGGCATTTCTTTGGGTCTCTGACCCTATATGGGATGGGACAGCCAACTTCATCCCATATATATATATATCATTGGCATGTTCTTTCCAGAACGTTGTCTTCGTCGTGGATACTCTGAACACCTCTCTGTTCCGGGCAAGCAGGCCTGCATTGGCCAGATGCATGTGCATACATTCTTCAATATCGCTGGTTCATCGTCTTCTTGGTCTTCCTCGTCTTCTCTCGCCTGACACTCTGTCCTCTAGAATCAGCCTTTTGATACCATCTGTCGCTTTAAGTGTCCAAAATACTGTAGCTTCCTTCTTATGATGGTATTTAGAAGCCAGCTTTCATTAAATCTCTATCGTATGTTTCTCAAATCCTGTAACAGAGTTACAATATGAATCCCCCATTCATATTCATGTCTGTTCACATTGTACCATGTGTTTTAGATCTGGGATTAATCTTATTAATCACCTAATAATTCACAAACATCAAACCCAATGAACTTCAAGACATGCTCATTTGTGATTCAAATGTAAAGTAAACATGACATTAAGACTGCACGAGAAGGGTTAAAATATCACATATATAGTTATTTAACAAATAGTTAAGGGACAACATAAATAGATGGAACAAAAATTAATTCAGTGAAAAGGTGGAATTGTGAGAAGTGGATTGTGAATTAGATGTAACTGTGAAGATTTTAAAATAAAAAAGAAAAGAAAATTGTTGCAATTAATACAGACTTGAGGATGACGGGATTGTGTAACCGTTACAGTTACAACCGTTATAACCGTTACAGTTAACAACCGTTATAACCGTTACAGTTAACAACCGTTATAACCGTTACAGTTAACAACCGTTATAACCGTTACAGTTAACAACCGTTATAACCGTTACAGTTAACAACCGTTATAACCGTTACAGTTAACAACCGTTATAACCGTTATAGTGAATGTGGGGGGAAATCAGAAATATTACCGCTTGGTCCAAAACACCCCATCTCATCTGTGAAGTAGATATTTGACTGTAGCTGCTTAAGTTGTACAATTAGCATGTTACATAGTAGATGTATGCTTGAGTCATATAAGTAGCATGTTACAAAGTAGATGTATGCTTGAGTCATACAATTGGCTTGTTACAAAGTAGATGTACGTTTGAGTAATGCAATTAGCGTGTTACAAAGTAGATGTATATTTGAGTCATACAATTAGCTTATTACAAAGTAGATGTATGCTTGTCATATAATTAGTTTGTTAAATAATAGATGTATGTTTGAATCATACAATTAGCGTGTTACAAAGTAGATGTATGCTTGAGTCATATCATTAACATGTTACAAAGTAGATGTATGCTTGAGTCATATCATTAACATGTTACAAAGTAGATGTATGCTTGAGTCATATCATTAACATGTTACAAAGTAGATGTATGCTTGAGTCATATCATTAACATGTTACAAAGTAGATGTATGCTTGAGTCATATCATTAACATGTTACAAAGTAGATGTATGCTTGAGTCATATCATTAACATGTTACAAAGTAGATGTATGCTTGAGTCATATCATTAACATGTTACAAAGTAGATGTATGCTTGAGTCATATCATTAACATGTTACAAAGTAGATGTATGCTTGAGTCATATCATTAACATGTTACAAAGTAGATGTATGCTTGAGTCATATCATTAACATGTTACAAAGTAGATGTATGCTTGAGTCATCCAATTAGCATGTTACCAAGTAGATGTATGTATGAGTCATTATGTATGAGTCATTCTATTCGCATGTTACATAGTAGATGTATGTTTGAGTAATACAATTAGATTGTTAAATAATAGATGTATTTTTGAATCATACAATTAGCATGTTACAAAGTAGACGTATGCTTGAGTCATACAATTAGGTAAGTACAAAGTAGATATTTAACTATAAATGTTTGAGTAACACATTAGGTCAATACAAAGTAGATATTTGACTACAGCTATCTGGGTCATGCAATTTGGTCAGCACTAAGTAGACATTGAGCTATACAGGTTTGAGCCATGCAATTAGACTAGTACAAAGTAAATATGATAGCTATCTGAGTTATAACATTAGACAACTTCAAAGTAGATAGTACCGAAAAACTGAAACTCATAGAAATATACGTTTAGTCTGCTACCAAGTAGATTATATTGTCTAGACGCTAGACCCTCAGGTTCCCAACTGTATGAGTGGCGTTCCCATTTGGGGAAATAAAACAACTTCAGTGAGGTCGCCGACTGAAACAGTAAGCTTTAAAAAATATTGTTTTAAAAACAATTTTTAGTTTTACTTATTATCTTTTTATATATTTCTGTGAATGTGGGTCTTTAATTTCGTTTCATTTTGTAACCAATACAAGAAACATATAAAATCTTGAGAATGACATGAGGTTAGCATTAACGAAAACAGAACCGTGGATATTTAAATTAGTTAACAAGCTGCAATGTCAATCATCTCATTAAATGTCATATATATTAAAATCGTTAAAATCATCACGTGTGAATTCTTGTTTTCATTCTGCTCGCAGGTCTTTACTGTTGATGGGCATCGTTCACCTGACATCGATTCTTCATGCAACACGCTATAGCACGTTTTCTAAACTTAACCAATCCGTATATCTAGGAATAGATTTTTAGTCAAGGGTACAGTACAAGAGAAATGCCTTCATTTTAACGATATAAAGTTTAAACTTGAATAGAATTAATCCTACCTTAATTAATCAAAACGAAATATCGTTTAAGATATTTTAAAGTCGCTAGATGCATCGAATTCTGCCAGATGAATCGATCTGCGCGCTACGCACCGACATCATTCCCTACGCATCTTGGATGACCCAGGGGCGGGGGAGGGGGGCTCTTAGTGCGTAACGGCGCGCAGATCGATTCATCCGGCAACAATCTTAGCAACCTTTTAATTTCCGATTAAATTAACCATTTTGACAAGTTTTACTAGTGATGTGATCACAGTGATCTAAACCAAAAATTAAAATGGAACTGTGTATAATATTATAAAATTGAAATGTAGACACTTGTACTTGTAATGTACCTAATTAAGATATTCAACGTGTATAAGATATTCTCAAGCTGCTATGAATAGGATTGGTTGGTAGAAACAAACAACAACAAGCATATTACACAAGTGTGTACATTTCTGAAATTGTACAATTGTACATTATACAATTTTACTAATCATTAGTAATATACTCAATAATAGACACAAATCGACGTTTCTCCCACGAGTCCTTCAATATGAACACACTCCTCATCCTCACAACATAATATTACGATTAAGAACGGCACTGTTCACACGACAGAGTTAAATAAAGATACACACTGGACGGATTTAACTCGGTTACAAAACATCTTTAAAATTCAATAAGCAATTGTTTCGCTTTCAAAAGGTGAGACCAACGTCATTTTTCCAATAAAAATAAATGAGGCTTTCAAAAATAAAGAATTATATTTTCCATCTAGATTCCAAATAAATTTAATACATTCGAAAAAGCTCAAGTAAAAGACTAATAACTACTATCGTTACAAATTAATGAATTCATATATAATGTTTAAAATAAAGAAAGAAAGACAACATTATTTCAATCGTGGACAAAAATTTTATTTTACGAATTAATGTTTCAACCTTGACATGAAGAATCTTTCATACTTTATCTAAACCAAACCAGTCCCTAGTCATACCAAACGGTCAATTGATGATGCTGGTTCACCCACTGGAGTCGGTTCTGGCGATTACGGTTCTTCAGAACAGGACAGCTATAGGATCTTCTTGCCAAAAGACCAACAGTTTCTGACGTGCAGCAGTTTCTAACCTTTTGATCTGAAATTCGACAAGCTACTGGCATTGACTGGACTGTAGAGGACGTTGATACAAATCGATTCCTGTGGTGACGCAGCCATATGAAGCTGTCTTCGACAGGAGTAATGACTCTGGTGGCATTACGTGGCAGATTTGCCAATGGGTTAATTTGTTGAAATCTCCACCAAAGGCGACTAATGGTGCTTATAACCACATTAAATTGTCTCTCCACTACACTTTGTGATTATTCAGTCTGTAAGCGTCCAATGATGATGGTATATCGTTGTTTTGTAGTTCAGTCTGTAAGCGTCCAATGATGATGGTATATCGTTGTTTTGTAGTGAGATGAGCCATACTTTCGCATTGAAATTTCATCTGAATTTATTCGAGGACCGTCAATCTTTTATATAAAAAAAAACTTCCATTGCTGCGTGTTTTCCTGTTCAGGAGTCGTGTCGTGTACAGGAAGTATTTTTATTGCACCTCTGAAAGACAAAAATCTTTATCCACATCGCGGATTGAACCAGGGATCTCATGCTTCTGAGACCGGCGTTCTAGCCATAAGGCCACGAGCTCCTTCTTTTATAAAATTTTATAGGTATTTAATAATGTTGTCAGAGAGTTTTGTATTCAACAAGTTTCACGGGATTCTCATGAACCTGCCACGAGTTATTGCCAAAAATGTTATTTAGACCATGACCTCTTTCATGATCTCACGAATAATGAGGTGAGTACAAATCAGGTAACCACGAGAGGTTAATGACCAGGTGGACACAGTTGATAGGTTGAATGATGCCCCATCAGAGAATATCTTTTATAAAAATATCTCCAAAAAAGTTTCGTTTCTTTTTTTTGAAGAGTATAAGTGTGCAAAACATCAGAACATCATGGGAAGATTAAAAAAAACCAACAAAGATGTTCTAACAACACTTAATATGAAGAAAAAATTATTAAAAGATAAAGTAAATAAAATATTTTGGACATTAAAAGACATGACACTTGTTGAAAACCTTACTTGAGGGTAAAGTCAGGGAGAGGCGAGCAAGAGGTAGGCAGATACAAGTGGGAGAGTAAGATCACGAAATGGACAGGCTAGTATAGCAGAGTGTACCACCAAGACAAGAGACAGCGGATGTTGGAGTCTGTTACAAGCAGCCTTCATTGTTAGGATGGCATTTGTTGATGTTGATAAGTGTGTAAAATCTTGCTTAAACAATTTCCTACAAACCTGTTACCAGTCAAAAAATAAATAAACAGGTGCTATCGTCGAGATCTCCCGGTTCACATGGAGTGTTCAGTCTTATGGGTAATGGAAATCTAAACCCTCAAAAGGAATTAAGCCTTGATTCTTGATTAAAAAACTGGCCTAAAAGCACGTGGGGCATTCCCATAAGTGCTCCGCCTTCTGTTCCAGCATACACAGCATTCTGTTCCAGATGGTGTTTCGAGTCTAATGTCGCAGAAACAGACATCGATATCAGGGCACGACTCTGGCCCTTGCGACAGGTTTCTTTGTTGTTCCGCCCACCCACGCCGTGCCCGTAACTAGTTCACGCACAATGTCGGCCTGAATTAAGCCTATAACACTTTAAACCTTCTATCAATGTAAAGCGTAAACTCCCCTTTAGGATACCCCCGACCCCTAGGAATGGTCAAGTCCAAGTGAACTGGATCCGGAAGATCGTGGCGATAGCAACGAATAATAATAAATAAATTTATGCAACCATTAACTGTTACGAATGTACAATTCATGCAGGATCGTTGCAGAAATCTTACACAAACTTAGAAAAAACATTTCGAATATTTTGAGGCAAATAATTGATCTCTGCTTAGACCATTCTATGATGATATATGTTCATGTTTACATGAAATACGTATATCAACAACAGAGCACGTTCCTACAGCTTGAAATGAGATGTCAAGTTTCCATACCTTATTGCTGAAGTGATACTGTACCTAATTAATTCATGCATAATTTGTATTTCGGATCTGTTGAACTTACCTGTGACGACGGTCTGATATGGAGAACCAGCTATTGGGATGTTGCCGTATCTAATAGTAATCAGATACTTCCCGGGACAGAACGGCGTGTAGATGTACTCATAACCCTCATCCACCTCCTTGCAGCTAAGGGCAGCCTTAGAAGGTCCGTCTATGAAAACTGCCAAAAGACCTGAACCAGCTCCAGCCGTCTTGACCAAGAACTTGTTCTTGTTGCCTACAGACAGATGACAGAAGATCATATACTATTATTTTATAATTGTCCTTTGATAGATATTTCTAATTTACAGTTTCTATTGATGGCTACCCATGTCAGAAGTTGTATATCGATGGCTAACCATATCTGAGGTATTCTATTGGTTGCTACTTTTACTTGAAATATATTAGTTGTTTTCTTTCAATCGCCAAACTGTGACACATTGAAAAATTGGCTTATCATAGTCACCGAATACAAGAACGAAGTAACAACAGACCCAAAAGAGCCTCTTTACTTACCACACCTATCATGCCACACCTATCATACCACACCTATCATACCACACCTATCATACCACACCTATCCCGATGTAAACCAAAAGGCAAACCATAAATAATCAATCTTCAGACCGAAATTATGTTATCAATGTCAGACATGGACATTAACAAATAAAACCCCCCCAAAAAACAAGAAAAAAAAAAGAAGTAACGCTTACTAAGTGTGAAATGATGTATAAGAAAAACAGCAAACAGAACAAGAAGAGATATTGTGAGGAATGAAGAGATTACAAGAAATGTTGGAATAACCTTTGTGGTCGAATATATTGAAAAACGGAGATTGAAATGGTTCGGCCCCTTGATAAGAATGAATCCTTATTGGCCAGCGGTAAAATCATACATTAACATAGAGACAGGAAGATACAGAGGAAGACCAAGAAGAAGGTGGATTGAAGGAGTTACCACCATTCTGCGACGTCACAATATTACTGCATATCAAGCGACCACACGAACCATGTACCGAAAACCGATACTCATTCAGTCCTGCGACACCTTACAGCAAAAGTCGAGAAAATATAACAAATACATACCACACTTGGCGTGTTCTAGACCATCTCCGCTCGCTGTAACCATGGCTGGGTCAGAAGCCATAGATCCAACCATCACAGGAAAAGGGGAGTCAGGAATATGCGCATCATTTAACTTGACATCAATATAGTGCACGCCATTTTCTTTTGGAATGAAACGCACAACGTATACCTCAGAATCCATTTTCTGCACGTACAAAGGAATCCGTTAAAAATTGTTAGCGCTAATACCTAAGGATAATCTACTTTAAGTATAGTCATGTCATTACCTAGAGATGTTTTATGTCATATAGTCATGTCATTACCTATAGATGTTTTATGTCATATAGTCATGTCATTACCTATAGATGTTTTATGTCATATAGTCATGTTATTACCAAGAGATGTTTTATGTCATATAGTCATGTCATTACCTAAAGATGTTTTATGTCATATAGTCATGTCATTACCTAGAGATGTTTTATGTCATATAGTCATGTCATTACCTAGAGATGTCTTCTTCTTCTTCTTCTTCTGCGTTCGTTCTCAAACTCCTGCAGATTAGCAGGATGTAGTCCGGAGAACGGAATGCGCTGTGTCATGGTTTATAGCATTGCTGCGATATCTGCACCTTTCGGCCTGACACATCCGACTTCAGCATGGCTTTGGGTCACTGACCCTATATGGGATGGGACAGCCAACTCCATCCCATAACCTCCTTAGTTGCATTTTACGACATGCGTGGAAGGTAAACAGTGTTGCTATTCTTTGCTCCCCTTTCGGGCCCCAGCAACACAAGGGCGCTAGAGATGTCAACAAACAATAGACTGTAGGATGTAGAGACGTTTTCAGTAAGGAAGGTAAGCAGTGGGTTTTACCTAACATTAAAGTCATTCACGGTTCTCGTGTGCAATTCAATCTTCAGTGGGTTTTACCTAACATTAAAGTCATTCACGGTTCTCGTGTGCAATTCAATCTTTGTGAAGAGAAGATTGATACCTTTTAGTGTAATGTCGTTAAGAGTTTACCTTTTAGTGAAATGTCTTTAAGAGTTTACCTTTTAGTGAAATGTCGTTAAGAGTTTACCTTTTAGTGAAATGTCGTTAAGAGTTTACGATTCAGTGAAATGTCGTTAAGTGTTAACCTTTTAGTGAAATGTCGTTAAGAGTTTACCTTTTAGTGAAATGTCGTTAAGAGTTTACGATTCAGTGGAATGTCGTTAAGAGTTTACCTTTTAGTGAAATGTCGTTAAGAGTTTACCTTTTAATGAAATGTCGTTAAGAGTTTACGATTCAGTGGAATGTCGTTAAGAGTTTACCTTTTAGTGAAATGTCGTTAAGAGTTTACCTTTTAATGAAATGTCGCAAAGAGTTTACCTTTTAGTGAAATGTCGTTAAGAGTTTACCTTTTAGTGAAATGTCGTTAAGAGTTTACCTTTTAGTGGAAATGTCGTTAAGAGTTTACCTTTTAGTGGAAATTTCGTTAAGAGTTTACCTTTTAGTGAAATGTCGTTAAGAGTTTACCTTTTAGTGAAATGTCGTTAAGAGTTTACCTTTTAGTGAAATGTCGTTAAGAGTTTACGATTCAGTGGAATGTCGTTAAGAGTTTACCTTTTAGTGAAATGTCGTTAAGAGTTTACTTTTAGTGAAATGTCGTTAAGAGTTTACTTTTAGTGAAATGTCGTTAAGAGTTTACTTTTAGTGAAATGTCTCTAAGAGTACTTTTACTCACATATTAGCTGAATTTGTAGTACTAAACATCATGTTTTTAGTTGCTGGGGGGGGGTGTGAACTCCTTAGTCCCCCTCTATCTATGGACCTGATACAGTGTGATGCGATCACGTGATCACCTTAGTTTAGAAAAGTCTGGGTGTTTCTATTATTAAATATCTGCATTCTAGTCCATTTATAACATTATTTTTAATATTTGGTCTCAATTCGTCCTGTATGTCTCGTGATAAAGATCTTATAGTTGAAACGTCGACTTGTTTTGTGTGCTGTTTGTTTCTATTTTTCGCACCCATTAGTCAGTATGTTTGAGCTCTCTTAAATTTATCTGCATTGTGTTTTGTGCAAGAGATTTCGGCTCGGTCAGCCGAAATTCAGATGCATTGAGGGGCGGCCAATATCGCTGTGCCGTCATGAAAATCATGTATCGTGCACAAGTCTCCGGAGACGTAAGGCAAGCATATTTAGTACAAAGTGATGGCAGCACGGGGCTAGAGGGCAGCACCATGTGCAAATAGAATGGAGAAAACGATAATGTCAATTATAGCTAAAGCATTGTTCATCTCGAGAATGAGCTTCTATGTACTTCCAAGAATGATGGCTCGTTGAAAAGCAGAAAATGTCCCCCCGTGCTCCCATATATGTGTAGAGACTCAGAAGTGGATGGAGTGGTCACGATGTCGATAAATGATATATCGGCTAAGAGGACGAAAGAACTAGCGCCCAAATATACTTTAGAGTGCTTCCTATATCGGAAACATGCTCACAAATGAGAACAAGATCAGTGTCAATGGGTACAGGGATAATGTGTCTAATTACGGGAGACACGTTCATTGGCAGAAGAACACAAAGTGCCAGATAGACTAAATGATAAATAGGTAGAGGTGATAAATCCCTGATTTCGGCTTCCTCGGAGACTGCTACCAAGGAACACGTTTTGGCCACCAAAGTCCAAGGGCACAGTGGGTGATACATCACGGCGTAGAATCATTATACATTCGCCCCTGGATACGAATAGGAAGGCTGTCACAGGTTAGGAAATCCCACCCCAATTAAATACATGCCGAACTCGGATACGCTGGGCTGGAAGACGCAAAATAACGCAGATCAGCTGTGGAACTAGCAGAACAATGTAATTCAAACTCCCCGGGAGAAATCACGCACACTTTCGTGTTGGTTATCAGAGATCGAACACAGAAGAAGAAGAAGTATTATTTTGTAAATAACCCCATTTTGTGAAGTATTTATTGAATTACCAACCTGGATCATGCAATCGGTGTGACTTCCAGAAGGCGTTCGAACTGTTGCGTGAAGGTTGCCCTTAGCTCCATTGAAGTTCACGTTGAATGTACAAGGCTTGTCAATCTGAAAGTGTGCAAAAGGTTAATTAGTCGTTAGTTGTTTGCTAATTGATTATAGACCACTGGTCGTTGCTTGGTGGTCGTTTGTTATAAGTATTTATAAATTTGTTAAACTATATTTGTTGTGGGATGGGACGTTCGTCTCAAACTCCCACCGGATCTCTATTATAGCAGGACAATGGCCGTATTAGATTTCCAGAGGGGTGTAGTCCAGAGTACGAAAATGCGCCGTGTCGCCGTTGTATTAGTGCAAATGGCCCGATATATCCGACCGGCGTTATTTATGATATGAGAATGATAATAACTCTAGTCTTCTTTTTCTTCTTCGTTCGTTCTCAAGCTCCAGCTTGCTAGTCAATGTGGTATGGAGAACTAAATGCGCTTTATCAGGGTTTACAGACTGACTGTAATATCCCTTTTTTGGCGCACCATCTGATTTAACTATTGTTATTGAACAACTTGTAATCTATACACGGTGTATGGCTGACAAATTCATCCCAAAACTGTATTAGTCGCCTCCTGTATGGCAGGTTGCTATTCTTTGCTTCCCTCTTGGAACACTGCAGCAGGCGATTGATATGACATTCGAACTGATCACTCCAATTGACAGATCCGTGTATCTCATTGGCTGGTGACATAATATATAAACAAAGTGACCAATGAAAATTCAAAAGAACAGATCGATCAATGGGAGTGACCAATTTCAGGACCTTTTACCGCTAGCAGGCTGTGCTTCAGATGACTCAATTGTCTTTCTTTTGATCGTGTATATATCTTTCTCTCGAACATTTCTTACATTATAGAATCATCCAGTAATTACTTTTATTATATAAATTAGTTTAAATAGAAGAGGTCGGGGTTTCGACTTAGAGATCCTTTTAAACTCATGAACAATATAATCAAAATAGAGTCCGGTATCAGGTTGACGGCGTCGTGAAAGAGGCTTTAATCCTACATTTAACAAGCAAACAGACAATAAACAACTATGATTCAAATGAAAGGACGTGATGTGACCTGATGTGACATGATGTGACTTGATGTGACTTGATGTGACATGATGTGACTACATGTGACATGATGTGACTTGATGTGACTTGATGTGACGTGATGTAACATGATGTGACTTGATGTGACTTGATGTGACGTGATGTGACTTAATGTGATATGATGTGACTTTATGTGACATGATGTGACGTGATGTGACTTGATGTGACTTGATGTGACGTGATGTGACTTAATGTGATATGATGTGACTTTAAGTGACATGATGTGACTTTTTGTAACTTGATGTGACTTGATGTGACATGATATCTAAGTTTCTCCAAACCAGTTAACATCTTCTTCTTCTTCTTCTTCAGCTTTCATTCTCAAACTCCCACTGGATTTCTCTTGTAACAGGACAATGATCCTACAAGATTTCCTGTTGAATGTAGTCCAGAGAATGGAAATGCGTTGTGTTACCGTTTTATTTGCGCCAATGGCCCAACACACCCGCCTTCGGCGGTAACCAGTTAACATAAAAATCGAGACTGTCGGCAGAAAAGACGTATGTACAGAAAGTAAACATGACAGGTCTATACTCCAGCTCGGTCATGATAAAAACTCACCGAGAGCCCCCTGTCCTTGAGCGAGTGAACTGTAACCTGCTTGGCCACGCCACTGTCCGGGGCAATATTGACCATGAAAGGAGACCCAGGAATGTGTGTATCATTGTACTTCAAGTGGACTCCGTACATACCTGGAATACAGAAAATATGAATTAACCCTACATTAACTACACAGTGCATTTGATCATCAAGCCTATTTAATATCTACACAGAGAATATCTTAAAAAATATAGAATAAATACCAGGACTCAAGATCAATGGGAAAATAATAAACAACATTAGATATGCAGATGACACTGTTCTTTTAGCAGAAAGTGAACATGAACTACAAAGACTAATAGATCAAGTCAATAAATCAAGTAATGAATATGGACATTAAAAAACAAAAACCATGATAATCAGCAAAGACACAGAAGAACAGGAGGTAAACATAAACATACAGGGAGAGAAACTACAACAAGTAAAACAGTATCAATATCTTGGACACATAATCACAAATGATGGCAGATGTGAAACAGAAGTTAAAAGGAGAATAGGAATGGCTAAAAGTACCTTCAATGACATGAGGAAATTATTAACATCTAAACAAATTACAAACAAGTTAAAAATGAGAATTATAAAATGCTACATCTATTCCATATTAATGTATGGCTCAGAAACATGGACACTAAATAAACAATTAGAAAACAAAATTGATGCCCTTGAGATGTGGGTATATAGAAGAATATCATGGAAAGAGAAGAAAACAAATAAAGAGGTGCTAAAGACACTTAATATGAAGAAAGAACTACTAAGAGAAATAAAGATCAGGCAAATAAAATACTTTGGACACATTCAAAGACATGACACCCTATTGAAGACCTTACTTGAGGATAAAGTCAAAGGGAAGCGAGCAAGAGGTAGGCAGAGATACAAGTGGGAGAGTAACATTACACGATGGACAGGTTACAGTCTAGCAGAGTGCACCACCACGACAAGAGACAGGAGATGTTGGAGATACGTTGCAGCCAACCTTCGTTGCGGAGACGGCACTTGATGATGATGAACTACACAGTGTAGTTTTTTTTTTTTACAACAAATCATTACGACTGGTATATCTTCTTTTTTGTATTCACTATTTTAACGGTTATTTCCCTCTAAAGATATGTGTTGTTTATTTGTGATGGGTACTTGAAATTTTAAAACTCATGCATTATTTCTATGTTATTCTGCATGCATTCAAATTTGCAGAAACTCTCTCCCCCCCCCCAATATTGTGTAAAGAATATATTTTACGGTAATTCATTTTTAAAAAGTATATTTTTATTATTTATCTTCACTTTAAGTTTTCTAAAACGAAATATTTAGTATTGATATCACTTTAGTTTATTTCTGCATTCAATTTCTATAAACATATACACCTTTCCTTACAAAAATCACATTATAGAGAAAAATGGTACCATGCCCACAGAAATATTAATATACAACTTGTCCCATATCCAAAAAAACACAAAAACATATGCATAACAGAACCTAATACACTTGAAATATTCAGTAAACATATTTTTTTTTATCACAGAAAACCTTAAATGGTGTAATAGAAGGTTTGCAGCAATTCTTACATAACTCTTTCTCGTTGACTATATATATAAAATTGGTAGCATATCCTATTGAGGACGTGGCTATCAGCCCAGCATTTTTTGACTGTAGTGATTTTCTAGGCAATATAAATACGTTCAGTAGTTTAACAGTGCTTTCTGAACGGTCCGGATGCACAATTAACGTCAGAGACGGGCCTTGTACCACTTCGCCACATAGTCGGTATATATATATATATATATATATATATATATATATATATATATATATATATATATATATATATATATATACATGTCTTAGTGTGTAGTGTGTTTGTGTGTATGTGTGGTGTGTATGTGGTGTGTTTGTTTGTGGTGTGTGTATGTGTGTGTGTATGTGTTTGTACACACATATATCCGACTGGGCCCAGAAGATTGCATACATGACTTCAGCCATGACCGTCTGCAATGAGAGACTTCTGCACATAATTAATTAGGACTTCATTCTTTACGTTTTTAAAATTATTGTCAGGATTTTCGTTGGACACAATGTATATACTGGGAGTCGCATGCCAAAAATAGCCAAAACGACTTCAGTATATAAATAGTGACCAATAGAAACACGATAATAATCAAAAACGTAATGAATGAAGTCCTGATTAATTCTGTGCAGAGGTCTTGTAATGCATCAGATTGTCATGTTTAAGCCATACACGGTGTCTGTCGTAAATTATACAGTTCTGTGTGCTCGTCAGTGGCATCCTTTTAAATCGACACATTATACTTTTCTTGCAAATTTTCATTGGTCACTTTGCGTCATACTTTGTCTCGACATCCAATGAAAATCACGGGAAAATTATGTTTCACTTGAAAAGGGTAATTATCATTTTTTCTCCACGAGTCTTATATATCGTGTATGGTCACGCTAATACTTGTATTAGACACCAATTGCCAGCAGTACATCACAAAGTGTATTTGCTAACTTGGCCAGGAAACCCATAATTATTTTGATACCAATAGCCAAAAAAGAGTTTTCCATGTTACCGAGCCATACATTAATATAAAATAGCTGTAGTATTTTATAATTATTAAATATTCGCAATCTTCATGCATTTACATAGGTCTTAGATTTTAAAAATAATCACAAAGTTTGTTATAAATTTGAATCCATCTTGTGTATTACTTACCAGGTTTAGTGACAACGTACTGTGCACCTAGAAAACCGTTCGGTCTCTGCTCCAATTGGATCGTCGCCTTAGAAGGGCCTTCTAACCCTACAGCTAAGGTACCGGCGCCTGCCTCGCGAGTGTATATGTTGAACACATCTGGGGGAAATACATAATTGTAATTTAGACATTTCAAAAAGACTTCTCGATCAAAGTCTGTATATTCAGTAATGAAGACCTTAATGGAGATGTTATTTTGAAATCCGTCTGTCTGTCTGTTTAATCTGTCTGTCTGTTAGTCTGTCTATTGTCATTTCCACGTGTGCTGTTAAGCGTCGTGGGCGAAAGTTGCAATTGTCTTTATTTTTGCCATTTGGGCCGCACTGGTCATGTTCAGCTGGTGTCTCGTTAAGGTTTCTTGAATTGTCTCTACCAATCTAGTTCTTGGTCTTTCTTGTGCCATGTAGCCAGAACTTCTGCTGTTGTATGCACGAAGGACTGGTTTCGTTGGCTCCATTCTTATGATGTGGCCAAACCACCTGGTTTGTTGTCTTCCAATGTCTTTCAATGTCTTTCAATGTCTTTCAATGTCTTTCAATGTCTTTCAATGTAGTCTTGGCTTGAGATGGTCTTTACTTCTTTCTTGATATCTTCATTTCTCTGTCGGTCTCTTCTCGTGACATTTATAGCTTTCCTCAAACATCTCATTTCTCTGTTGGTCTCTTCTCGTGACATTTATAGCTTTCCTCAAACATCTCATTTCGCATACTGCAATATTTCTCGCTAGTGACTTTGTCAAGGACCATGTTTGACATTATTAACACAGAGCTAGTGTAAAAATAATATTTATCAATTGTCGTTTTGTAGCCATGCAGATTGTTGGGTGTATATATTTTCTATACATGCTACAACGTATAGGTCAATAGTATTCAGATATTGTTACATCATTTTAGGTCCAATAGCAACAATATGACGTCGGATATGAAGATAACTCTTCATGTATTAAGTCGCAGTGACTATTAGGTGGGGTGGTCAGTTCCTTTCTTTGATGTGTTTACCTTCCTTAATGCATGCATCAGGTAACCATTTACAGCTGGGTCGACTGGAGGAGCGGTCGTGTCAAACGAGAGCTACATTATTTTAAGCGCCAGTAAGTAATCAAATCATATGGACAGCACAATAAGTATTATCAGAATTCGAACTACAAGCTGAGTCGACCGGTGAAGCTGATCTACTAACCACTCTACCACTGAGCCGACTTTCTAATATATGCTAATATGATGATCGCCGAAGAAGAAGAAGAATATATGCTAATATGATATTATCTTCGAACATTTTATTTTGTAAATTAAACTCTCTTACTGTTCATCCCCACTTCTCCCTTTTCAAGCCCTGGACCCCCGACTTGAACTTTGTGTGGTCCACCGGTTGATAGCTGTCCAACTGAATACTGGAATGGACTTCCTGAAACATTCAAACAAGTATTTATTGGTTACCGTATTGTGTCTTATAAACGTACATGTTTATGTTATAATACACATCAAAGAAATCGCTTGCATCAACTGAGATAGATAGGGTTTCTTAGTGAAAGTACGGTACAGTAGTCGGACATCAAGCTTGCATCAAATGAGATAGATATGGTTTCTTAGTGAAAGTACGGTACAGTAGTCGGACATCAAGCTTGCATCAAATGAGATAGGGTTTCTTGTGAAAGTTAAGTACAGTAGTCGGACATCAAGCTTGCATCAAATGAGATAGGGTTTCTTGTGAAAGTTAAGTACAGTAGTCGGACATCAAGCTTGCATCAACTGAGATAGATATGGTTTCTTAGTGAAAGTACGGTACAGTAGTCGGACATCAAGCTTGCATCAAATGAGATAGGGTTTCTTGTGAAAGTTAAGTACAGTAGTCGGACATCAAGCTTGCATCAAATGAGATAGGGTTTCTTGTGAAAGTTAAGTACAGTAGTCGGACATCAAGCTTGCATCAACTGAGATAGATATGGTTTCTTAGTGAAAGTACGGTACAGTAGTCGGACATCAAGCTTGCATCAAATGAGATAGGGTTTCTTGTGAAAGTTAAGTACAGTAGTCGGACATCAAGCTTGCATCAAATGAGATAGGGTTTCTTGTGAAAGTTAAGTACAGTAGTCGGACATCAAGCTTGCATCAAATGAGATAGGGTTTCTTGTGAAAGTTAAGTACAGTAGTCGGACATCAAGCTTGCATCAACTGAGATAGATATGGTTTCTTAGTGAAAGTACGGTACAGTAGTCGGACATCAAGCTTGCATCAAATGAGATAGGGTTTCTTGTGAAAGTACGGTACAGTAGTCGGACATCAAGCTTGCATCAAATGAGATAGGGTTTCTTGTGAAAGTACGGTACAGTAGTCGGACATCAAGCTTGCATCAAATGAGATAGGGTTTCTTGTGAAAGTACGGTACAGTAGTCGGACATCAAGCTTGCATCAAATGAGATAGGGTTTCTTGTGAAAGTAAGGTACAGTAGTCGGACATCAAGCTTGCATCAAATGAGATAGGGTTTCTTGTGAAAGTTAAGTACAGTAGTCGGACATCAAGCTTGCATCAAATGAGATAGGGTTTCTTAGTGAAAGTAAGGTACAGTAGTCGGACATCAAGCTTGCATCAAATGAGATAGGGTTTCTTGTGAAAGTAAGGTACAGTAATCGGACATCAAGCTTGCATCAAATGAGATAGGGTTTCTTGTGAAAGTTAAGTACAGTAGTCGGACATCAAGCTTGCATCAAATGAGATAGGGTTTCTTGTGAAAGTTAAGTACAGTAGTCGGACATCAAGCTTGCATCAAATGAGATAGGGTTTCTTGTGAAAGTACGGTACAGTAGTCGGACATCAAGCTTGCATCAAATGAGATAGGGTTTCTTGTGAAAGTAAGGTACAGTAGTCGGACATCAAGCTTGCATCAAATGAGATAGGGTTTCTTGTGAAAGTTAAGTACAGTAGTCGGACATCAAGCTTGCATCAAATGAGATGGGGTTTCTTAGTGAAAGTAAGGTACAGTAGTCGGACATCAAGCTTGCATCAAATGAGATAGATATGGTTTCTTAGTGAAAGTAAGGTACAGTAGTCGGACATCAAACTTGCATCAAATGAGATAGGGTTTCTTGTGAAAGTTAAGTACAGTAGTCGGACATCAAGCTTGCATCAAATGAGATAGGGTTTCTTGTGAAAGTAAGGTACAGTAGTCGGACATCAAGCTTGCATCAAATGAGATAGGGTTTCTTGTGAAAGTAAGGTACAGTAGTCGGACATCAAGCTTGCATCAAATGAGATAGGGTTTCTTGTGAAAGTTAAGTACAGTAGTCGGACATCAAGCTTGCATCAAATGAGATAGGGTTTCTTAGTGAAAGTAAGGTACAGTAGTCGGACATCAAACTTGCATCAAATGAGGTAGATATGGTTTCTTAGTGAAAGTAAGGTACAGTAGTCGGACATCAAGCTTGCATCAAATGAGATAGGGTTTCTTGTGAAAGTTAAGTACAGTAGTCGGACATCAAGCTTGCATCAAATGAGATAGGGTTTCTTGTGAAAGTAAGGTACAGTAGTCGGACATCAAGCTTGCATCAAATGAGATAGGGTTTCTTGTGAAAGTAAGGTACAGTAGTCGGACATCAAGCTTGCATCAAATGAGATAGGGTTTCTTGTGAAAGTTAAGTACAGTAGTCGGACATCAAGCTTGCATCAAATGAGATAGGGTTTCTTAGTGAAAGTAAGGTACAGTAGTCGGACATCAAACTTGCATCAAATGAGATAGATATGGTTTCTTAGTGAAAGTAAGGTACAGTAGTCGGACATCAAGCTTGCATCACATGAGATAGGGTTTCTTGTGAAAGTTAAGTACAGAAGTCGGAATAATCATAACTAATGATTGCAGCAGATTTATTCATGTGTTGTTAATACTTTATAGCCGAGTTCTCGACAATACCATGTCGAATAACGTGTTCGACCATCTCGAGGTGCCCTCAGAGCTTTAATCATGCTTCCATATAACGTGTTCGACCATCTCGTGGTGCCCTCAGAGTTTTAATTATGCTTCCACATGACGTGTTCGACCATCTCGATTAGACTTTCAACCGCGTTGTATACATACTTTTAACACTGAAATATGCATGTACTCTCAGCTAGAATATGCTTCAGCTCACACCTGAAGTAAGCACCTGCTCTCATCTGAAATATGTATTTGCTCTCACCGGAAATATGCATCTGCTCATACCTGTAATATGCATTCACTCTCACCTGAAATATGCGTCTGCTCTCACCTGAAATATTCATCACCTGAAATATGTACTCTCATCTGAAACATGCATGCACCCGCACCTGAAATATGCATGTGCTCTCACCTAAAACCCACATGCACTCTCACCTGAAATATGCATGTACTCTCACCTGAAACAAGCATGCACCATCACCTGAAATATGCATGTACTCTCACCTGAAACACGCATACACACTCACCTGAAATATGCATGTACTCTCACCTGAAACAAGCATGCACCATCACCTGAAATATGCATGTACTCTCACCTGAAACACGCATGCACCCTCACCTGAAATATGCATTCCTTTATGTTTAATGCTAAGAATATGCAATCCAGTATTCTTTGGTGTCATCTTGATGAGGTAGTGGAAGTCCTCTTGATCCATGACCTCACACAGCTCAGACACACCATCGATGTCAGTAATTGTAGCTTCCATGTCGAAGGGGTTAGTGCCTGTAAACAAATTACGAAACATATTTTTTTTTTGGAAACAAGTAATCTTGAAATGATCACACATCTCAGTGTGTTATTTTAATCGGGTACCTCATCAATTACACAGTTCTGTGGACTCATCGGGTATCATCCTTCTAAAGTGACGCTGTTTAACTTTTTAATTGATATTCATTGGTCATATTGTACATTCGCCCGCGTGTTGCCGGGGCCCGAAAGGGGAGCAAAGAATAGCAACACTGTTTACCTTACATGCATGTCATAAGAGGCGACTAAGGAGGTTATGGGATGGAGTTGGCTGTCCCATCCCATATAGGGTCAGTGACCCAAAGCCATGCTGAAGTCGGATGTGTCAGGCCGAAAGGCGCAGATATCGCAGCAATGCTATACACCATGACACAATGCATTCCGTTCTCCGGACTACATCCTGCTAATCTGGAGGTGTTTGAGAACGAACGCATAAGAAGAAGATATTCTGCATTATTTGTGTCAACAACCAATTAAAATTTGCGAAGGATGACCCCGATGTATCCACATAACTGTATAATTGACGAGCCTCAGTTTATTGCTGCTGTTTCTTACAATTACTTTTTATTATTATTTGTCTGGTAACATTACTTGATTCTTTCCCTGTCAACATCTGTACTGCATGGGTATGACACTTTATAAGGGTGTTAAGTAAAGCAAAAAATAGGTCAACTATTTGTTAAACAGAGTCCCACATCAGTTATGCAGTCATGTGAACTCATCAAGCTTCATCCTTCAAAAGGGATGCTATTTTACTTTTCCCATAGTTTCAATTGGCCACACAAAGTGACCAAGAAAAATCAGTGAAAAAGTCAAATAGCTTAACTTTTTAAGGATGATTTCCGATGAGCTAACATCACTGTTTAAATGACGAGGGACTCAACTATGACAGATTGTTACTACATGAAATGACACATTTCTGACTGGTATATCAATTATTGAGTGGCATTTCAAGTCCCTCGTCAATGATATATTCCTATGGACTAATCAGTCTAATCCTTCAAGAGCTACGCTACTTGATTTTTCTCATGACTTAATGCATCATCTACATAAAGTATGCACCAGGGGACAAATGAACATCACTGAAAAAGTAAAACAGCCTCATATTTTTAAGGATACACCGATGAGTCCACAGGATAGTATAGTTGACGAAGGACTCAGCCATTCTGTTGAACACGTGACGTTAGTTTTAAAAAGTGTTTCGTACAAACACTTAACACCCCTCTAAAAAGTTACTTCTATGTAGTGCGAATGATAAAGTGGAAATCCCTCTTTGCTGTCACAATTTATATATTCTGATAAATGTATTATTACATTGTGTATTGCCTTGGCATTATTACATTGTGTATTGCCTTGGCATTATTACATTGTGTATTGCCTTGGCATTATTACATTGTGTTTTGCCTTGGCATTATTACATTGTGTATTGCCTTGGCATTATTACATTGTGTATTGCCTTGGCATTATTACATTGTGTATTGCCTTGGCATTATTACATTGTGTATTGCCTTGGCATTATTACATTGTGTATTGCCTTGGCATTATTACATTGTGTATTGCCTTGGCATTATTACATTGTGTATTGCCTTGGCATTATTACATTGTGTATTGCCTTGGCATTATTACATTGTGTATTGCCTTGGCATTATTACATTGTGTATTGCCTTGGCATTATTACATTGTGTATTGCCTTGGCATTATTACATTGTGTATTGCCTTGGCATTATTACATTGTGTATTGCCTTGGCATTATTACATTGTGTATTGCCTTGGCATTATTACATTGTGTATTGCCTTGGCATTATTACATTGTGTTTTGCCTTGGCAAGGCCCTTGTGTACTTTATAAAATGCAACTCATTATCATCATCAAGTACCGCCTCCGCAATGAAAGTTGGCTGCAAAAGATTTCCAACATCGGCAGTCTTTTGTCTTGGTGATGCACTCGGCTAGACTGTAATATGTCAAATTCGTGATGTTTCTCTTCCACTTCTACCTCTGCCTACCTCTTGCTCCCTTCCCTCGACTTTACAAGAACAAAACCACAGATATCTTATATATATTTGTTTGTTTGTTTGTCAACAATTGGTTGAATTGTTCCTGGATGATTTTTTGTAATAAATTCGCATCTAAGTAATGAAAAATAATAATAGTGAAAGGTAGGTATCTCACCTGGAATCTTGAGAACGAACTCAGCAGGTGTGCCAGGACTAATTGCTTCAGCTGTTTCCATTTCCTTGGTAACAGTTTCTCGAACACGACCAGATTGACTGCCCCCAACGTTCACCAGGAAAGGACTACCTGTTGGCATATATACAGGTGTGTATCTATGTATATACAAACACACACATGCAGATATATAAATATATATATATATATACACACAAGTAAAATAGGGCACATAGATAGATACAGACAGACATATAAATAAATAGACAGAGACATAATTGCAACAGCCATAAATAAATAGAAAGCTAGATATGTAGATGGATAGATGTATATATACACAAGCAAATAGATAGACAGACAGGCAGATAGATAGATAAATAGATAGACAGATACACAGATATACAGACATACAGACAGACAGACAGACAGACATACAGACAGATAGATAGATGATTGTGTGGACGGGTGTATGAACAGGCTGAAAGTTATTAAAAGTAGTTGTAATGTGTCATGTGACGTATGTGTGTGTCATGTGACGTATGTGTGTGTCATGTGACATATTCTCTTCAGAACCTTGTCTTCCCAATGAACTCTCTGAACCCCTTTTCTGTCTTGGGCGATGCGGCTTGCATTTTTCAACGACGTATTCATGTTATCTTTAGTGTCGTCAGTACATCGTCTTCTTGGTCTGCCATTTCTCCTTTTTTCAGGTACTCTTCCCTCTATTATTTGTCTTTCTAAACAGCTGTGTCTCTTTATATTACCAAACAAGCGTAGTTTTCTTTTTGTTATTGTGTTTAGTAACTAACACTCTGGAATCTTCAATGTGTTTTTAATATCTGAGTTTATTATTTTTTCTTCCATGATATTCTAAGTATATTTCTATAGCATGTGATCTCAAAGGCGTGGATCTTCTTTACCGCCGACTTAGTTAGTGTCCATGTTTCACAGCCGTATGTTGCAATGTTGGAATGATGGAATGAAAATGATACTAATAAAAACTAATTACAAATCTGACCTGGAACATCTTCATCAGCAAATCTGACGTTAAGGATGTAGATGCCTGGTTCGTGTGGGCTGTAGTGAATAGTGTAGACTCGATCATCAATCTTATAGCAGTCGACGTCAGATCGATGAGGTCCCTCGATAGAGACGCTCAATCCACCGTAACCTTAGGGGCAAACAGCACAATTTTAGATTATATGCATGGTATAATAATTATTTCTATGATGGGGGATTCGTCTCATTTAGTCGAGGCATGAAACTTTCCACCTAGGCATATTTTCCTTTTTTTTAAAAGACTCGACTCCTTTGAAAACAAATGCCTACGTACCACTCTGAACGTTAAGTGGAGTGACTTTAAATCTAACACTACTATAAGAGAGGAAAGCAAACAAACCTATATATCTTCCTTCATTAGACAAAGGCGTTGGACTTACATCGGCCATGTTCTCAGAATGAACAGCCTAAGAATTCCCCAGCAATCACTATATTGGGTGCCACCTGGAGTAAGAAGAAGAGGGAGACCTAGAGAAACTCTACGAAGAACCATTAATAGAGAAGGCATGTCAATGAACCTAAAAGACATGCAAGAATTGAAAGACCTGGCAACACAAAGACAGAAATGGAAAGCTATGGTTTCTGCCCTATGCGCCGCCTATGGCCCTGGAGGAACATAACATAACATAACATATTTTCCTTTTTGGTTAAATTAAAGCGTCTGGGAGTATTTATTTTGCTTGTGTTGTAGCTGTCTGATGTTTACGTCTTACAACAAAGCCGGGCTGAAGCAGCTACTTCTAGCTGTGGATTTGAGAAGGAACTTGTTGTTATGGTTTCGTTTGGTCCTGTGAGGGACGTTATAGTGCAGCCTGCTGATATGAAATGACCGGGCTCCAGTAAAGTCCTGTGTTCAGAAAGCAAACGTGACCTGAAAAGCTGATCTTTTATTATTCCCGTTCATTTTGTTGGTCAGCGTTGGCTATTTGTCGGCGACTCCAGTAGATAAATAGTGACCAACAAAAATCATGGCAATAATCAAAAAGCGTAAAGAATGAAACTCTTGTTTACTTTCTGTAAAGAGGTATTTGTTGTGCAAAAAATGTTTTGTACAATAGATAGGCCTTGACATAAACACACATAAGACGAAAATCATGAACTTTACCGGCCTGACAGAATCAACTAATATATTGAGAAGCAATATAACAGCCGACGGGGATACCAACTCAGAAATCAAGACTCGAATCGCTCTCGCCTCCAACGCCTTTAACAAACTCTCAAACATCTGGAGATCGAAGATCGCAAGTAAACACATCAAACTGCGACTATTCAATGCAAGTTTAAGTGTCATTCCATCATTGACATATTCATGTGAAAGTTGGAAATCTACCGCAATAATGGATAAGAAATTAGTTGCCTTCGAGAAAAGATGCATCAGAAAAATCACAAATACTAATTGGAAAGACTTCAAATCAAACGACATACTAAGAGAGGAGACACAACACGAATATGTGACGAACATCATCAGAAAACGCCACTGGACATACATCGGCCACATACTTAGAATGAAGGAAGATATAATTCCACGACAAACCTTCATGTGGACACCAAACGGGAAAGAAAACAGGGAAGATCAAAAACAACGCTCAGGAGAACATTTATGAAAGATCTAAAATCAACATGCATAAATGCACAAGACCTGCAATCCCTAGCAACTGACCGACAGGTTTGGAGAACTATGACATCCGCCCTATGTGCCAAACTTGGCAAAAGAGGAACTGACTGACTGACAGGCTTGGAGAACTATGACATCCGCCCTATGTGCTAAATTTGGCAAAAGAGGAACTGACTGACTGACAGACATGGAGAACTATGACATCCGCCCTATGTGCCAAACTTGGCAAAAGAGGAACTGACTGACTGACTGAAAGAGGTCTTTACTCTTCCGACGGTCTCGAAATAATATCAGACCCGTGTTATCTTATTGAAATATCAAGGCAATGAATCTTCAAGTTTGTGTCCCGCTGCGATGGTATATTTTTTATACGTATAGTAGACTAATGGTTATCAAGCTTTTATTACCTCGTGACCCCGAAATAAGACATTTTCCGCTTTAAGTCTTTCCTCCGTGTGGTGGTATTATCACCAAGAACTATCATCATTTCAACACTTTCTTCTAGGACACAGCTCCTAAACCTTTGTGACATCGCGACCAATGCTGCCACTAAACAGCGCTAGCACACACATTTTTTTATCACTTGGCGCACAATGTTTTGACTTGGCACACACAATTTGCGTATATAAATTTACGTAGAAATTACTATAATAAAAATTGAATCGGTGTAAATTAAACATGTTGAAGAAGATGACCTAATTTTAGGTAAAAGGTTTGCTCAGAAAAAGTGGTATTCAAAATGTATACGCCCAAGGAGATAGATATTTTCTCAATCACTCTAGTCTTAGATGGAACATTGGTCACGGCGCCATTTTACAGAAGGAAAGTGACCCACGAATCCATTTTATATACAGATAGCATCCACGACCCCACTTTGTGTAAAAATTATTTTAAAAAAACCATAACCCTTTTCCAGTATAATGTCATTCAATACAATTTTATCATACAACATTGTTAAGGCAATGTTTGAAATTGTAACTCGTTAATTAACTTCACAATTCGCGGTTGAGTTTCCGTTAATGTATGAAACCACGTGACACTTCATTGTAACCAATGAGAAAACAGTTTATTAAATGTATTCCAATGTTTTGTTATATTGGATATTTTAAATTTTGGATATTATTTAACGTTTAAGACATCGATTACAAAAGAAATTGGTTTTAAATTTAACATTTCTTTTTAGTTTACTGCATTAGGAAGTGAACCCTTAAAAAACTCTTGGCGACCCCATTTGGAACCTGTATTCTACTTTGAATATATTCTGCACAAAATATAGAAAATCAATATATGTTAATATTATTGTTAAATAAAATAAAGAAAGTAGCTTAACCCCAAGGGTAGCTTCGTACCTCCTTTGCTTGTGTTCACTCGAATTTCGTTGGCTGTGTTAGCAACAGCCTCATTGATTGCTCCTTGGACTACGCATCCAGCGGCGTGGCCGAGCTCTTTGTCTCCGACTATGATTTTAAAAGGACTGTTTTTAATGTTCTGTTCCTGTCTCAGTACATTTACAACGTACTCTCCCTTCTGACGTGGGGTGAAGTAAGCAATACCTGATGGTGGAGATAAATAAGTTAGTGGATAGCAGATACAGAGCAATATTTCAAATATAATATACAATGTTAGGCGAGTGGATCAAATACAAGAATTTTTTTTGGGAAACACAGAGTGACTGTTAATCCTCTAGTACACCATTTCAGTTTTTCCAAGATAAAAATATGATTACTAAAAATTTCAAGTGTATTAGGCCTAGTAATGTATGTGTAAAAAAACCCATTGTAAATGTTGTATATTAATGTTTCTAATTCCTGGTACCCTTTTCTGTATAATGTGATTTTAGGAAGGACAATTTGTATGTTTTTACAAAAAATGACAGCGTCAACTAAAGTGATATCAATACTTAGTATTTAAATTTAGAAAACGCAATAAAGTGAAACTAAAATAAGAGAATTATACCATATAAAATGCACACATTGTTTTAAAAATGTACATAATTTTTTGGGAAAAGTTGCTTTTAGAAATGAAAATTCATGCGGAATATCATACAAATCATGTTTCATCTTGAAAATGTCAAGGATCCACCAAAACATTTCTGGCTTTAAAGGGAAATAACCATTAAAATTATGAAAACAACGACAAAGGGTTAAGAGTCGAAATGTGTTGTAGAAATAAAATAAATAATAAAAACTGAATCGTGTGTGTAATATGAGTTTGGTGGGAAATCGAACCGAAATCATCTAGTCGCCATGTGACACCGAATTAGTCTTTATATTGTTATGGGTTTACATGACCAGGTCGAAAATATGCGTACTAATTTAGAACTGATTTTAAGATACTCTACACCTATGTGTTACACCTATACGTTACACCTATACTTTATGCCTATACGGTACACTTCTAGGCACCCAATAGAAGTCTTTGCACTCACCTAAAGCAATTGTTCCCAACAGTTATTAAATTGTGACTTCATCTGGTAGAGGTAAAGTGACACGGGACTAAATAATATAGAAGAAAAGTGGACCGAAACCCAGATATATGTTTTTTTAAAAAGCCTTTAAATAAGGTAAAATAAACCCACGTGTTTCTTCAAGTATATACCAATTCAATTTTAGTACTAATGTAATTTTTGTACTTATCAAAAGGAGGGTTCTCAAGTGAATTCCAGGCCACTCAGATTTTAGGGGAAATGAGATAGCAGATAAACTATCAGAAACTGGAAGTAATTACAAACAACAGAATAGAAGATTCAGTATTATTTCCAGAAATGAAGTCCATCATCAAAAGCTCCATTAAAAAATGGAATTAAACTCACCCATGCAGCCAAAAAACGACGCTATTTACAAGCTTGGAAAAAAGCTGCAATAATTTTTAAATTTATAACACCAGTATCACACATTAATGTGCATGAAGTTTGGAGTTGGCAACATTTATGTGGATGTTGGAGTTGGCAACCCTGTGAACAATGTCTCTACATGAAGTTTGGAGTTGGCAACATTTATGTGGATGTTGGAGTTGGCAACCCTGTGAACAATGTCTCTACATGAAGTTTGGAGTTGGCAACATTTATATGGATGTTGGAGTTGGCAACCCTGTGAACAATGTCTCTACATGAAGTTTGGAGTTGGCAACATTTATATGGATGTTGGAGTTGGCAACCCTGTGAACAATGTCTCTACATGAAGTTTGGAGTTGGCAACATTTATATGGATGTTGGAGTTGGCAACCCTGTGAACAATGTCTCCAATAAACATAGAACATATTTTACAGAGCTGTCCACTGTACAAGTTCATAAGAAGAAAATTATGGGCATCTGAAACAGCTCGACAGACAATCTCTACGGTCATGTCTAGGGGCTGGTGACCACAGTAAAATTCAGTGATGAAATCCGTAGCGTATGATTTCGACTGGAGAACAATGAAGAAGATTAATATTTTCTTTCATTACGAGTGTGCCCAATAGAAGAAGTATATATACTTACCAAGTTCTCCATTGTCCATCTTTTTCAGAATAATCGGCTCAATCTGTCCACCTGGTGTTTTGATAGTTCCAACCAAGTCCACAATATCAGCTTCAATTATCTTCAAGGAGTAGTCGGCACTGTTGCCCAAAGACAACATGGATCGTTTTCTACCCTCCCCTGAAAATGTAGACAATTATGGACAGTAAGTACTTGCACGAAACACAAAGTAGTGAAGTTTTAAAGTAAAGTATACAAGCAGACCAAGGAAACGATTAATTATAGATAACAATATGCATAATAAACTAAATCAACGTGTCAACCATAAGATCTTCATTAAGAAAATTACAAGACAACCAGAGAACAAACATTATAAAATATTTGGTTCATTTATGAAATAATTTTAATTTCTTTTTTATTGTTCATAATTTTTATGATCTGTTCTTTGTTTATCTTGTAGTTTTCTTAATAAAGGCCTTACATGGTTGAAACATGGACTTAGTCTGTTTTGTATAATGTTATCTCTATTTTTTTCGAGCCGTCAATCAATTATCTGGTTCGTGTACTGTAAGGAATAGGCATTCGACAGAGTAGATAGAAAAATTCTCTGGAAAACCATAGAAATTTATAACATCAGAGGGCAGTTTCTAGATAATATAAAAGTGAAATATCAAAAATGTCAATGCTCAGTAAGAACAACAGATGAAATTATTGAGCCTTTCGAAACAAGATCTGGAGCAAGACAAGGCTGCGTACTTTCACTTCCTCTTTTCAACATATACATGGGTAGAATAATAAAAGAAGCTGACATCAACAAAGAGCAAATAAACCTGAGGATAAACTTAATAATGGAATCAAAGAACTACTATTTGTCGACGATCACAATGTAATATACAAAGATGAAAGTTTGCAAAACGACATCGATGCATTGCTATTAGCATGTCAGAAGTACTGTACAACATGAAAATTAACGTAGAAAAATAGAAGTTATGAAAATTAGCAAATCTGCAACACCAGTGGATATAACAATAGATAACACTAAAGAGAAACAAGCCAAAGAATATAAGTATCTTGGCAGCATTTTTTCCATAAATGGAAGACTAGACAGAGAAATAAAAACAAGTTAACAAGGTACTAGAAAGCAAACACAGTGACCTACCAACTTTCACCATTACATCTTCATCCAATGATCAAGATGGAAATCAAAAGACAGATAATATTTGCAATTGTTTATACCAACACTCTGCTACTAATGTCAAACATGGACTTTAACAGCTTCGCAGCAGAGAAAAATAGTTACATGTAACATGAAGTATCTGAGAAAAGCTGCAATGGATACTAAACTAGATATAATAAGAAATGAAGAAATTAGGAAAAGAGTTGGTATAGTATCATGCATTGAACATATTAAAAGATAGCAAGTAAAATGATTCGGTCACCTTATGAGAATAAAGCCAAACCAAATACAAATAAGAGCATATAACAAAAGAATATCCGGGCTTAAAGCCAAAGGCAGCACAAGAAAACGTTAAATAGAAAACATCAAGATAGCCTTGAACAAACATGGACTTAATACAACCAAGACGACACATCCGGCATTGGAATGACAACTTAAGCTCCCACCCCTACCCTTAACGGCAAGTGTGGATACGATCAACCATCATTCACATGAGGACAGACAATAGTGCACTGTAAAACTTACTAGTTTGTGCACTGGAGATTTATCTCTGCCCGAACACTGGAGATTTATCTCTTTAATATCTCTTCCCGAACAGTGGAAATCTTTCTCTTTATTATCTCTCCCCGAACAGTGAAGATCTATTTATTATCTCTCCCCGAACAGTGAAGATCTATTTATTATCTCTCCCCGAACAGTGAAGATCTATCTCTTTATTATCTCTCCCCGAACAGTGGAAATCTATCTCTTTATTATCTCTCCCCGAACAGTGAAGATCTATTTATTATCTCTCCCCGAACAGTGAAGATCTATTTATTATCTCTCCCCGAACAGTGAAGATCTATCTCTTTATTATCTCTCCCCGAACAGTGAAGATCTATCTCTTTATTATCTCTCCCCGAACAGTGAAGATCTATCTCTTTATTATCTCTCCCCGAACAGTGAAGATCTATCTCTTTATTATCTCTCCCCGAACAGTGGAAATCTATCTCTTTATTATCTCTCCCCGAACACTGGAGATTTATCACTTTATTATCTCTCCCCGAACAGTGGAAATCTATCTCTTTATTATCTCTCCCCGAACAGTGAAGATCTATCTCTTTATTATCTCTCCCCAAACAGTGGAAATCTATCTCTTTATTATCTCTCCCCGAACAGTGGAAATCTATCTCTTTATTATCTCTCCCGAACACTGGAGATTTATCTCTTTATTATCTCTCCCCGAACACTGGAGATTTATCTCTTTATTATCTCTCCCCGAACAGTGGAAATCTATCTCTTTATTATCTCTCCCCGAACAGTGGAAATCTATCTCTTTATTATCTCTCCCCGAACAGTGAAGATCTATTTATTATCTCTCCCCGAACAGTGAAGATCTATTTATTATCTCTCCCCGAACAGTGAAGATCTATTTATTATCTCTCCCCGAACAGTGAAGATCTATCTCTTTATTATCTCTCCCCGAACAGTGAAGATCTATCTCTTTATTATCTCTCCCCGAACAGCGGAAATCTATCTCTTTATTATCTCTCCCCGAACAGCGGAAATCTATCTCTTTATTATCTCTCCCCGAACACTGGAGATTTATCTCTTTATTATCTCTCCCCGAACAGTGGAAATCTATCTCTTTATTATCTCTCCCCGAACAGTGAAGATCTATCTCTTTATTATCTCTCCCCAAACAGTGGAAATCTATCTCTTTATTATCTCTCCCCGAACACTGGAGATTTATCTCTTTATTATCTCTCCCCAAACAGTGGAAATCTATTTATTATCTCTCGCTGAACAGTGAAGATCTATTTATTATCTCTCGCCGAACAGTGAAGATCTATTTATTATCTCTCGCTGAACAGTGAAGATCTATTTATTATCTCTCGCCGAACAGTGAAGATCTATTTATTATCTCTCCCCGAACAGTGGAAATCTATCTCTTTATTATCTCTACCCGAACAGTGGAGATTTACCTATTTATTATCTCTTCAATATACATTTCTTATTTTGAAAAGCCGGATGAAGATTTTTCTTCAAGTTCATTGTTTATATGTTTTTTTTGGGTACGTTTTGCTTAGTGCTTATGTGCAGCCAAATCTAGCCGTTGTGTCATTTCTTAACACACGCATTGCAATGTAAAAGAGTTATTATTCTTTGATCATGTTTCTGATCTAGGTAACATCCCAATAAACAATCTTTGTAGTCTGCGTTTGTTATCAATCTCATTTCCATGAATAGTAGAGAATCACATATACATTAGCTAGTGATGGGATTCTTTGTTGATTGTTTATATTAGAAGAATTGCCAGCTATTTTGCTCCTACTTCCTACTTGCAGTGGGATTGTTTCTCAGAGTTTTCTTTCATACACAGGAAACTTCAGCTTTCGGCTTAATGGCAATGCCTGTCGAAGAGGCTTCTACGCAGAGGGACCATATTGATGGGATTAATACGTATATAGAAAAGTAAATCGGGATTGAAGAGGAGTTGGAAGCCGCCAATTATATCCTACACCCATAGAAATGCTACAAATGATAAAGACAATCATGAACAGACAATATCAAAGACTGATTTCACAGATGTGTAATAGTTATCGTAACGTATAACAAAGTTATATATATTGTTTACCAAATGCAGCTGTAGGTAGATTAGCCGTCTTTAGTGCTCTTTTTTGTCTTCACCCTCAACTGTCACCAACAGGTAGTTGTATCAAGAATATTATATTTACAATCAGGAGTGAAACTAGGCAGGTGTGAGTTTGATATTCGCCCCTGATTTCGCCGATTTAAAAAAGTAGTCCCCGAAATAAATGTGGTTTATGAAAAGGGGTCAACGAGACTGAAGGTAGAGCTTGCATGAGCGCCAAAATAACTAATTCATGCGCTGTGCACAATTTCTCAGAATATACATTAGAGGTAAGCTAACTCGTGGCTATAGACAGTAAAATCAAACAAGGAGAATCAAAACATGAATTCAAAGGTAATGTTTTCGATTGTTTCCGTGAATTTCGTTGGTCGTCGTTGGCAGACGCCACAAAGTATATACACAGTGGCCAACCAAAAATATGGAAATAATACAAATCATTACGTATGCTTGACTGTCGCTAGCCACGACTATATTCATCACTACATGATGACCAATACTGTCACGTGAACAACTTGACTGTCGCTAGCCACGACTATATTCATCACTACATGATGACCAATACTGTCACGTGAACAACTTACTGTCGCTAGCCACGACTATATTCATCACTACATGATGACCAATACTGTCACGTGAACAACTTGACTGTCGCTAGCCACGACTATATTCATCACTACATGATGACCAATACTGTCACGTGAACAACTTGACTGACGCTAGCCACGACTATATTCATCACTACATGATGACCAATACTGTCACTTGAACAACTTGACTGACGCTAGCCACGACTATATTCATCACTACATGATGGATTGTACTGTCACTTTACAATGTCTAATCTGTCCAAACCAATGGTGTAAGTTATGGGACAATGAACAGAAACTGGTGACAGATCTAATGGAGTCAAGGACAGAAGATTATGGCAAATTTAATGGATTCATAAATAGAAATTAGTGGCAGATCTAATGTAGTCATGGACATAAACTAGTAGTCGATTTCCTATATGCACTCCGTCACTCTCAGCATATCGGCATACCGTCTGCCTAGAGTACCACTCATAGCACGTAACTCCGTAGTTTCAAGTGATAATTCACAGGGATCTCCGAAAACAATCACCTTGTACACAAGACGACACGAGCTGGATTTGAACCCATGACCTCTTGAACACAAGGCGAACAGCTTAACCACTACGATAGGGAGATCCCCTGACAAATACTGTTTTGGTGGAAACATTGATTCTGTATAATTTCACTAAAATAGCTATTTAACTTATATATATATTTCCCTAATATTCACTTACCATGTGATGCATACTATTACTGAAATTTCTGTTTAGTTAATGTCTCCCGGACCCCCTTAACCGAAAAATTATATACAGCCCCGGTAGATAAATGTGCCACATATAGAGGACAACTTGGCAGGACCTTCTAGTTTATCGCCCGTATCTAGTTTATCGTTCGTGTTTAGTATGTCTACATAGGTTCCTAAAGTGGTCTATATGGACTCCCAAGGGTCGATTTGGATTTGCAGGGGGTCCATCTCCGCGAGAATAAAAATTGCGGGTACAGGAGATGTACTCATGTTAATAAAGGTATGAATACAAATTTTACATGTTATTCATTTTTTTTTTACAATCGTCCACTCTATAAAATTCCTATCAAAGTAAACAGGACTGTGTCAGTTCTCAAAAACAGATTTGAAGGTAATATGTTTGGGAAAATTAAATACTAGGCAGGCTTAAATACTAACAATGTCTACGGAAAACAAAAAAAAATGAATTGGGGGTCTACAGTGCACACAATTTGGGATTCACTGGTCTAGACAGTTGACAGCAACTCACATTTTCATCTCAGAATTTACCATATTAATTTGTGTGTACACACGTAAGAAGGGAGATAAGATGAAAGTCTGACAAAAAAGTAAGATAACTGTGTAGATTTTTTGTATAAGGGGAGATAAACCTGATATTCTGGCGACAAAAGGCGATCCCTTGATTGGTTTCCCATGATAATTGATGTTGATGTTGTAAGCTCCTGGGTTCATCGGCATGTAACTAAAATTGGCTGACCCATCTGGGTTGTCAACTCTTTTGAGTTCCACTTTTGCAGGTCCATCGATTTTTACTTCGATCTCCTCTGTAATAATAATAAAAAAAGAAATCTTTACTGATATTGATTACATTTTTAAATGCATAGTCCCTAAGACATATTGATTACATTTTTAAATGCATAGTCCCTAAGACATATTGATTACATTTTAAAATGCACTGCCCCTAAGACATATTGATTACATTTTTAAATGCATTGTCCCTAAGACATATTGATTACATTTTTAAATGCATTGTCCCTAAGACATATTGATTACATTTTAAATAAATTTTCTTTGAGACATAATCATCATCATGTGTTAGAACATTGTTTTGTTGTGTACTTAACTATTGGGTCTCTGTTACCTCTAATATTTTTGTTAGTGCGTCCTGATATATCCTACGTGGACATTTTCCGCTGGTTGAAGGAGCGGACATCTCCATAGGAGAGTTTAACCCATGACCTACCTACCTACCTACCATTATCATGCGCAGTTCCGGTTGGAATAGACGATCATTATTCACCACTTTACCCCCATCACCGTGTACCGGGTATACTGCTGACTTTCTATCATCCCACAAAGTCAAACTACCCAGTATCTTTTATCTTTTATCTTTTATCTTTTATCTTTTATCTTTTCCCTCTTCTCTTTCTGTTCTCAATATTAACTGTTGTTACATTATACTCCAAACCTTCTCATCTCAAAATTGTGGCCAGAATGTGGACTATTTCTTTCTCATGTTGATAAGTAACTTCCATTTGGTCTCAACCCTCCGAACTTTTATCAATGGGATTTTTCAGTGAACTTTTATCCGTGGGATTTTTCAGCTAACTTTTATCCGTGGGATTTTTCAGCGAACTTTTATCCGTGGGATTTTTCAGCGAACTTTTATCCATGGGATTTTTCAGCTAACTTATTAATAATAAGTGAAACTGGAGAAATGTTGTATAACATTATCACTTAAGTGAAACACACCCCCTCCAGGGCCAGATAAATGGAACAAAACAACAGCTCACAAACACATGCAAATCACACGATGGCATAGGATCAAAGGGCATGAGCCCATGGACCGCTGTATCAGCAACCAACGGGAAACACAATGTCCATCAGTTAAATCATCGTAACCTAAACTCATTTATGTAACTTTGGGTGGTGGATCCTTCGTTGTATTGTTGTTCATGCTGTTTTCAGACATAGTTATTTTATTCTGTTCTCATTCCTCATATGTTTTTAAATCGCATCTCTATGACAACACTTGTATCAATCAATCAATCAATCAATCAATCAATAAACCTGTAACCCTTCAGGGTCGTAGGGGTACCACATTGGATGCTCTCAGCACACAGAGTCCTCCAACGAATTCTATCCTCAGCGATGCGGATGAGTGTGGAAATATCTTGCCCTATCCATTCCTTGATGTTGTCTGTCCATGCCTTTATTTGTCCTCCTCTGCTTCTTCCACCCTCGACAGTTCCCTGCAGTATTGTTTTTGACAAGGAATCGTGCCTGCATTCATGTCCGAACCATGCTAGTTTTCGTCGTTTCACTATTGAAAGCAATGGCACCTGAACACCTGCACACATCTCTACTGTATTTCTTACGTACACATTGGTCTTATGTTCCCTATAGGAAATTCGTAGAATTCGTCTGTAGCATTTGTACTCGAGAGCCTGTAATCTTCTCTCCATGTCCGCAGTGAGTGTCCAACTCTCACAACAATACAACACAACAGAACGCACCACCGACTTATACAGTTTGATTTTCACTCCAACACTGATGTTGCTTTTCCAAATCACAGTTAGCCTTGACAAGGACGCTAAAGCCATCTCCAGTCTTACTTATAGTTCTGCTTTGCATTTACCATCGCTGCATATACTGGATCCGAGGTATTTGAAGGTACTGACCACCTCAAGCTTATGTCCATTCATCACGATATTAGTCTGGTTTTCTGTGTCTCTGCTGTTTACCAAGAGTTTGCTCTTATCTGTATTGATTTCCATTCCGTACTTGCTGGTAACTTTTTATAACTTTGCTGTTAATTCTTGCAATGATTGTTCTGACCAAGCTATAAGATCAATATCATCAGCGAACCGCAAGTTGCAAATAGGGTGACCTCTGATCGATGTAGACGTGTTGAAATCATGTAATGTCTCTTGTATGATGTGCTATAAGTATATGTTGAAAAGTACTGGGGACATTATGCATCCCTGTCGAACTCCCACATTTATTTTGAATACTCTCCAATTGTATTGTTTGACAAGACAGCACTATTTGTATTTTTGTATTCACTTGTGTAAACATATGCCATTGTTACCTTGTATGTGTCTGCTGTTAAACGTCCGTCTAATAGATTTGGGATAGTGTCTTTATTGTTACTGTTTGTTCACTGTTCGTCTTATATTTTCTTGGAAAAGGCAACACATTTTATGTATACTATTATCTCTATTTCGGGGCTCTATTAGTGGCACATGGCCGAGAGGTTAGATCGTTGGTCTCACACCTGTGAGGTCCAGAGTTAGATCCTCGGTAATGATTCGCCATTTTTTGTCCGAATGTAAATTTATAAACTCACCCTGAACATCCGGCAAGTCTGCACAGAACACATGTTTATACATTTACAGATATGGCGGTGATCTACGTAGAACACGTCACAAAATTACGCAGGGGAAGATAAACTAGTTTTAAAAAAGGAGCGAGTTCTGGTTCTTAGTTGTTTGCAGCAATTTTGGATGCTTGCTTGGTTGTTAGGGAAACTAAGAAAAGCTCAACGCAGAACAATCATCAAATGAGGTATCGCAATGGTTCTCAATAAAATACTAGAACTATACTCGTCAGCATTACATCGCACAAACTGGAGAGCATAGGTTTCTGCAATCAGCTCGCATTCAACGCGATGAAGGAAGATAGACAAGGGAAGAAGATATACGCATGGGTAAATTGAGTATCTGGGTTAGTACGCATGTATATGAGAACATTATCCAGATACAAAATGGACGTATGATTTCCCTGTCTTTGATTTTTCGTCAAATACATTGACTATTTCTCCATATATCCAGTAACGTACAGTAAAAATAGATTTCACGAAATAAAATTTGAAAGACGTTTCTTTCTTGGCAATTACAGTTAAACTCTGAATAGCATTATTAACAAATTGTTCATTTCTTGGTAACTATTGTTAAACCTCCATATGATATCACTTGCAGTACCTTTCTTGACAACCAAAGCTAAACCACATTATATCACTTACTTGCAGTATTGCTCTTGACAACCACAGTTAAACCTCTACATTATATCACGTACTTGCAGTACCTTTCTTGATAACCACAGTTAAACCTCCACATTATATCACTTACTTGCAGTACCTTTCTTGATAACCACAGTTAAACCTCCACATTATATCACTTACTTGCAGTACCTTTCTTGATAACCACAGTTAAACCTCCACATTATATCACTTACTTGCAGTACCTTTCTTGGCAACTACAGTTAAACCTCCACATTATATCACTTACTTGCTTGCAGTATTGCTCTTGACAAGCACAGTTAAACCTCTACATTATATCACGTACTTGCAGTACCTCTGTTGATAACCACAGTTAAACCTCCACATTATATCACTTACTTGCAGTACCTTTCTTGGCAACCACAGTAAAACGTTCATTATCCCCGCTAAGGCCACCAACAAGACCAGTACCAAAAGCTGTAATGAAACTGTTATCAATCTTGTCCACCACACACGAGAAAGGAGAACCTGGGATTATGAAACACATTTTATTAATACACATTCACTAGACCCAAATACGTCCATTCACAAGTTTATAAATTATTTTTAAAATTACCCCAAATACGTCCATTCACAAGTTTATAAATTATTTTAAAAATTATCCCAAATACGTCCATTCACAAGTTTATAAATTATTTTAAAAATTATCCCAAATAGTCATACAATATCATAAAAATGTGAGCACAAGTAATTGCCGACGTCATCTGCATCAAGGGCTGTCTATGAATTAGAGGTTTGATGCATCAAGTGCTGTCTATGAATTAGAGGTTTGATGCATCAAGTGCTGTCTACGAATCAGAGATTTGGTACATCAGACCGTCGACATCTTCTGTCTCTTGTCTTTGTGGTGTACTTTTTTGATGATTTACTCGCACCTTGTATCTCTGCCATCTCTTGCTTTCCATCCCACGACTCTGCCATCTCTTGCTTTCCATCCCACGACTCTGCCATCTCTTGCTTTCCATCCCACGACTGTGTCATATCTTGCTTTCCATGCCACGACTCTGCCATCTCTTGCTTTCCATGCCACGACTCTGCCATCTCTTGCTTTCCATCCCACGACTCTGCCATCTCTTGCTTTCCATCCCACGACTCTGCCATCTCTTGCTTTCCATGCCACGACTCTGCCATCTCTTGCTTTCCATCCCACGACTCTGCCATCTCTTGCTTTCCATCCCACGACTCTGCCATCTCTTGCTTTCCATCCCACGACTCTGCCATCTCTTGCTTTCCATCCCACGACTCTGCCATCTCTTGCTTTCCATCCCACGACTGTACCATATCTTGCTTTCCATGCCACGACTCTGCCATCTCTTGCTTTCCATGCCACGACTCTGCCATCTCTTGCTTTCCATGCCACGACTCTGCCATCTCTTGCTTTCCATGCCACGACTCTGCCATCTCTTGCTTTCCATGCCACGACTCTGCCATCTCTTGCTTTCCATCCCACGACTGTGCCATATCTTGCTTTCCATCCCACGACTCTGCCATCTCTTGCTTTCCATCCCACGACTCTGCCATCTCTTGCTTTCCATCCCACGACTCTGCCATCTCTTGCTTTCCATGCCACGACTCTGCCATCAAGTTAGTTCTTAAACACGGTGTCATGTCTTTTAACATGTCCAAAACATTGTATCTGTTTATTTTTTAACATTTCTTTTAATATTTCTTTTTTTCAAGCACTGTTTTGCCAGAAATTATTTTGTTTGTTTTCTTCTCTTTTTAATGAAAATCTCATTATTCTATATATTCATATCTCAGATTTCCGTTTTCTAGCTGTTTGTTCTTTATTCTTGCTTCAGAACCAAAAATTAATGTAGAATAGATGGACACATTTTTGTATAATTCTCATTTTGGTGCTTCCGCCAAAATGGCCGACGAGAATGAATGTTTTCACTTTACCGTGTTCGTTTATCGATTGCTCCTTCCCGAAAGTAATGAATTTTGTGACTAGAAATTTCAAATGAATTACTCTAACTTTTTCTCTAGAATTGTGGTCTTATGGTGTAGGATTAGTATAATATATATATCATCTCAACAGATATAACAACACAACAACCAAACATCAGAATAGACAAGATGGAGGTAGAATGTGTGGATACATGCGAATACTTAGGAGCACACATCAACGGTGCAGGAGACTGCATGGCAGAAATAAGGAAGAGATTGGCAATGGCATATTGTAACATAATACGGTTGAAAAACATTAAAAAAAACACACAAAATAGAAATAAAACTGATAATGTTACGAACTTTTATTTTTCCGGTTGCAACATACGGCTGTGAAACATGGACATTAAATAAAACAGCGGCAAAAAAGATCAACGTCTTTGAGATGCAATGCTACAGAAGGATACTATGGATATTATGAAAGGAAAGAAAAAGAGAAACTCAGATATTATAAACACATTGAAGATTCCAGAGTGTTGGTTACTAAACACAATAGCAAAAAGAAAACTACGCCTGTTTGGTCATATAAAGAGACACAACTGTTAAGAAAGACAAATAATGGAGGGCAGAGCACCTGGGAGGAAAAGGAAAGGCAGACCAAGAAGACGATGGACTGACGATATTAAAGATAACATGAATACATCGCAGCTAAATTCAAGCCTTATCGCCGAAGACAGAAGGGGGTCAGAGAGTTCATTTGGAAGACAACGTTCTGGAAAGAATACATGACGTGACATTTTTAGTTTATTATTTGTCTAGATACTACTATTTTCCTCAGATCATTGCAGATACTTTTCTATCTCTTTGTCTTTCTCTGTATCTTCTCCCCTTGATCTTTCTGGTAGTTACTAAATGGTCAAGTTTTACTTTTAGCATTATGTGCCCTAAAAATCTTGATATTACCCCGACTATTACCATAATAGAAATAACCAATCTGTCAGAGAGTATACGATACATTTTTAGTTTTACTATTTGGCAGCTAGATTATCTAGTAACATTGTTACATTAACATATTATTTATCGACTAACACCATGTTTTTCATTGATTATTTATTTATACTTTGCTATTTATACTTTACTACTTATACTTTGCAACTTATACTTCTCTATTTATATTTTGCTACTTATACTTTGCTATTTCTACTTTGCTATTTCTACTTTGCTATTTATACTTTACAACATACTTTGCTATTTATACTTTGCTACTTATACTTTGCTATTTATACTTTGCTATTTATACTTCCATATTTATATTTTGCTATTTATACTTTACTATTTATACTTTACAACATACTTTGCTATTTATACTTTGCTACTTATACTTTGCTATTTATACTTTGCTACTTTTATTTTGCTATTTATACTTTGTTATTTATACTTTGCTACTTATACTTCCATATTTATATTTTGCTACTTATACTTTGCTATTTATACTTTGCAACTCATATTTTGCTATTTATACTTTGCTACTTATATTTTGCTACTTATACTTTGCTATTTATACTTTGCTATTTATACTTTACTACTTATTTTTGCTACATACTTTGCTATTTATACTTTGCTACTTTTATTTTGCTATTTATACTTTGCTATTTATACTTTGCTACTTTTATTTTGCTATTTATACTTTGTTATTTATACTTTGCTATTTATACTTTGCTACTTATACTTTGCTACTTATACTTCGCTACTTATACTTTGCTATTTTTACTTTGCAACATATTTTGCTATTTATACTTTACTACTTATACTTTGCAACATACTTTGCTATTTATACTTTGCTACTTTTATTTTGCTATTTATACTTTGCTATTTATACTTTGCTACTTATACTTTGCTATTTATACTTTGCTATTTGTACATTGCTACTTATACTTTGCTATTTATACTTTGCTCCTTAAACTTTGCTACTTTACTTTGCTATTTATACTTTACTATTTATACTTTGCTATTTATACTTTCGCCAGCCAATGAAAAGCACAACATTAACCAATTTGGCCTTCGCAGTAACTTAAAATGTGTTAGCTCACGGGTCTGTATATCAAGCAGGTCATGATTTGTCCGTTGAAGATTCGAACACAATTTTCTGCTGAAACAGAACAATTCTGACGTAATTGGCACAATACATTATCCTTTCAGTCTGCTGTGCTCAGCGCATTTTGCAGGTCGCGCGCGGATGTGCAAATACTTGCAATGCTGAGCGTTGCCAAGTCTGTTATTACTTTCTTCCAATAATATTAAGGCGAATAGTTTTCAGGTAGGCAAACCAGCAAACACGGTTACAAGTGTGTTTTATTACCGAGATATCTGCGGTTTATTTGCTATTAACGATGCAGCCTCTGCTAGAATATTATGTTTTTCTATTCAGCAGTAAAGCTTTATTTTTGTCTCACTTGAAATCTTTCCTTTGCGTCTTTTTTCCCCCTGAAGTCTCTCTATTCGCTGAAACCCTTTGTTGCCTTTCGGCGTCAGGTGTAGAAGAGTTTTCTGGAGACGGCACACTTCTGTGCTGAGTATATTGTAGAATTTGTCGCCTCTTTTATTTCAGTGGGCCATCGTTTTCGTGGTCGACCTCTAGGTCTGTCTTCGCTGTATCTTTGTAGCATAGCTTGCTGTGGTGTGCTGTCTGATGGTAGTCTGCCGATGTGTGTCTTCTTCTTCTTCTTCTGCGTTCGTTCTCAAACTCCTGCAGATTAGCAGGATGTAGTCCGGAGAACGGAATGCATTGTGTCATGGTTTACAGCATTGCTGCGATATCTGCGCCTTTCGGCTTGACACATCCGACTTCAGCATGGCTCTGGGTCACTGACCCTATATGGGATGGGACAGCCAATTCCATCCCATATCCTCCTTAGTCGTCTTTTACGATATGCTTGGAAGGTAAACAGTGTTGCTATTCTTTGCTGCCCTTACGGGCCCGGGCAACACACGGGCGAGACGCTGATGTGTGTAAACTATTTGATCTGTTGTATCTTGATGTATTCTAACATTGGGGCGGTGCTGATTTTTTGTCGGATGTTCTCATTCCTCACCATGTCTCTTATCGATATTTCTATGATTTTGCGTAAACATGCCATGTCAGCTGTCTCTTGTGCTATCGATGTTCATGTTTGGCATTTCCTGAAGTAATCTTTTTAAAATCTAAATGGACCCATCGAAGACGCATGTGTTGGGTTACTGGCGCGACTATTGGTCATAGAACAATAATGACCATCTACAGTTTAAGGCCAGACTACATGACTGTCCCAGCTTCGTCGTTCATAGAACAATAATAATGACCGTCTACTGTTTAAGACCTATTGGCGAATGGAAATGTATGTCTTCTAAAATGACTAATTTGACTATTCCATTGATTTTCAGTGATTGCCCGAGACGTAGATACATTTTCAGTAAGGATGAAATCTTACCTTAAAAAAAATATCAATATCCCGTTTTCATGTTGCACCCTCCATTTTGATGATACAAAAATTGATGGTTTTACGAAAATTGATGAAAGTATCGTGACATTCGTTAAGAGAGGGGTTTTATTCATCTTTTAGCTAGTCATGCTCCAATTGGGGGGGGGGGTGTCCCCTTTCCCCCTTTTCTGCGTGCTTGATTGTTTGTCGCACTAATTATAATTATAGTTCCAAATGAAAATCATGGGCATAATCATTAATCGTCATTTTAAGAAGGCTTGACTTCTCACAATTATACTGTAGACAGTTGTGAAACAACAGTCTCACCGGCAGGGGTGTCTCTACACTACAATATGTGCGGACCCCCATAACGACCTAAACCTAACCGCTCTATACATGACCAAAATTCTTGAGACTATAACTAATACGGATATTAAATATTATGTTTGTTGTTACTGAGGACATTTCAATACCTGTACGGGATGTTTGTTGTTTTAATAGTCATTGTCTCGATTGGTCCGTTTGGGTTACTATGAGTGCACGGTTTGAATGTCTAGACAAAATCGCATCTTTTATTGGAGATGCGGTCAGTCAAGTATGGAAGAACGCGTGTGCAATAGTTGCTAGGCGATTTGGTACCGTAGAACGGACTGGTTAAATTCCCGTTAGTCTCCAGAATTTTTAAAATTGTCCTCTGGCTTCCTACTTAAATTTACTTGTATATACATGACCAACATCGGAATAGATGCTTAACTATTGCAGAAGAAGAAGAGCTAATGCGCAGTTTTGCTGTGATATCCTTTACATTCAATATGAAAATTATCAGATGGTATGTGAACCCAATGCACATAAAGCTTTTCGTATTACACAAATAGTGCTGACGTAGAAAACAGGAGATGAAGTTTTACTGCACGACAACTAACACAATATCAATATCGGAACTCACGTGAAATAATACACACAACGGAAAACAAGCAGAATCATACAAATGACAATACACATGACATAATCAACGTTTCAACCAAAAGATCTTTATCAAGATACGTAAAAAATCGTATACGCACTTAGTGCGTATCTTGACAATGACATTTTGGTTGAAACGTTGATTATATCATGTGTATTGTTATTTGTATGATTTTGCTTGTTTTCCGTTGTGTGTATACGATGTATTATTTCACGTGAGCTTCCGATATTGATAGTGTGTTAGTTGTCGTGCGGTAAAACTTCATCTCCTGTTTTCTACTAAGTACTATTTTCATACAGTTTACTAGCTTTATTACCTTTTATTGATTCTCGTATTACACAAGCTAGAATTTACAGTTAATTATTGGAATTAATGATGATTAATGTGTCTATCTGTCTTCATTCTGTCTATAAGCTAGACTTTATGTGTCTATCTGTCTTCATTCTGTCTATAAGCTAGATTTGTGCCTATCTGTCTTCATTTTGTCTATTAGCTATATTATATGTGTTTATCTGTCTTCATTCTGTCTATAAGCTAGATCTTATGTGTCTATCTGTCTTCATTCTGTCTATAAGCTATATTATATTGTCTATCTGTCTTCATTCTGTCTATAAGCTATATTATATGTGTCTATCTGTCTTCATTCTATCTATAAGCTATATTATATGTGTCTATCTGTCTTCATTCTGTCTATAAGCTATATTACATGTGTCTATCTGTCTTCATTCGGTCTATAAGCTATATTATATGTGTTTATCTGTCTTCATCTTGCCTATAACCTAGATTTTATGTGTCTATCTGTCTTAATTCTGTCTACAAGCTAGATTCTATATGTCTGTCTTCATTATGTCTCTCTTATTTTCTTGGAATATACAAATATCTGATCTATCTTATATAATATACACGCTGCCGTCTCTCTTCAAACCCTCCCCAAATATCTACCTGCCTTACTCTCACCTGTTTGCGCCACTTCTCTCTGCCTTTCATACCTTCAACGTCTCCGATTACTAGAAGCTTATATGGGAGATGCTTAATTTGTCAGACAACGCCTCTGTCTTGGCACAAGTTGTAAAGAGTTAACTATTCGCATTTACTGGCACGAGCCTTGCATAATAATTAGTCTAACTGTAGGAAGAAGTAATGGTTATTTTTTTTATACTTTAGAGAAATGAGATGCATTCATGTAACGTTAATTCTTGGTTCATACTTTCTCTGTCTTTGACATTGTGTATTAGCTGCACGCGAGTACGGTAAAGTAGATATGGATTGTCCATAATTTACGTCAACAATTAGGAAAGGGTATCAAAAGGTTTTGATAGTTGTAAAGAAAAATTGACGTCAACAATGTTGTTCTTTATTCAATAATTAAATTATTAGAAACATTTTTCTAAAAATTAAAGAGAAAAAAATCAAGTGGTTTTTATTTGTTCTTTCTCTACAAAAGCATTAGGAGTGAGGGTGTGGGATTTGACATAAATAAGCAGAGGGTTTCCGAATTTCAAGACAATTGTTGATAAGGGAGGGTGGTGAAAATGTGGCAAATAATAATGACGCAATTGATGGACTACCCTATACGGCGTATTGACGATAGGTGTTAATGACAGCTCAACCTTCACTGTGTATAAGCTAAGTCTAGTAGGGTAGATATTGCAACATTTATTACAGACATTTTACAAATAATCCTAGATTGTCTTGAAAAAAAGTCTCCATAAAACTCCCAGCTGTGGCATCACTGAATATGAAGTATTGATATTCTATGAAAAGTATTTTAAGATTGGCCGATTATATCATGTCATATGGACCCCCCCCCCCCCCTTTCTAATATGGCTTCTTCAACAATGAAATCAATTTAATACTTGTAAATGTACTGAAAGAATATATGCGAAATCGCGGAATATACGAAATCGCGAAATACGAAATCGCGAAATACGAAATCGCGAAATACGAAATCGCGGAATATACGAAATCGCGAAATACGAAATCGCGAAATAAGAAATCGCGGAATATACGAAATCGCGGAATATACGAAATCGCGGAATATACGAAATCGCGAAATACGAAATATATGACATATACGAAAGCGGTTTCCTAACTAATTATCAGGAAAATGCAATAACTATTATCTGGCCATGTTGTGAGATAAGGAGACTTGGAGGACATACTTACATTGAGCAAGATTTGACGGCACGAGAGACGAAAGTGAGAAAATGTTACTTAGTTTAACATCGTGACATGGACAAAAGTCAGCAACGATCCTGACTTAAGATACAGAAGATAGTTGTTGAAATCCAGTATCACCTATAGTGGTCGGTCGGCACATCACTTGATGATGAATTTACATTATGTTTTAGTATATTCTTATAAAATACGCAACTTTGAAATTGTGTACACACGGGTTTCCGTAGAATAACTTTGTTTCAAGCGCAGATGACGTAATATAAATCTATGATTTTGTACTATATACTAGAATTCAACTTTAGTATAATTCAAGAAACGATGGATTCAGCAATATCAAGAAATATATTTACTAGCTTGAGTCACTAAGCAAATCTAATCACAAAAATAAAGACTTTTTTATATATCTTTATAAATTAAGCGCGACACTTAAGCGCTACGGTGACCCGTGTACAGATATTTTCCAATTTCATTATTATTTTAGATACTACTAAATACTATAGATACATGCGACTAAAAAAGGGTATGACATTGGGTTGACTACCTCACTCTGCTAGAGGTATATATTATCAAAAAATGTCATGCCGAAGTCGGATGTATCCGGGAATAAGATGATAATAT